>OY728139.1:457992613-458600118 GCA_963277665.1 Viscum album
ACTTAATAAGCGATTTTATGTCACAAAGTTACCTAGGGATCTCTACATAGTTTCTGTAACCATGAGAAAACCATGTAGCATGCCCATAAAGCTTCTCTTTGTTTCTCTTTCATACCATGATCCCCTGGAACTCCCATGAGGCCCCTCATCCTCTATGAAACATTTCACCAGTACCAAAAGTGAAGATTGAAACCAAAAATTTAATCATGTTAATACCTCCATATGTATAGGATCTTATATACACCAACTTCCATATAATGGGAAACAAACTTATTGTACTTATATATGGTGAACTACCTCTCCACGAAACGATGTTGTTCATTTTTCTATTACCACATCCTATGGTAGATAATTTTAATGTAAAATCTCTATTTATATGATAGTTATGATATTTATGACGTATATATTCTTGTTTAATTATTTAATTACCCATACCTTCATTCTTTCCATTTTTTGTAAATATAATAATTTGGTTTGGGGAAATGTGGACTACTACCTCCTTAAATTGATGTGATTTGTTCACACTCTACATGGATTGTATTAAGTATAGGTTCAGTGAATTTATATGATATATATAAAATAATAATTATGCTTGAATTAGTTTTTATATATACACATATATTTAATTGTCATACTTTCTTTTAAAAATACAATTAAATGAGAAACAACATTCATGTATATGTACGGCCTACCATCTCCAGGAATGGTGTATTCTATTTCATATTTCTATATTTTATTGATTATTATAAATATAAAAATAATGAATATATATTTTACTTAAATAATTATTTAAAATATTAAAAAAAATTACACGTGATTTAACTTAGAGTATCACAAATAAAAATCCAAAACATATATGAAAATTATAGCAGATATTACTTGAAAAGTAACATTAAAATGGAGTTGTTAATAAATTGGTAATATAAAGTCATAACCAAATCATGCTTGATATTAGATATAGTTAGTTGGTTATAGGGTATATTTATAATAATTTTTTTTACACCTTATTTTTGAACATGTACGAAGAAATTCAAGACTAAAGGTAAGGGCTTTCTCATCTCACTTTTATTTCTGTGAGAATTATGCCTTATTCACCACTAATTTATTTTTTGAGGTGTATATACTACCCATGAATTTATTCTATTATTATTATAAATAAATTATGGGTATTTATATATCCTCTTTTTTATTTCTTGTTATGGGGGTTTATGGTTTTAATGTTACCAAATCGTTAGAGTATTTTTCCCTCAATTTTCATTTTTTGAGACATGTGTTTTGTTATGCATCTATATTCATTTACAAGGATCATAATATTCCATATGACATGTTATATCATGAATATACTTATTTTCATTATATTATGTGCCTCATGTAATCTCATTTTCTTATATGTGGATTTTTATTTAAAGTTATATTGTGGTAAGAGTTAATGCAACAATATCCATGTTTATCTGTGTTGTTTATGATTTTTCTTACATTGAAGATATTTTATAGTCAATATCTAAAGGAAACTCATTATGTTTATCATCCTATTTTTATTCATGATATTTTCATTTATTATTACCATTTTCTAATATATTTTTTATATAAGATAATTTAGAATGTCTTTTTAATAAAACACGAAATTACCTCTCTCTTTAGTAAGAAATCTGTGTTCTCTCAAAACCATGCTTTAAAAATTCTAAATGTTTTATTATTATCCTATGATCTATAAAAAACATTTTTACCCACGTTTTTACATTTTTAACCAGATTGGTTTTAAAAATGAATCTTCTTTTTATTTTCTAATCGTGGCACCTTTCTATACTGTTTGTAGTGAAAAGGAGTGTTTGGCATGTATTTTTTCCACTTTAATGATATACTTTCTTTAAATATTCATTTAAAAATTTACAAGATTATATTTTTAATTAAAACAATTTCCTAAAGATATGGAAATTTATTTTTTATTTTATTTTAATAGAATAAGGTTTTCAAAAAAAAATTTAAGAATTTTAAATGACATTAAAATATTCCTTTAATTTAATTAAAATATAATTTCAATGAAAAAGGATTAAAACCATTATGTTCAATGAGAGATTTAGTTTATTTTAAAAGATTATTTTAAAGGTTTTAAATAATATTATAAAATTGGTTTTTTTAAATTCTTTATGATTAAAAGTGCATTAAAATGTTTTCAATTTTATTTTATAAGTTTTAAAGGGAAATGTTTTTCAGGATGTTTCAATATTACATTGTAAGTTTTTAAATATATTTATAAGGAAAAATGTATTAAAAAAATTTGGTGTTTAAAAAAGTTTTTATTTAATGTATAAATTATAGTTTTCTCAGGATATATTTTTAAATGATATTTCAAAATTATATTCTTTCATAGATGACATCCATAGGTGTTACTAATTCATTTTTTAGGGATTTTATTTACATAATATATTCATAATAAATATTTTAATAGTTTATCTATTGAGGTTATGATGTTAATGAAACTTGTTTCTGTTTTACGGGTTATATTTTTATGAAACCTATTTCCCTTTCAAGGGATATAAGCTTATGAAACATGCTTATTCTCATAGGATATGGTTTGAGGAAATGTCTAAGAAAACAGTCTTTTCCTACAGGTTAAATAGTATTATATGTTTATGAAACCCATTTCATTTCATGGATTATTATATAACTATTTATTAATTTTTTGAACATGTATGTATGATTTCATTATTATATGGGTGGGTCCTATATATCCATCTAATGAATTTGGTGAAAATTTATATCTCATTATTTATTGATGGGAATAAAGACAAAGGGCTTGATCTATAATGGAATATGGGGTAACCTAATCCAGAATAAGAATATCAAGAAAAATAATTTGTTATGGAATATGGGGAAACTCAGTTCACTAAGGGGTGAGGGGGAATCCTGATCCACAATGGGATGATGGGAAAAGTCGATCCCTTATAAGGAACAGACTACAAATGAAAATGGTGGTGTGTTCTTCCTAGTAGGTATAGTCCCCATGAAGTGACTTAATAAGTTTATGGAAATGATCCTTGACTTATAGGGAAATATATTACATGTTTATTTGTTTTCTAGAATTATATTAATTATTACAATGATATGCTCACAAGGTTTGTGTTCTTGATTATATTATGATTTATAACTTATAAAAAACTAATATTTATTCCATGACTCATGTTTATAATCTTTAATATCTAGTTAATGATCTTTAAATGCTATTATAGTTTTCTCATACCCTTATATTCATGTATGGATTATGTATTTACTTTATTCAAACTTATTAAGAAATCTAGCTCACCCCTTTCTTATGTTTCCATTCCCTAGGTTATGAATAATTGTTTTCAGTATAAGTAAAAAAAGGGTAATATATTTTTTGGGAATCATTGATGACCTATCACCATGTTATAATATTTTGTTCCAAATTTCAAAAGACACTAAACTATTACTGTCCTCAAACATCAAATTTTGTAACGTACAGAATATTTAAAAAAAAATTGATTTAATATTCATTTATGTCAAGTCTGGTTCACTATAGTTGGTGTAAAAGGAAAGGTTTAATCAACCATTGGAAATTTGGTTGAGAAAACTTTAGTGCTATCCCTAAGTATATTTATATGGATATGTCTAGTGATGTCTCTATGGATGATTTTAAGGATGATTTAATGTTTGGTAAACTGTCTTACAATTTTGGTAGGGGTAGATTGAATAGTTTCCTAATACTGAATCCATGTAAGGATACTAAATGGGGATATGGATCTCGGACATATGTACATAGGGTTAACAATACTGAAAGCACTGTATTGAGCTAGACTCATTTGGGAACTAGATCATGAGAAAAGGCCTTTTTACACACTTGATATGTCACTACCATGGAATATGCTTATGGAATTCACAAACACATTATGAACCACTATGATGGATTCTAATATTAGATTAATATGAATAACCTAGGACAATTCTATGGTTTAATGTATTAAAGAAGTAGGTTTCAAGATTCATACACCATAGAAGTAATTTTTTTAATGATTGTGTGTTTTTATTCTATGATAAGTGATGCTTACCATATGATTTTTTGTTTTAGTTAAATGAAACATAATTAAGTAAATTTAAGTTTAATGTGATGGGATTTTTTAATGATAATTCAATTGGGATGATCCCTGGAGTGAAGGATGTTGTGATCTTTCCGAGTCAGTTTTCATAGAACATTATTAATAATGTATACCTTAAACAAATCTTGAACTCACCAAATAAAATAAGGAAGTATTTTTCTAAGTGTCAACGTAATGGAGACAATAAAGTAAATAATATTATGTTTTCTTTGTGTCAAGAATGTGTAAATCATTACCTAAGTGAATGTTTTAGATGAACAAGAAGATGTTTCGACAAAAAAACAAGGGTGGAAATAAAGTAAATAGAAAGGAAAAATTAAGGGTTTAGTTAATTAAATTGATGGTAATGTCAGCCACCCTAATATGTCATGAAGGGTTAAATTCTTTAAGTGGGTAATGAATGCTCATTATTCAAATTGTTGTCCCAAGTGGAAAACCGTTGAAAAGAATCCAAAATTAGTTATAAATAATTTTTATGGTTCTACTAATGATGATAATAGAGATGAAATGTTAAATGAAATAGGTATTAAGTAATAGGATGAGATAACCTTGTTGATGGACTATGAACTAAGTAAAATTATCCAACTGTTCATGTATTTTAATTCAAGAATTATGAATTGTTAAATATATAATTATTTTTCTTTTTATGTTTTTTTCAATAGATTTACCACAATATATTTTCTAGTTTGGATGGAAATGTAATTTTATTTAATAGAAATGTGATGTTCATGGGAAACACATGATTTAGGTAATGATAACCCTCAATATGTTCCTTATGTTATGATAATGTTGTTTGGATAAGAATATGTTGGATATGAATAAGTAAATTGGGTGGTACCAATTACCTTCGAACATATTAGTGACTTTTTTAGAAGTGGTTTATTCTATCATTGATTATGTAGACAATGTTTTTTTATTGAATAAATATATCTAATAAACATTGGAATATAGAATCCTTCATTTTTTCGAGAATGATTTTTTCTAATTCGGGTTATTACCAAGCCTGAAGAGAATATATAATGATGTTATTCAAGAGTTTTGTATGATAAAACTTATAGGCACTTTATGATATATATGGGATTAGTAATAATATATTTTTGGTAAATTTATTGAAATTATTTCTAAATATTTACACTTCAATATTTTAGATGGTTTGTGGGGATAAGTTTTTATTGAATGGTTTATGTTAAAGTATTGTCACTCCATATAAGGATTTATGAATATTTGATAACTTATGACAACCTTTTTTTGTCATAAATAAATATGTAATGAAATATTATTTTGTTTATGGTTCTCCTTTACAATTAATGAAGCTGGTATGATAGAATCACCTACATTTCTTGGAGTGAGAGATGAAGTTGATGTTTCTCAAGGCACAATGAAGGGTATTGTTGTTCTGAAATCATGTATGTATATCCTTTCTTGAAAATTATTTATCTTTTTAAAAAAGGACATTAATACTGAAAATATTATCCTAGTATATTCATTATTTTTGAATCATATAGCCCCGTAGACCATAATAAGTTTATGGCTTTTGAGCATTAACATTCTCTAACTATTGTTCTTGATTACTCTCCATCAGAACATGATAGTGATATTTCACTTCCGAACATTGTTCTCCTATGTGGAAACCTAGTAAGGCGGTATATTGAGTAATGGTTATGTTTCCAACATTCCCATTTTAATGGTAGTTTTAGTATTCATTTTTACATTGTGGGTTTTTGAGAAATGAACTTTCAAGTATTAGTCCTTTGATCACCCAAAAACAATTTGAGGGAAAGTTCATTAAAATATTATATAATGTAATACCCTAATATTGTTTGAGTAATTTTTTTCTAATTAATTTAACATTTTTTATCTTTTATATTTCACGCGAAATTGAATATAGATTTTATTTTAAGAAATAACTAAGTGGGTATCTTGTTATATGCAAAATAAGTCATGATTTCACAACATTCAATACTTATATTATTTTGAGGTGCACGAAATACTATGTTTTTCTTTTATTAAACAAAATTTTGAGCCCCTTCAATAACTTCTGTTACATACAAATACAGGTTTTACTGAACTACTAGATACTATTAGTACTATTATGAAAATATTATAATAGATACCACCTAGACATGGAATATATATTATGAATATGACTAAATATATTCTGAAAAGATGATTTAACCTTTTGTGTATAATTAATACTTTGGTTAACAATTAGTAGAACTGAACATATAAACTATTTGAAAAAAAATAAATTTATTTTCTTGGATAAATATTTTTAATGTACAAACAATTTTTTCACTTAATAACAAAAAAAAACACATTTTATTAATAATTTAAATAAAATTTATCTATTATATAAATATTTTTGATACTTAAATAGTATATTTTATAGGTATAATATAAAAATAAATACAATTTTATGAAAAAAGGCATATTTTTTGTAAAAGATAATTATTCCAACATTTAATAGAAAAATCTTTTTAAATCTGATTTTTTACAATATTATAAATTTTTTATTTGAAAAATAAACTTCATTTTAGAAAGTGGAATATCCAAATTTAATTTGTCTATTTTTTTGTTATTTTTATAAGATGTTTTATTTTATAGGAATAATGAAAATAATGAATTTTAATTCAAAACTATGTTTTTCTCTAATTTATTTAAACTGTCAACTTATAGTTCATTTTCATTTTTACATTTAATTAGATCAATTTTACATAAATTAATCCCATTTTGGTCATTTAAATCAATTAAACACTAAAATTTGATATAAAAACATTTCAAACCTTTGTCTATTTTTACTTTCAAAACCCACTTCGACGTCTCCTCTATAGGATTAAATTTAAATTAATTTATACCTATTATATTATTATAATTTTGAAAAAATGAATTCCAAATTTGTAATCAGTGTAATTTAAAATTTAATTTAAGGTCATATTAGTTTTTTCCAAAAAAAAATTACCAAAATTGATTAAAATTAATTATAACGATTAAGTTATAAATTATCTTAACAAAGGACTGAACCATAAATTTAAGGGCCAAAATATCCTAGAAAATTTTCAAAGATCCATTTTCTGGATATTTTTAAACCATATACTACATTTTATCTAATTTCTTCCATTTATTTATCAAATTTTAGTAGGAAAAAATGTCGGTGGAATTTTATATTAAAACATTTACCAGAATGCCACTCCCCCCAACTATGAAAATGTACTCACTTCTCCCATATGTTCACACATATAAATCCATTTTTCAGAGACATAATCTGATAAAATAATCTTCAAACATCCCTAAATTCGTCTTATAAGCCTTATTTCTAGAAGAAATCCATTAAAGGAAGCCCTTTGGTGAAAACCAAAAGGAGTTACCCAAAAAATAAGTAACATCCTTCCGAAATATGCCAGTTTTATTTTCATCCTACTCCCCAATAAAATGTTGACCTTCTATGATTATATAATAATATCATTATTATAAATATACATAGATTCTTTGAATCTACGGTGCTTACCTACACTTATACACACTTCCATCACATGGGTAATGAATTTATAGTTCATGTGTACAAAGAACTACCACCTCACAAAACAATTTTTCTCATTTTTCCCTTACCAAATCTCATGGTTAGTAATTATAATGGGAAATCTATTTTTATTTTCTATATATGATATTTAGGATGTATTTATATAAGTACCTTGACTTAAACATTTATTAATCCAGAGATAAGTCATTAATTTTAGTTTAATTAACATTGAGGATCTTTTCAGGTTTAATGATTTATAGAATTAAGTCCCAAATCATACATAACAACTTAGATAATTAATAGTTGACACTTCTACTCACTATTTAATTTTCTTCAAAAAATAGAATCTTTATAAAAAGAAACTTGGTTAGTTTCCTAGTTAAACATCATGAATTTTTCTTGATCCCATCCTTGACTCTACTATTCTTCAATTCATGTTAAAAACCTTTCAAAACATGGGATGAGCATAAAAATATCACTAAGGAAGATATAAATATAGAAAACTATTAGTCTTGAGAAAACATGTAAACAATGATTACTTTATCAGAAATTAATACCTTTCACCTTTAAGAAGTTGCAAAAACAATTTACATATTATAATCTCAATGCTTACCCTTTTTATAACCAAAATATTTCCATAGAGCCAATAGAAATCAACATATAACATATAAAGGTAACTTGGGATATAAACATACATTAATTGAATAACCATAAGATCAGCTTCCACACATATCACTAAATTGAATAGCCATATGGATGACTTCCATACCCAATGAATTATAGGTTATAATGTAAACAGCCGTCCTTGGTTAGTCATGGAATCACACATTTTGGGTTTATCACATAACCACATGTCTTTGGTTTTTTATTTAACTTCCAATCAAATGTCCATGTACCATAATATAATCATAAAACATAAATTATTTCAATTATAAACATTTCACCCATAATATATAATTTTCATTCAGAAGAAATCATTTCAAGATATTGAAATAGTAAATATTCTTTTGATCTTATTTTCTATACCGAATCACCCAAAATAGAAATAAGGTATTTCTTTTCCTTTTAAGAACCTTAAAGATAATATATAAATACAAATAACAAATAAATGTTACAACAATGGAGGATTATTTTTCATAGAATACATTAAAAACATTCCTTTTATCATTTAGTAAAACTGTTCATAGAAAAAAGATTCCCTCTAATTGAAATTAAGAGTCAAAGGAGTTTATTATACAACGTATAAAAGGAGGTGGTGTGTAGAATCAAAATATGACTTAATGAAAGGAGATTGAGACAAAGTACCTTAAAAAGATCATATAATTATATTAAGGATAAATCAATGACATAATTATGTGTAAAAAATATAAATACAAACAATATAAGTTTATATTTAGTGTAAAAAAATCAGATATCATCCATATACTCTCAGAAAAACAAAACTAATGGAAAGGACATTTAACTCAATGAAACATGATTGAGTTAATATTTCCCTTACAAAGATCATTTTGTTGATAAAATTTATTGATTATCTGTATTAACTATAAATGAACATTAAAAAATTATAAATATAGGATAATACATTAAAACTTATTTCTATCGTAATCATAACTTGACATAATCAAGAAGTATAAGATTTACCCAAATAATTGAAATTGTGTTAACAAGTTCCCTTAAAATGTTCGTATAAATGATGTATGAATTTATCAATGCATTGATTATCTATATCAGTAGAATATCCACACAAAGAGAAGTGAAAATTATATCATAAATAAATTAATATCCATTCCACACATAATCTTGGAAAAATATATTCATATAAGTATGTGTAAAACCAAATGAGTGAAATTGAGTTTAGAAATTCCCTTACCTTAAGTCCAACTCTACATGTACAGTCATTATGTTCCTGAATAATAAAGGTTGGTTAATTTATACTTGATTTAAAACTTTTTTAAGTTTTTTATTCCATTTATATCACTTATTAACATGTAATAAAAATTACATAATTATTTATGTTCAAACTAGTTGTTTTGTCAATATTCGGTACATAAGTCGAAAATGAACTTGTTTGATGTAAATTGTCCATGTGGTAAAAATTCCATAATCTCAATAATATTATTAATTATTTAAATATCACATATATCCAGTATATATGTATTTATAATATTTCATAATATTTGGAGACAAATAATGAAATCCACCATTCTAGGTGACGGTAGGTCATACGTATGCATGAACAATTCTTTCATTTCTTTGTCACATTAAAGGAATGAAAACTAAATGATACATAGGTATATTATAGTTAAATTATAATATATAAGTTAAATAACTTCATTAAATCCATCCTTTATGTGTTCCACGTATGTAATGAATGAGTCATATCACTGCGAGGGGGCTGTAGTCCATACTTCCTCAAATGAAATTATCGTATTCACACATTATGGAAAGCATAAAGGTATGTCATAAATACAAATTATAGAAGCATAGAGCCAATATAAATATAATATATATCATATTTATTTTTTCCATTAATGTATAAAATAATGTTCTAATTAATATCATGTAGAATAAATAGCATCGTATCATGGAGATGGTAGGTTGTACGTATGTACAAGCGACGATATCATTCACTTAATGGCTAAACGGTTTATAATTTTATGGAATATTAATTTTTAAAAATACTTCTATTGTAATATTAATTATTTAAATACATTATACCCATCATTATAACCATACAAATTAAGTATTTTAGAAGAAGAAATTACACCACGACGTGGAGACGGTAAGTCGTACGTACCCAGGCATGGTGATATTTTTATTCGTAGGATAGATAAAATGAGGTATAAGGTTATACCATAATTATTATAACATATCATAATTTATAATACACTTTATTTATTACCTTATTATGGAAACATCATAATAAGTGGAATTAGAATAAAAAAATCATTTTGAAAGCGGTGATAAAACAAATACCTCTTTTTCGAGTATCTCCTTTTGATTTTCACAAAAGGAATCCTAGGGATGGATTTATTCCCAAATTGTAGCCTCTATAAGTAATAGAGGAATTTTGGGAGATTATTTTAGAAGTAATTTTATGAGATAAATGGGTTTGATAGGTGTGAGTAAGTGGGTAGAGGTGGTGGCCTTTTATAAGAAGTAGGAGGGGCACTTTAAGAAAGTATTGAAAAAAAATTTATTCTAAAATTATATTTGAATTATAATATTTCTAATGTGATAAATTTATATGGTATGTTGAGTATGGGTATAAATACTCTAAACCAATTGGTTTTAGACAAGTTAAGGTCAAAAAATTAACCTTGTCATCAAGCTATAACCCTTAATTAAAAAAATTAACTCTTACCATGTCTTCATGTATTTTAATAATATATGGTTACTGTAGTTACTATAATATTACAATAGAACAAAAAGAGGATAATTAATGATATTTATATCATTATATATTTCATTTGTCCCTGTCATCTATTTTTAGAACTATTTTATCATTTAATAAAACAATATTTTTTTTAAAAATTCTATTATGGTAATTTTGACAATATTTAGAAATTGATTTTTGTTAAAGTCATATTTACTTGATTACATCAAACCAAAGGAATTAAATAATCACTATAATGTTAATTTCATCCAAAAAATTATTTTACGGAATTTAAATGATCAAATTACATTTATTTTAATATTTATAATATCATTTATTTGAATCATTCATTAATAAGGTAATCATTATACCATCACTATATCAAAAATTAAATTATTTATTTAAGGTCTAAAAATTATAAATAAAATACCATGATATATAAAATTATTTTTTATTTCTATTTAATATTTATAGTTAAATACAACATCCATATAACTTTACATCAAATAGTTTTAGTAAAAATATACATGTTTGTGTTATATTTTTCTTGACTTTAATATAATTATTATAACATGCCATTTCTACACCCAAGTGTCTCCTAAATTTCAAAAAATATTCATAAGTATGATCATGTCCAGAACTATCCCATAAAATAGATTTAGATCAAATTTTAGGGTAATTTTATGTTATTATAATATTATGTTTTACCCTTATCTACCTGATTTACCCTTTAACCATGGTAAATAAAAATAATTACTGAAATTACTATTTATAAAGTCCAAATATAAAATGTAACTATTAAAAAAATGTAGAACTTATGAATCCATATATGGAATCCATTTTTACAAATTCAAAATAATTAAATATTATAAATTAGTTTAAAATTAATTCCCGTTTTCAAAACCAGAGATCAGGTTTTTAAGAAGTAAAAACTATCAAAGGATTGACATGTGTTTATGTCCAATTTAAATGTGAAATTACATTAAATAAACAACATTGGATTTAATGATAAAAACATTAATCCAATAACACTTTAAAAAAAATTAAAATTTCTATATAAGTTCATAAATAAGATATTTGAAAAGGTAGTTTTGAATTAAAATGCAGTATTTTACACTATTTGTTAAAAAATGATTTTTATCAGAAAAATACCAAAATTCAACCAATGTAAATTATGATGTCCCTATTATAACAAAAAAAATTATTTTTTCAAAGATAACATATAAAATTTAGAATAACTATATTTAAGAAGGTTTCTCCATCAAAAGGTGGTAAAATTAGCTTTTAAAAATATTGGAGTATTTTATGCTTAAAATTGGACTCATTCTCATTTTAATCCTCTAAAAGTAATTGGGAAAATGTAAAAAAATTAACAAACTTGTGTAATAATGTTATTGTTATTTGTTTTCATTCCTTATAATACAATGTATAATAATTAACTTCACTTTAAAATAATATTAATATTATTGTATTATTTTTCAGTATAACTAAATGTTGTGCGCAACATAAGACTTTGGAGAATCCCATTGTTGCGTGTTGAGCATGCTATTGGAAACGGATTCCTCTTTAAAGTAAAATTAATATATTATTCATAAATATTAATAAATATGAAAAATTATTATTCTATAAATACCTGGGATATTACACTATTCCTCCCTTTTGGAAATTGTATCCTTGAAATTTTAAAATTTGGCTCTAAAACATCCTTGAAAATACCAAATCAGAAAAGGATTCAACAAAATTACCACTTTATAATAATGAAATAGATGTTAAAAGGTAACCCATGATAAAACAGACTAGTATTCCATGTAATAAAATATGCATATGAATGAAAAACTAACCATCTTTTTCAGATGGAGAGTGATAGAAGACATGATCAGGAAAAAGTTAAAAACTAGAAAACCACAAACATGTAATGGTTAAATGGTAATTTATTACATAGTAGGAAAAGTGAACGGAAAATTTTTTAGGACCCTTTTTATAAATTTAGGGAACTCTTTTACTACTTAGAAAAAGAACATAAGTAAATATACTTACATGACAAGTAGAGTTTCTTCCTTTAAAAAAATTTTCAGCATACTCATCTTTTCTCCAAATGATGAGTATTCAAGATTACATGGTCACATGTAAAGACTAGAATAAACATTTATAGATTCACATAATCCAAAAAATATTTAATATATATTTTCCCTCATCTTTATTCATTAACCAAAACCAAAATGGTTAGTATAAGATCATATAATCCCCCAAAAATTATAATCCTTTATAAAGAGAAGGAATAATTTTAATATCTAAAATTCAACAGTAATACACGAGTTCTTCATAGAACATTCAACAAAAAAGTCCTTAAAATTCATAAAAATAATAAATCTAATATTGAAACCCAAAACTCATAAGTATTTGATTGAATAATATTCTAAGATAAATTTTAACATTTTTCTTCAAATAACATGAACCTCTCTTAATGTATCATACGAAAAAAGTAATTAACCTAATCACATTTTCTCTATGATAGGTTAACCATTTCCACAAATAACACAAATCCCCATTTGTCTACAATAAAAACATATATTCTTCGAAAATAAAATTCAACCATTACTCCTAAAATTAAATCCAATAGAATTCCATTTTCATTTGGAATATATTGTTCCCAAAAGAGAGAAAATATTCCAAAATAACATTTATCACTTAATCACCAAATCAAATTACTATAATTAGGACAACCATTTGATAAAAATAACTTCCCAAAATCAAATTATTCTTAATCCATAAAATAATTTATCTAAATAGAATAATTCATACTAATCAGGGACTTCATGTAGTCTAGTGGTAGGTGATGGTCCCTTGTCGCCCTCCAGTAGGGAGTTCGATTCTTGTGGCCTTTCCGGATAAGGCGGGTATTCACACATCCTACGAGTTGTCCTTTTTCTAAAATGGTATTATTATTATAAGAATATCAACATGAGATAAAATCATAAAAAATATCCATATCATATGTTTATCTTAAATTTTTTCTCATACCTCACATTTTTCTTGCCAAAAATAAATATCCCATAATTTAATCAAAGGTGAATGTCTCCAAAATTACCATTATTCACCATAATATTTAAAATCATACAGCCTAAAATGGGTTTCTAAGACATTGAAATTATGATCTATCTTAAAATTATAAACCCATGATGATATCTCTAACCCTTAAGAATATATCCTAATCTCCAAAGTTTTCTAAACCAACCTATGATACTAACTTTATGTCCTCAGACTTAACAAATTTCTTAATCTTGAGATAAGTAATTAATTTAAATTTAATTCACATCAAGTATCTTTTCAGGTTTTTATCGTTATATAATTAGTTTATAAATCATACATAACAACTTAAATAATTACAAGAAAAAACTTCAACTCAGTATACAATTTTTTTCATAAATCAAAAACTTTTTAAAAAGAAACATGATTCGCTTCTTATTTAAAAATCATGAATTTTACTTGATCTTATCCTTGAAACTATTATTATTCAAGTCCTATGAAAATATTTTAAAACATGGGATGAATATGAAAAGATCATTAAGGGAGACATAAAGAATGAAAACTGTTATCCTTGAAAAAACATGTAAACCATGAATACTTTAACATAAAGTAATACTTTTCACCTTTAATAAGAAGCAAAAACACTTCATTGATTATGAGCTTATTTTTTAATCTTTTGTAACCAAAATATTACCATAAATTCCATATAAAGAAATATATAACATATAAAAGTAACATGGGACATAAGTATTCCAGAATGGAAAAACCAAACTGTCGACTTCCATACATATCACTAAATGGAATATCCATACGGTCGACTTTCATACCAAATGCATAAGAGGTTATAATGTAACCACCCGTCCTTGGTTTATCAAGGAACCACCATTCTTTGGTTTATCACATAACCACCTCCATTTGGTTTTTCACATAACCACCCATCAAATTTTTAATTACCATTATATAATCACAAAAAATAAATGATTTAAATTCTCCAAATTCCACTCCTAAAATTTCAATTTCATTCACAAGAAATCATTTCAAGATATTCAAATAGTAAATTTACTTTCAAAACCATTTTCAATATTAAATTACCCAAAAAGGGAATAAGGGATATGTTTTCCTTTAAAAACAAAATGTATTATATGAGAATCCAAATTTCAAATAATGGTTATGGAAATAAATGATTCGTTGTCATTGTATAAGTTAAAAATATTCCTTTTTTCATTTAGTAAAACTCTTCATAGAAAAAATATTCCATTTTAATGAAATTTAAATTCAAAGGGTTTTGTTATATACAGTATAAAAGATAGTGGTATATATCATCAAAATATGCCTCAATTAATGAAGATTGAGATGGAGTCCATTAAAAAGATCATATCATTAGATTAAAGATAAATGAATGAAATAATTATGTGTGAAAAATATAAATACACCCAATATTAGTGGATATTCTTTGTAAAATAATCAGAGGTCATTCACACATATTATTGGAAAAACAAAACCAATGATATGAATATTTAACTCAATGAAATAATATTGAGTTACTATTTACCTTACAAAGATCATTTTTTAATAAAATATATCAATTATATGAATTCAATATAAATACTCATAAAGAAAATATAAATAAAAGATAGGATATCAAAATTTATTTCTCACATAATCATTTCCCATCATATTCAAGAAGTAGAATATTACCCCAAAGAATGGAAATTGTATTAAGAAGTTCCCTTAGAAAGTACGTAAAAATGACCTAAGAATCTATCAATGGGGTGATTATGTGTATAAAAATTATATCCACACATAGGTAAGTGGAAAATAAAAATTAAATAAAAAAAGTTATTCCACACATAATCTTGGCATAATATATTCATCGAAGTATGCGTAAAACCCAATGGGGGGAAATTTAGTTTATAAATTCCCTTACCCTGAGTGTGACTTGTCACGTACACTCATTATGTTCCTGAATATTAAACATAGGACAATTTATACTTAAATGAGAACTATTTTCAAGTTTATTATTCCTTTTATATCACTTATTACCATTTTATAAAAATTGTGTAATTATTTAAGTTCATATTGGTCATTTTGTCAATATTCGATACTTGAGTCGAAAAAGAACTTGTTTGATGCAAATTGTCAATGTGGAAAAATTACATCATCTCCACAACATAATTCCTGATTTAAATATCTTATATATCCATTATATATGTATTTATAATATTACATATCATTTGGAGATAATAAATTAAATGTACCATTCATGGAGACGGTTGGTCGTACGTATGCATGAACACTTCTTTCATTTATTTGTCATTTTAGAGGAATTAAAACTTAGTGATACATAGGTATATTATAATTCTATTAAAATAAATATGTTAAATATGTTAATTAACTCCATAATTTATAAGTTCCATGTATTGCTTCAATGATTCATATCACTTTGAGGGGGAGGTAGTCCACACTTCCTCAAATAAAATTATCTGATTTATACATTATGGAAAGCATAAATGTATGTTATAAATAAAAATTACAGAATCATAGAGTAAATATAAATATTATATATATCATATATATTCATTTAATTTATATATATAATAATTTTTTATTTAAGATCATGTAGAATGAATCACATCCCATCGTGGAGACGGTATGTCGTACATGCGCATGAGTGACGATATCATTCACTTAATTGTTAAAAAGTTTAGAATTGGATAATATATTAATTATACAGAATATTTATCAGGTTATATTAATTATTTATATCCATTATACACATCATTATATCCATCCAAATTATGTATTTTTGAATAACAAAATACACCACGACGTGGCGACAGTAAACTGTAATTACGCACGCATGGTGATATTGTTTTTTGTAGGATGGATAAAAGTAGATATAATGATATAAAATAATTATAATAACATCTCAAAATTTATAATATAGTATATTTAATACTTTAGTGTGAAAACAACATAAGAATAGGAAGAAGAAGAAGAAGAAAATAATGTTAAAAGTGGTGATAAAACAAATACATGTTTTTCAAGTATCTCCTTTTGATTTTGAAAAAATGTATCCTTAATATGGATTTATGACAAAAGTGTGTCCAATAGAAAGAATTTAGGGACGTTTTTATTTTATTTTAGTAGAATTTTTATTATCAAAATTGTATTTATAGGTGTGAGTAATTGGTATGGGTTGTGGCCTTTTATAAGAGGGAGGATGGGCACTTGAGGAAAGTCGTGAAATATTATTTTATTATAAATTGATTTTCAAATTCTAGTAGTTAAAAATTTATTAATTTCTATAATAATATGATTATGGGTATAAATTCTATCATACAATATTTTTAGACAAGTTTAGTTCATAAAATTAACCTTATCATTTGGCTTTAACCCTTAGTAAAAAAATGTTAACTCTTACCATATCTTCTTGTATTTTCATAATATATGGTTACTAAAGTTACTATAAAGATCAAATCAAACCATAAGTGAATAATTAATAAAATTTTATACATTATATATGTAAATTGGTTGAGTATTATATTTTTATGTCTATTATTTCATTTTAAAAATAGTATTTTTTTAAAAAACTCATTTTTGTCAATTTTGGGACTATTAAGTAAATGGTTTTTTTTAAAGACATAACAACTTGATTACTTCATACCAGAGGAAATAAATCATCCTTAAAATATAGATTTAATAAAAAAAATTATTTTATGGAAAAATATGATAAAATTACAATTATTTAAATATTTATATTATCATTTATTTGAATCCTTAATTAATAAGGTAATCGCTGCATCATCATTGTTCTAGAAATATATTTATTTATTTACTTTATAAAAATTATATATAAAATAACTTGATATAGGAAATATTTTTAGATTTCTAATGAATATTCATAGTCAAATATCTCTATTATATAACCCCACATTAAAATGGTTTTTGTAAAAACATACATGTTTGTGTTATATTTATCTTTACTTTAAATTAATTAATATAACCTGCCATTTTCACACCCAATTAGCTCAAAAATTCCAAAGGATTGACATAAGGATGATTATGGTCTGAAATATATCATCAAAAAGTATTATGACACGTTTTGGGGTAGTTTGATATTATTAAAAAATTATGTTTTCCCTTATTTTATGGATTTACACGTTAACCATGGTAAATAAAAATAACAACTGAAGTTACTATTCATAATGTCCAAAAAATAAAAGGAATATATTTACAAAATATGGACCTTATGATTCCAAATGTGGAATAAAATTTTCCAAATTCAAAATACAGAAATTATACTAATTAATTTAAAATTAATTTAAATTCTCAGAACCAGAAAGATGGTTTTTAAGAAGTAAAAACTATCAAAACATTGACTTGTGTTAATGTCAAATTTAATTGTGAAATTACTTAAAATGATAAAAATTGGATTAAATGATAAAAACATTTTAAAATTACAATTTAAAACTAATTAAAATGAAAATATAAATATAAATATAATTTTTATGAAAAGGAATTTTTGAATTAAAATGTTGTATTGTTCACAATTCATTAAAATAGGAATTTTGTGAGAAAAAATACCAAAATTTCAACCAATGTAAATTTTGATATCCCAATTTTAAAGAAGAATATTATTTTTTCAAATAGAACATATTTAACTAACTCAAAATAGATTTAAATTTTTTTCCATCAAGATATGGTAAAATGATCTTTTAAAAATATTAGAGTATTTTATGCATAAAATTATATTCATTCTCATTTTAAGCCTCTAAAATTTATTGGATGAATGTAAAAAAATTTAACAATCATTTGTAATAACATTATAGTTAGTTTTATTCATTCTTTCCAGTAAAACAGCTAGATGTTAATATCCATTTAAAATAATAATAACAATATAGTATTATTTTTTGGTATAACTCAATTTTGTGTGCAACATAAGATTTCCGAGAAACCCATTATTGCATGTCGAGTATGTTATAGGACAAAGAATCCCCTATAATGTTAAAATTATATCTTATTCATAAATATTAATATATATAAAAAATCATTATTCTATAAATACCTTGGATGTTACAATTTATGATTCTATAATTATTGTGTAATGCATACATTCCAGAATTCCATTTTATGTATATATGATAATTTTGTTTTGGGATGTGTGGACTACCACCACCCCAAAGAGATGTTATTTCGTTATACTCTACATGGGATGTGTTAAGGATTTGTTTATTAAATGTATAATATATATATTACATAATAATTCTACTATAATTACTATATATATATACCCACATTTGTGTCATTTAATTTCTTTCTTTCATAAAAATAATTAAAAGGAAACAGCATTCATGTGTACGTGCGACCTACTATCTCTATAAACAGTGTATTCCATTTTATATTTTTATAATTTATATATTATTATAAATATATCTTTAATGAATATATATGATACTAATATCATTATCTAAATTCCTTAAATAATTAAATAATGTTCTATTTAATAGAATAAAAAATTGTGTGCCAAAACATATACAAAAAACATAACAGATATTACCTGAAATGTAACATTAACATGTAGTTGTTAATAAATAGGTAATATAAAGTCATAACAAAATAATATATGGTATTAGATATAAAAATATGGTTCTAGTTTATGATTTTTAAAAAATATATATTTATTATATATGATGATTGAATTTGTATGAAGAAAATCAAGACTTAAAGTAAGGATTTTCTTATATAATTTTTATTTTTGTGAGACATATGACATATTCACCACTAATTTCTATTATGTGTTCAATATAATGACCATAAATTTATTTTTTAATTCTAATAGTTAAATTTATGGGTATTAAAATATCAATTTTATGAAATTATTTTCATGGGGTTTATGGTTCCAATGATACCATATCAGTAGAGTAATTTTTCCTTAATTTCCCTTATTTGGGACACATCTATGGTTATCCACATATATTCTTTTACTAGTTGTATAAACTACCATTTGACATGTCATATCCGGAATATACTTAACTTCATTATATTATAGGATTCAGTTAATCTAATTTTCTTACATGGGTATTTTTATTTAATTTTTATATGTGGAAGGAGTTTATTTAAACAATCTCAATATTTATCGAGATTTTTTATGACGAACTGAAAATTGATTTTTTTGTTATCATAAGTCCCCTTTAAAAAGGATTAGGGGGAACCAAACCTGACTTCAAATACAAACATCATCAACACAAACCCCCATGATTAGAAATCGAAAATAACCAGATTAAACAATAGAGAAAGACTCCTCCCAATCATAAACAACATTAATTCTAGTTTCCCTATTTCCAATGCTTGACGACAAGTTATACCATACAAAGAAGAGATAGTACTAATGGACAAGGTTGTACCCTCTCAGACATGAAAATCTGAATATCATATGTTCAGTGGAAACTTGCAGCTCTAAACTTCTTCTGGTGCTATCTTTATGGATAATCTAAGAACATGAACCCTTGAACTATAGACTGTGTCCGAACAATAAATCACCCCAAAAACACTTCACGGGAACCTAAATTATCCTCTTTCAATGTTCCCAAATAGAAAAATTACCCTCGATCCAAGACTTCGTACGGAATCCTTCACTGGTTTCCATAACCATGAGCTTCAACACCAACTCTTGATCCTCCACCCAAATCAGACCATCACACACCAATATTGGATGAACATAGATCGCAAAATCATCACTAAAGCAGAAATGGGCATAGAAACTTCACCAAACAAACCCTGCACATATCATCCATACTGCCTCTGCAATAATTCTATATTATAATGAACTGCAAATCCGGAAACCAAAATCATTGTGTGCCAAACAAGGCTCGACCACACCCAAAGACAAAACCCAATGGTAGAAAATCAGAAAGAGAAATACAAAACCATGATGACAGTCACGGTTCCTTGTGGAAAATCAGAACCAGATCTCATATCCTCCTTTGGAATCTCACCCACAAGCAACATCAAACCACCGCACATGCCCCCAAAAAACACATTATCAAAGATTTGACCCCTGGCTAGGAGGATTTAGATCAATGACTGATGTTAACATCATGCTTCCAAATGATAGAATAGACCATCAAATGGTGGGGAAATACAAGATCGTTTTTCCCATGAAGGTACCTCAAGATTGATTATGATTATGCTTATATTGACAAAATCTTTGTTCCATATCTCAAGGAAACTCATTTATTTTATTCTCCTATAGTTATTTATGATATTATCATATATTAGTATAATTGTTTCTCTATTATGTACATAAGATGATTAAGAATTCCTTTTTAATAAAATATGACTTTACCTATCTCTTTGGTCTGAAAACTCTGTTCTATGAAAACCATGTTTTCAAAATAATTTTTGAAAAATGTTATACTACACTCAAATGATATGTTAAATACTTTTTTACACATGTTTTCACTTTTTAACAAAATTAAATTAAAAATGAATCTTCTTGTAATTTTTCAATGGAGGAACGTTTCTAAATTTTTTATAATGCAAAAGGAATGTTTGTAAAGTCTAGATTTATCCACCACCACAACTGCCAATATATGATGCTCCCTCTGAAAATTTGAATGATAAATTTTTCTAAGAAAAACTTTGTTCCTAATAATCTATTCATTAATTTTATTTAATTTTTTTCAAATAAAGATATTTTTATAAAAGTTATGTTAAATAAGTTTTTTAAATTATTTTCAAATCATTCATTAATGTTATTCAAATATATTTTCAAAGAAAATGGTTTTCAAAAATGTTATATCATCAAGATGAATTTAATTTATTTTTAAATATTTATTGGAAGGGTTTCTAGGATATTTTTACATAAAAATATTTTTAAAAATTTTTATGATTAAAAAGTGATTTTAAATGTTTTCATGTTTATTTTATAAGTTTTTAAGGAAACTGTTTTCATGATGTATTCAATAATACATTATTAGTTTTCAAAAATATTTTCAAATAAAATGGTTTTCAGAAGGTTTTTTGTTTTAAATATAATTTTTATAAGAGATATGAATATTTTCCTCAATATATTTTTTTAAAATATATTTAAAAATTATTTTTCATCTATGATGACATCCATTAGTGTTACACATACCTTTTTTAGAGATATAATCCAAGGGTTCCATTTATATTATTTCTTTTAATAGTTTATGTATTTACAGAATCATGTTTATGAAACTCATTTCTTTTTCATGGATTATGTGTTTATGAAACCTATTTCCCCTTATGTGTTATATTCTTATGAAACCTGCTTATTTTCACAGGTTATGATTAGATAAAATGATTTTAAAACCTAACTTTTTCCACAAGTTAAGATACGATAACATGTTTAAAAATTACATTTCATTTAATGGGTTATGATATGATTGTTTTTAAATTTCTAAAACATGTATTTATGATTTCATTAAGAGATATGTGTGACCTATATCTCTATCTAATGCATTGGGTAATGATTCTCATGAGATAATTAAGGGAACCAATTTGATTGGTTTGGTCCACCATGGGAGATTGGGAAACTCGATACACTATGGGATGATAGGGAAACCCGATCAACTATGGGAAGATGGGGAAACACGATCCCTAATTGGAAAGGATTGTGGCTGGGGAAGATAGTGTGTCATGTGTAGTATGTGTAGTCTCCATGAAGTTCCATGATAAGTTTTGGGAAATGAGCCTTGAAATATAGGGAATGATGTTATGTGTTTTTAAGTTATCCCTAAATTGTATACCTTATTCCCATTATATGATCATATGGTTCATGTTATTTATTATCTTATGATTCAAGTCTTATTAAGTACCAATGTTTTTTCATGTCGCTTTTTTATGATCTTTGATATGTCGAGTATGATCATAATATGTTATGAGCATGTTCTCATACCTTTATATTCAGGTTATGATAACATATTTTTTTTATTTTCTAATATAGACTATTTGAGCCCATACATTTTATATGTTTCCTTTACCTAGGATATGAAGAAATTATTTATGTATAATTACTAAATGGAAAGATCTTTGTATGATACATTGAAGATCTTTCACCAAGATAGAATACCTTCCCTAGGTTTCCAATGACATTAACATTCTACAGTTTATGGGTAGGTTCATTTTTAATGTGATGAATATTAAAAAAATGATCTCATATTAGTATATGTTAATCATGTGTTACTATATTTTGGGTATGGTGTGTTATGGGGGTAGTTTCATGGGGCTGTTTTCCTAAATAAAATTAGTGGTAAACAACACTATCTTGAACATGTCTTGTATATGATTTTGTTCATAATTTACTTGTTAAATCTCATCATGGGCATGGTCAAGGGTAAACTCCATTGATGCTACCACCATCCCATGTTCTAAAAAATGGGATTCAAATGACATTAATCTACTTGTTGAGGCCACTGTTTCTTTTTTATGCAAGAATTATCCTCCATCCCATCTAAATTTACTTTGTTTTTTTTTATCAAAGAAACTTTTGAGGAGAAAGAGTGAAACCAAAATTTAAAACACCAAATGAGAAAAAAAAGAAATTAAAAAAATTAAGTCTACCATACTCCTTTTCAATACATAATTTCTAGAAAAGAGAAATAACCAAAGTTTCCAAATCCCCCTTTTGAAGGTCCTCAAAATGGGATTCCAACTTTTCCCAAGACTTTCGACACTCTTATTTAGACACCTTCCCTGCATTGACTCCCCTGACCAGTACAATATCTTTTTTATCAATCCATTCCAATATCTCAACATTTACTTCGACTTTTAGTGGCCTTCCTATAATCATTTCGGTATCTTCTTGAGATGAATTAATCCTCAAAACAGATTCCTTTATTTTTTATCTGAATGCATAAGAAGTTCCACATTTGGATCAAGAGTTTCTCTATCTTCCATTTATTATAATTATCCTCCATTATTATTGATCATAAACAAAAATTATGACCACTAAATTATTACCATTTTTTATAGTTCCCAATGGTTAAATTGATCAACAGTCCTATTTGACCAATAGTCATATAAAGTTCAAAAACCAACGGTCACATTTCCACATATAACATATAGATACCAGTTCATTATTTTACTCAATATTCATTATAACTCATCTTAGGGTTTGATTTTAATTTTCATAAGATTTTTATTTCTTTACTAATAATTTTGTTATTTATTTGGCATTTGTTGGGGGGACAATAATTTGTATAGATTTTTTCCATCCATATTTTATCATTTTAGATTTTTTATTTTTTATTTTTTCTCTAGTTTTACTATTTTTCATTTTAATTGGTCTCATAGATTACTAATTTAATGATAATTAATTATGATATTATATTTAATTTTTTCTTTTACATTTTGTATTTTTTTTAAAAATATAATAAAACCCTATTTCATTAGATAACAAATATCATTTAAAAATACTCTATTGTTACATTTTATTATTAATAAACTCCCTAATTAGGTAGCTCAGATATGATGTATTATTTATTCCATGTATTTGTTTTATGACCAGAACATCCATTTTCCACAATGTGACCACATTTTTTTTAAATTATCATAATATTCTTATACTAAAAATTATTTTGGAGAAAAGTAAAACTCTTGGAAACTCTTAAATTCCTTTGTTAGTATTTGATAAGTATGATCCATTTATAAAAATCATTAATTTCACATGTACATTTTCTTCGTTATATTATGTAATGAATAATATGTCCTACCTAATTCAAAAATTAGATTTGATTCCTAACCATTAACACTATCTAAAAATAATATCCCACATACTATAATTTCATTTTTATCAAACATTACCATTTTGAATAAAAAAAGACTCTTTTGTGTACACTAAAAACTACAACACCACAATACTAGATATTTTTCTTATAAACATAGGCAACACTCATGCATGTAGGGCTTCTGAATATTTTTATATCCTATAACACCATTCAAAGTTCCCATTATTCCAATAAGAATAAAAATAGATTATAGGGATACTGTTATAGGCTAATAACCTATTTTCTTGGGTGAGTCTAATGAAAATTGTCCAAGATTGTGAGTGGAACCTATTTCCACAAGAGTTATGCTCATGGAAAAATGCTAAAAAAACATGCACCCAGTCTATTTTAAACCCCCATCCATAGTTCACTTGGTGAAACACTTGATTACACCACCGATTGATGTTAATAATGTATATCTATTGGACACACACACATGCTCATTAACCACACACACACACACACAGATATATATATATATATGTGTGTGTGTGTGTGTGTGTGTGTGTGAAAACCAAAAACTATTGTAAATCAACGAAATTGTGTATTCTCAATAATTGTTCATGGAAAGACATGCCATTATAAACAAATATGACTATCACAGTAGGGAATTTTTTGACATCATACGCCTACAGTCATTCCTAGAAAGTGGCCACAGGTCAGTTTGTACCCACCTATAGTCACAGTTAATGGTTGTACATGGATATAGTCCCATGAATATAGTTTGATTTTTATCTAGATATTACTTTCCCATAAAATGTTTAATCATAAATCTTGGTTTATAGATAAACATAAATTTCATGACACGTTAATTGAAGAAGGATTGTATTTTACACTACTTTTTCACACTTATCTATTTTGAAACGTTATACCCTACCAAGATAATAGTACATGAACTATATTGGATACTAAGGACACACTATGGATTCATTCCATCTTTGAAATGTCCCATATTGAGAATTAAATCGTTTTTTAGAAAAAATATAATTTTTTATCAAACATGTTCTGTTATTGTGAATTAGATGTTTAAAGAAGGTTTCAATAAAAGATTCCATTATATATATTCCATCATGACCTCTTTACATTATTTGAAACTAAAAATAGATAACTAAATAAAATAATTATTAGAAGATTCCATATTGATTTACTGTATGTTCTGGTTCTTGTTCTTAAAAATAAATAATGATTTAATTTATTATCCATTTTATATCATGAGTTCCCATATTTTGGAAATTTTGATAAACATTCAATTTATTTTTTAAACATAAAATTTAATTTCAAAAATATTTTATTTTATTATACCCCAATCCAATTTTATATATTATTTATTTTTATCATAATTGGAATATGGATTCCCATTGCCTTCTAGAAATAACACTTTCATGTGTACGACCAGTTCAGTGAAACTTTTATCACTCTATCCATTTTTTATATTCATTTTTGAAATCCCAGTATTTCTTTTTTTTGAAATTTTTTAATGAATAAATTATGAATTATTTCTTCATAAAAATCCTCTATCTTAGGTTAAAATAAGTAATCTACATTATATCTTAATTTTCACATTTTTACCATGCCAGATCAAGTGTTCTTATCATTGATTAAAACCATATAAAATCATATATTAATTCATTTTATTATAATATATTTTTATTATTTTAAAATTCATCAGATATGGATAATAAATAGTATCTCTATTATCAAGAATTTTTTTAGAAAATTCCAAACTCTTAAACCCCCTTCTTTAATTCACCAATATTCCATGAATTTTTTTATTTATGATCCACTAATTACATAAATATTCAGGATTATAGAATAATATGATAAAACATGAAATAAAATAAACTTATATTAAAAATAATAAAATTAAAACACAATGATTCAATTTAAATATACATATATATATAATATAATAAATAAAAATAATCATTTAATCATTTAATCATAATCATTAAATCAAAACAATCTTCCATAAATAAATTATATAATAGATAAAAAATAATTAAAATTAATGAACTACCAATATATTAATAAAAATTTAATCAAATAATTTTATTCATTAACATTTAATTATAAAAAATAATTATACAATAAAAACATTTATATGTTACATAATTGAACAGAAGGAAGTTAATGATATAATCTCTATAACAAAAAAAATTAAATGAATAAAATTTATAAGTACGAAACATTTAAGTGATATTCTAAATAAAGAAAATAAATTTTTATGAAAAAAAATATTGATGCAGATTTTCTTTCAATCACAAATTGATACAAAATAGAAATTAAAAATTAAAATATCTAAAATTAATTGAGTAGGTGTGAATTGAAAGACAATCTGCATCTATTTAGATGATATTCTAAATAAATAAAATAAAATTATTAATGGTGATAAATTTAATGAAATCAAAACTAAAATGAAGTATAATTTGTTAGGGGCATGGTTGAAGAGAAAATTGGAGATAATGATCTTGGAACTCAAATTTAATCCATCAAATTTCTAAAAATTGCAAAAATAAATTATAGTGGACATGGAAATTATTATGAAAAAAGGGAAACCACACAAAATGAAAGGGAAAAACAAAAAGGATGATGGAATCTAAATGAATTATGTGTAGTATGGTTCTTTTAGAGTCATGAAAATTATGTTTTTAACAGTTTAATGTTTTTTATTAGTAAATTTTTTAATCAATAGTTTTTGGAATATAAAAATTTTATTAGTTTTTCATATTATTTATTGTATTATCCAATGTTAAAACCATTGTTTTAATATCAGTAATTATAATAACCAATGTGAACACTTTAATAACATCTGATTTCCCATTGGTTATTATAATGAATGATGACAGAAGACTAGAAAGTTGCAGTTTCCACATTAGTTCTTATGATAATTGAGTAATGACCATAACACTCAATTTTTTCACATTGGTTTCTAATTAAAATTTTGAAAACCATGTGTAAAAATCTAGTTTTATTCTATTTTAAGGGAATAAAATCAATATTTCTGAAATTATTACTCATCCATCCATTTATATAGTGATCAAGGAGGCCAATATAGATTATATGGTTATACAGAGTAATTTTTTAATTACTCATAATTTTATCTATTATAATTATATAGTAATAATATGGGAGAATGAGTAGGTGTCCTTTCAAAAACATAATTGAAGAAGGTTATTTTAAATTATATATATATTATCTTTATTTTTTTATCCATAAATAACATAGATATATAATGATATTAATGATCTTTTCTAGTAAGAATATTTTAAGATTGAGATTGAGGAGTACTTATATCGACACATGGACAATAAGTAAGTCTTGGATAAATATCATAAGCCTTTGGTATAATGATACCACTACCCATACCATTATGAAAAGGGGATGATATCACTTTGGATTTCATGATGGGACCCCAAACACGTCTAACAACTATAAATCCATTTTTTTTGTCGATCAAGTAATGAATTTAACAAAATTAATTTATATTCAAAAATAACACTCACTCAATAATTATTATAATTATATACAAATGATGTGGGAATGATACATGTACATCCACACTCAATTATATCGGATCATATATATTTTTCATGTAAATTCCTTGAAGATGTATCCAATAAGAATTGGATACAGAGTTGAACATTAGTGAGTCTTATCATCCTGAAACTAATGATAATTCTAAATTGACGGTTCAACCATTTTAAGTTATGAAAAGATATTGTTTAATTGATTTTAATGGATATTGGGATTAATGTATTTATGGTTGTGTTGTCATATGAAAACATTTTCCACTACAACATCTAATTATAACTGTAATAATCTCTATATTAAAATTCATTCAAATATCCAATACAATAAAATTGTGTTGGAGAGAGAAAAGTTTTGGTACATGATTTTTTTATTAAATAATATACAAGGTTCAAAAAAATATATGACATATCAATGAAACTCAAATTTAGAATATAGCTTATAAAAATAATTTATAATGAGATCAAATGTTTATTACTAGTTAAAAGTAATTATTTTTATTATTACCTTATAATAGGTTTTTGATATTTGAGTATAAGGGTAAATTTAGTAATACACACATAATTATATTTAATGTTCACCATTTTTTGGGGACATTATATTATTTCATAAATATTAAACTAAACCTCTCATTGGTTCATGATGTGTAACATGTATCACAATGAAGTTAGTACTGTTGAGCCCTCTGGAATATTGTTGATTTCATGTCTATGTTTGATGTTTTAATAATCACAAATCATCACATACCATTAATGCTTAATCTGGTTTGTTTTCTCATAAACTTAATTACAATCTGTAAATGAATTTGTTATCATGTTTTTGTATATGCTTATTGACTTACAAAGTATGTTGAATGTCTTCTGCATTCAACAGACATCGGAAGCCCTGATCCAATATCACCGATCTATCAGACTCACCGATCCATAAGACTCACCGATCCATCAGACTCACCGATCCATCAGACTCACCGATCCATGAGACTCACCGATCCATCAGACTCACCGATCCATCAGACTCACCGATCCATCAGACTCACCGATCCATCAGACTCACCGATCCATCAGACTCACCGATCTATCAGACTCACTGATCTATCAGACTCACCGATCCATCAGACTCACTGATCCATCAGACTCACCGAGCCATCAGACTCACCGATCCATCAGACTCACCGACCCATCAGACTCACCGATCCATCAGACGCACTGATCCATCAGTCACCGATCCAATGACACACTGATGAAAATGACTCACTGATGCAAATGAGTCACCGATCAAATGACACACCGATGAAAATGACTCACCGATGTAAATGAGTCACCGATCAGATGACAGACCGATGCTGATCAAAATGACTCACTGATCAGATGACAGACCAATGCTGATCTATCTGAGTCACCGATCATTACTCTAATGTTGATGACCTACCGATCACTTGAACAGTCATAAACAACTGTTTAAATTTCTTTATCTTTATCTTTATTTATTCTAACCAACGGTCATATTAGCTATAGTTTAATACCCTGACAATTAATTAATAAAGGTTGTCAGATGTCAGGAAACCGTACCTCGTACCTGTGAAAAGGAAACCTTTTCTGTCCTACGGAGCACGTGATATAAATACAAGAAGACTCTGCTAAAAGAAAATACGAAGAAAAATACAGGAGGAGAACACAGAGAGACAACACACAGAGAGACAAGGAAGACATACGACATACTCAAGAAGAGCTCTGTGCATACAAGAAGAACCAAGCAAGACAGAATCATATATACAATCAAGCCTACTCAAGAAGAGTTCTGTGCATACAAAATAATATCGAAGAGCTTCATCGACTACATCTCACTGCCTGTGAACCTGAAGCATACGACACTCTGCTTCTCAAACAAAATCGAGAAGAGGACTCAGAATCACTTCTGATCAATTCCAAAATGATTCCAGTGCTACACTGAAATCACTAGAGCCATTTCTAAACTCTACATCTCTGCTCTGTGATTTATTTATTCTACATTTTGAGCAGTGTGTGTTATCTGCTGTATTAAACACACACACTGACTCCTGTACTTTCACTGGAGGATCTGTAAATCCTCAGCAAACCTTTTTACACTTCATTTCCCACTGTGGATAGTGGTGGAGGTCTTGTGACCTGGACAGCTAGCTTTTGGTGTTTGTTTTCCCACGTAGAACTGTGGTAGAGGTCATGTGACCTGGACAGTGTGTTCACTATTGTTAACCTCGATCTAGGGTGTGGATCATTTTTATACAAACTGTTGAGAGGACTAAGTCTCGGCTTCAGACTGAACCTCTTGGTTAATTCTCTGTGTTAGTAGCTACATACTTTATCCATACTATACATATTTATTTCATATTCCGCTGCTATTACTTTGAAATATAATTTATCTTCAAAGCTACTTTGATAATTAAATTCGCAAGTGGTTATATTTATTATGAATCCGTAAGTTAGTTTCAAAAGTTAATTTAATCATAAGATTAAGTTAACTGAGAACTAATCAATCTTTGAGAAACTAATTGAACCTTTATAATCTATATAAATTCACTACAGTTTAATTTGTTTTTGAAATTGGGGGATTTTAATAGAAATTGTTTTTAACAGAAATTTTAATTGGTACTCAATTCACTCCCCCTCTTGAGTTAACCACTCCGACCAACACTTGGTATCAGAGGGTGAAAATACTTTCTAAAAGTACTCTGCTTTTCAACTGTGATTTTAGTTGTATTTTAAAGTTCTTAAAATTTCTGTTATATCTAAATTTTTATCTCTTTAAAATTTTCTAATCATGGACAATAGACTTGAGGGTGCTGCTACTAACCGGCCACCTTTCTTAAAAGGAACCAATTATGCTCAGTGGAAACTGAAAATGAAAATTCATCTAGAAAGCATAGGTTTTGATATTTGGACTGCTATTGAATCAGAATACAAAATTCCCACTACTGCTAGATCTACTTGGGATGAACCTACAAAGACTGCTTACAATAACAATTGTAAAGCTATGAATGCCATGTACTGTGCTCTAGGAGATGAAGAATTTAATAGAATTTCTGCATGTAAAACTGCATATGAAATTTGGGATACCTTAGCTGTTTCTCATGAAGGAACAACTAATGTTATGGAGATGAGATTGAATACCTATACTATTAAGTATGATAATTTTAAGATGAAGCCTGATGAACCCATTTCTGATATGTATCTCAGGATCAATGAAATTGTCAACACAATGACTTCTCTGGGAAAGGATGTTCCAGCAAAGGAGCAAATCATGAGAATTTTGAGATGTCTACCTGAAAGATGGAGAGGAACCTCTGTCTCCATTAGAGAATCCTGTGACATTAGAACACTGCCTGTCAAGGAATTAATTGGTAAGCTGATGATGTATGAAGAAGAGCTTAAAGTAAATAAAGAAGAAGATGATGAACCTAAAAGGAAGTCTATTGCCTTCAAGACTACAACCTCAAAGAATAAGGATAAGGAAAAGCCTCAAGCTATCAATGAAAGTTCAAGCAGTGAGGAAAATGAGAATGATTCTGACAGTGATGCTGAGATGGCTCAAATAGCCAGGAGATTCAAAAAGTTTTATAGGAAAAATAAATTCTTTAGGAAACCAAATTACAAGGGAAAGTATGACCAACAAGGCAAATGGAAAAAGGATTGGAAGAAGGCTGACAGAACTGATGAAGTTGTCTGTTATGAATGCAAAAGAAAAGGACACATTAAAGCCGACTGTCCAAAGCTGAAGTATAAAAAGAAATATGAATCCAAGGATAACAAGTACAAGAAAGCTATGAAGGCTACTTGGAGTGCTTCAGAAAATAGCACAAGTGAAGATGAATCTTCAGACTCTGAAAGGAATAGAGCCAACATGTGTTTTATGACAAACACTTCTGAGGTAACATCAGAAACTCCTGCTTCAAATTCATATTATTCTGAAGATGATTCTGAAGGTGATAACATGTCAAAATATGAATTGTTTGAATACTGTGACATGTTAGAAGAAACTTGTAATGAGATTAAAGATAAATATAAATGTTTAAAGAAACATTATGCTTTAAGTGTTAAGCATAAATCTGATCTGGATATAGAAGTAGAAAAGAATGCTCAGTTGCTTAAAGAGAATACTGAACTAAAATTGTCTAATGAGAAACTCAAGAAAGACTTAGAGAAGTTCACCATTGGTAAAAATACTCTAACACAAATGCTAGGAATGCAAGTTGCACCTAGATACACTACTGGTATAGGATACCAACCTGGACAAACAAAAGTTGCCAAAACTAGATTCATTCCTAAATCTCGACAGAAGATAGTTAATTCTGGAACTTCTTATGCCTCAACCAGTTATATTCATAGTTATGAATCTAATAAGGTTTATCTTTCAAAGAATGTTATTTCTACAAATTATATGAGACCCATTAGACAAATATGGGTACCTAAAGTATTATTGGCTAACCTGTCTGGACCCAAGAAGATTTGGGTACCAAAATCATCTTCCATCTAAATCTGTTTTGTAGGAGACCTGCTTGAAGAGCTGTCACAAGAAGATATGGTACTTAGACAGTGGATCTTCAAGACATATGTCAGGATACTTTTCATGTTTCAAGAGCTTAGTAAAAGTTGATGGAGGCTTTGTCACTTTTGGTGATAATTCAAAAGGAAAAATCATCGGCTTAGGCCAGATTGGTAACACTGACTCAGTATTAATTTCTAAAGTTTTATTTGTCGACGGACTTAAATATAACCTGTTAAGCATTTCTCAGTTGTGTGATGATAGTTTTTATGTGAAATTTAAAAATTATTCTTGCAATGTTTTTAACTCTAAAAATGTTTTAGTATTTTCTTCTTTAAGAAATGAAAATGTTTATGCTGTTGATTTAGATTCTTTAGCTAAACAGAACATTCCTTGTTTAAATTCTTTTCATAAAGAGTCTTGGCTTTGGCATAGAAGATTAGGACACTGCAATGTGCACTCACTTATAAAACTTTCTAGGAAGAACTTAGTTAGAGACTTAACCAAACTTGAATTTCCAGCAGACAAAGTTTGTAATCCCTGTCAAAAGGGAAAGAAACATAAAGTTTCTTTTAAATCAAAGAAAGAAGTCTCAACTTCTCAACCACTTGAGTTGGTTCACATGGACTTGTTTGGACCATCAAGAGTTTCTAGTTTAAATGGGAAGCACTATGTTTATGTTCTTGTAGATGACTTTTCTAGATATACTTGGGTATATTTTCTAGCTCATAAAAGTGAAGCTTGTTCTTACTTTGTTAAATACTCCAAGTCTGTAGAAAACCTTAGTGGACTTAAGATTAAGACCCTGAGAAGTGATCATGGTCGTGAGTTTGAAAATCATGAGTTTGATTCTTACTGCTCACACAATGGCTATAGTCACAATTTCTCTGCCCCTAGGACACCCCAACAAAATGGTGTAGTAGAAAGAAGGAATAGAACCCTACAAGAAATTTCTAGAACCATGCTCAATGAATATGAACTGCCTATTTACTTTTAGGCTGAAGCTATTAATACAGCTTGTTATGTCATTAATAGAGTCTTGATTAGACCTGTTCTTAAGAGGACCCCTTATTAGTTGTGGGACCATAGGAAACCCAAGGTTAACTACTTCAATGTTTTTGGCTGCAAAGTCTTCATTCTCAATACTAAAGACAATCTTGACAAATTTGAATCCAAGAGTGATGAAGGAATTTTCCTAGGTTACTCTATCTCTAGTAAAGCCTATAGAGTTTTCAATAAAAGAACCAAATGTGTGGAAGAATCTGTTCACATCAAATTTGATGAAACTGATCCACATGAACCTAAAATCTCTCTCGAAGATGATCTCTCTAGTTTGAATCTCAATTATAAAGACAATGGACCTATAGTTAAAACATCCAGCTCTGGAAATTCTCCAGAAACTACTTCTGTTGAACCTCAATCTGTAGATGAATCTGAAATTTCTAGCCCTATCTTTTCAAGACCATCTAGGACTCTAAAGAATCATCCTTTAGATGCTGTTGTAGGAAATCTAGATAGAGGAACACAGACTAGAGCTTCTCTAAGAAATCAGGTTGAACATCAAGCTTTTCTTTCACAGTCAGAACCTAAAGATATCAATGATGCTATCAATGATGAGTTTTGGGTAATGGCTATGCAAGAAGAATTAAATCAGTTTGAAAGAAACAAAGTCTGGGAATTAGTTGACAGACCTAAGGACACTTTGACCATAGGCACAAAATGGGTGTTCAAAAACAAAGTTGATGAATCTGGAAACATCATTAGAAATAAAGCTAGGCTAGTTGCACAAGGTTACAATCAAGAAGAAGGAATTGACTATGAGGAAACCTTTGCACCTGTAGCTAGATTAGAAGCTATTAGAATCTTACTTGCATATGCATCACATCTGAATTTCAAGTTATATCAAATGGATGTCAAAAGTGCTTTTTTAAATGGTGTTATTTTTGAAGATGTTTTTGTAGAACAACCACCTGGTTTTTTAAACCCTCATTTTCCAAATCATGTTTTTAAACTTTCTAAAGATTTATATGGTTTAAAACAAGCTCCAAGAGCTTGGTATGAAAGGCTTTCAAACTTTCTTATCTCCAAAGGATTTACAAAGGGAGTAGCTGAACCCACTCTTTTTATAAAAAGGATTTCAAAAGATGTATTAATAGTGCAAATATATGTTGATGATATTATTTTTGGATCTTTTAAACACTCTTTATGTACTGATTTTTCCAAAAGTATGCAAAATGAATTTGAAATGAGCTTAATGGGAGAGCTTAAGTACTTTCTTGGATTTCAAATATTTCAAAATGAAGATGGCATTATTTTAAATCAAAGTAAATATACAAAGGATCTTTTAAAACGTTTTGGATTGGATAGTATTAAGGAAAGTGATACACCTATGAGTACTACCTGTAAATTGGATGTTGATGAGACTGGGAAACCAGTTGATCAAACCAATTACAGAGGTATGATTGTTAGTTTACTTTATCTTACTGCTAGTCGACCAGATATTATGTTTAGTGTATGTATGTGTGCTAGATTTCAAGCTAATCCTAAAGAATCACACTTACTAGCTGTTAAACGGATTTTTAAGTATCTTAAGTATACTGTAAATTTAGGTTTGTTTTATCCAAAAGGACAATCATTTAATCTAACTAGCTATTCAGATGCTGACTTTGCCGGATGTAAGTTAGATAGAAAAAGCACATCTGGAACATTCCATTTGCTTGGAAAATCCCTAGTATCATGGTGTAGTAAAAAACAGAATTCAGTTGCATTGTCTACTGCTGAGGCAGAATACATAGCTGCTGGTAGTTGCTGTGCACAAATTTTGTGGATGAAACACACTTTATTGGATTATGGATTTGATTTTAAACATGGTTCAATTAACTGTGACAACACTAGTGCAATCAACTTATCCAAGAACCCTGTGTCTCACTCTTGAACTAAGAACATTGATGTCAGACATCACTTTCTAAGAGATCATTATCAGAAAGGTGATATTTCTCTAGAATTTGTTAGTTCTGAAAATCAATTAGATGATATCTTCACAAAGCCCTTTTGCTCTGAAAGAATGAAATTTATTAAACAAGAGTTGTGTATGATTGATCTATGAAACTGATATGTGAAACTGATCTGTGAAACTGATCTGTGAAACTGATCTGTGAAACTGATCTGTGAAACTGATCTCTGAAACTGATCTGTGAAACTGATCTGTGAAACTGATCTGTGAAACTGATCTGTGAAACCGATCTGTGGAACCTATCTGTCACACTGTTCTGTCAAACCGATCTATTTTCAATTACTTTTTATTAATTAGTAAATTACTTTTTATGGAAACTCTAAATGATAAAATAAATGATACGCAGCTATTTATCTTCCCTAAACCTTTGACCCTTCATTTCCCGCCGAACCTCTCAACATCTCTTCCCCTTTACTTCGAACCTTCGAACCTTCGAACTCCTTCCTTCCCAAAATCCTCGAATGGCTAAGCAAAAGAGACCAAGCAAAGGACCGGATAGCCCTGTACCTTCAAAGCATGCTCGAGGCGAGTCGAGTAGTACCTCTCAACTATCAGTAAATCCGAACCTGGAAACTCGGATTGTTGCTGTAGAAAAAGAAGTAAACTCTGCCTGGCTTTTGTCAAGTAAGTCACTGTTGCTGCAAGTTCTTGAATCACAAAGATGGATAGACTGGTTTTCAGACAACACTCGAATAGACTACCCGAAGCTGGTACATGAGTTCTATATGAATCTGGAAATCACTTTAGATGGTGTGGAAGCTGCTAGGATGTCGTCTGTTGTAAAAGGAAAGAAAATATCTTTCTCATCTAAGCAGTGGGCTGAATGTTTAAATGTACCTCATGAAGGTCGATACGAGGATTATGCTGGGAATATTTTTCCGACGTCTGATTACTTTTCTTATGAGCTAGCTCTGGAGCTTCTGACAGGAAACAGAGAGTCACGAAGAATCACAGCTTCAGAATTAGATGGTGAGTGAAGACTTCTTTTCAAGTTTATTCAGCACCAACTTTGCCCTAGGAGAGGAGATTTTTCTGCTGTAAAATACCAGGATGTTTTCCTGTTGTTTCTTCTGAAAACACATGAGAAAATCAATTTGTGTAGATATGTGATGGTACACATAGCTGGAATGATAAAACCTTCCAAGAAAGCCACTGCCTTGTTTTATTCAAAGATGATATCTACTATGCTCAAGAATCTGGAATGTGTTGATGAAGATGATTAAGTTGTTGAAACAGAGTGTAACTTCTGTCTTAACAAAGAGATCTGCAAGAGGATGAAAATAAATTGGAATCCATGGAAGAAGTGCTGGGTTGAAGATGAAGATAAATTGTATGAAGCCTACAATCCCATGGATCATGGTAAGAGGCCAAAGGATTTGAGAGATCCTGGATTAAAACTAGATGAGGAACCAGTTTATTCTGATGATGATGAGCAAGAAGAAGCTGCTACTGCAGAAGGAAGTGTGTATTCTCCTGATGATAGGAGTGACCCTTACACTGCTAGCCCCAAGAAAATAATAGAATTTGGACCTGCTAGTCCACCCTTAACCCTACCAGAGTCAGAACCTATTATTGGTGATGAAGAAGATTCTGACACTGAAGAATATCACAGTGAAGCCTCTGAGCCGAGTAATAATGAGCAAGGTGATGCTGATGACAATCATGATGGTGATGATGCTGATGCTGATGTTGTTGAAGCTGCTGTTGATGGTGTTAACAGACCGGTGGATGGTCTTGCTGTAGATCAAGTAGAAAAACCTCAGTCAGTACAAGAAATCCATATCAGTGGCAAGGCTGACTCACCAAAAATCAGTGGAACAGCAAGCTATGAAAAACCAAAATACACCCTGTGTGATGCTGTTTGGGATGACTACCCTGGTTATGTTGTGTTGGGCTTAGAATATTTTGAAGAAGAAGAAGCAATGCCAGAATCTGCTGCAGCTGTGAAAAGGAACCTCCCACGAGAAGCAAGGTCTGCTCCAACTGTTGATCCTACCAATGTCAATTTACCTGGTTCTAGAATCAGTCAAGCTGATCTTGATAAGTTTAAGTTTGAATTGCTAACTGCTGTGAGAACCATAGTTAGAGAAGAAGTTTCTAATGCTCTTACTCAAGTGTCTCTACAAGTTTGTGAACATTCATTGGAAGCCTTCTCACAGAGAGTATCAAATGCTGTGAAGCCAGACCTAGCCAATACTGGTGAACTCATTGCCAGGAAAATAGCCTTTTTGAATCAGACTTTGAAGGATCTCCAAATTGGCTTAGTATCTCTATCAAATGAGTTCAGATCAACCATCTTTGGTATGATGGATGTTTTGAGAAATCTGATTGAACATCTCAACAAGTCTGACCTGAGGAAGTTGAAAGCTGAACTAACTCACATAGTCGGCCAAGCCAGTACAGGAAAGGTAACCAAGATCACTACCCTTGAGATAGAAGCTCTAAAAGAAGTTGTGCGTGAAGGGTTAGCTGCTGTAAGACAAATTCTTGATTTAGAATCTTTGAGGAAGATGAAAGAGCTCTGTGATAACAGTCATAAGATGGCCTTGGTATATTCAGCAGATGCTAAGAAAGCCCTGCAAGAGATCAAGGAAAAAGTTGATACTTACTTTTCCAAGATTTATACAAAACATGAGATGACTGCAAGCTTCAAGGTGTTAGCAGAGAATCTGAAATTACCTCCAGTCACCCAGGCCTTCAACACTCAAGTTCGCAAATTGCAAGATTTTACCCCAAACTTAGCGCAGTTCATATAGAACAAGGATGATTTTGAAAAAGCTATGAAGTGTGGAGCAGAAGTCATTCAGGACTTCATTCATCTGTTGAAGCCTTATTTGGATGCACAGGCCACTGCAATTGTACTCCCTACTTCTGAACCTCTCAATTCCTCTGATGTAGATCCAAATCAACTGTCTGTTGCTCAAGGTCTCTCTCAATTAAGACCAGTTCCTTAGCAAGCTCCTCAATCAGCTCCTGTTTCTCAACAACAACCCTCTGTGGTACCTGCTCCTACACCTGCCCGAGTTGTCCTACCACCACTTCAGATTCGCCAAGACCAGCATGTCTCCAAGCCTTCAAACTTACCCACTATTGATCCCAAAGACAAAGGCAAAGCCCCTTTGTATCCCACAAAATAGTTTTGTATTGTTTTTTGATGGGGTGAACAATGTGCTACTTGTAATAATCTGTCCTTTATCAATTTTTTTTTCTCTACTCTCTGCTGACTGCTTTTACTTTCACTTTCTCTTATCTGTTTTCCCTCCTTTTTTATTATTCCAAAGGGGGATAAAGGTCTGATATAGATAATGGGGGAAATATATCTCTAAGGGGGAGAACGATCTATATATGTATGAGAGATGTGAATATCTTAGAGGGAGATCAATATCTCAGGGGGAGCAATCTGAATATTATATATATGGGAATGTTAAATTAAGAAGGAGATTTATATATCTCTTAAAATTTATTCTTCTTATGGTTTAATTCTCATTATGTTTTTTTAATATCATATTATTTATATTAAATGATAAAGAATTGTGATTATCAAAAAGGGAAAGATTGTTGAGCCCTCTAGAAGATTGTTGATTTCATGTCTATGTTTGATGTTTTAATAATCACAAATCGTCACATACCATTAATGCTTAATCTGGTTTGTTTTCTCAGAAAATTAATTACAATCTGTAAATGAATTTGTTATCATGTTTTTGTCTATGCTTATTGACTTACAAAGTATGTTGGAAGTCTTATGCATTCAACAGACATCGGAAGCCCTAATCCAATATCACCGATCTATCAGACTCATTGATCCATCAGACTCACCGATCCATCAGACTCACCGATCCATCAGACTCACCGATCCATCAGACTCACCGATCCATCAGACTCACCGATCCATCAGACTCACCGATCCATCAGACTCACCGATCTATCAGACTCACCGATCCATCAGACTCACCAATCCATCAGACTCACCGATCCATCAGACGCACCGATCCATCAGTCACCGATCCAATGACACACTGATGCAAATGACTCACCGATGCAAATGAGTCACCGATCAAATGACACACCGATGCAAATGACTCACCGATGCAAATGAGTCACCGATCAGATGATAGACCGATGCTGATCAAAATGACTCACTGATCAGATGACAGACCGATGCTGATCTATCTGAGTCACCGATCATTACTCTAATGCTGATGACCTACCGATCACTTGAATAGTCATAAACAACTGCTTGAATTTCTCTATCTTTATCTTTATTTATTCTAACCAACGGTCATATTAGCTATAGTTTAATACCCTAACAATTAATTAATAAAGGTTGTCGGATGTCAGGAAATCGTACCTCGTACCTGCGAAAAGGAAACCTTTTCAGTCCTACGGAGCACGTGATATAAATACAAGAAGACTCTGCTGAAGGAAAATACGAAGAAAAATACAGGAGGAGAACACAGAGAGACAACACACACAGAGACAAGGAAGACATACGACATACTCAAGAAGAGCTCTGTGCATACAAGAAGAACCAAGCAAGACAGAATCATATATACAATCAAGCCTACTCAAGAAGAGTTCTGTGCATACAAAAGAATATCGAAGAGCTTCATCGACTACATCTCACTGCCTGTGAACCTGAAGCATACGACACTCTGCTTCTCAAACAAAATCGAGAAGAGGACTCAGAATCACTTCTGATCAATTCCAAAACGAGTCCAGTGCTACACTGAAATCACTAGATCCATTTCTAAACTCTACATCTCTGCTCTGTGATTTATTTATTCTACATTTTGAGCAGTGTGTGTTATCTGCTGTATTAAACACACACACTGACTCTTGTACTTTCACTGGAGGATCTGTAAATCCTCAGCAAACCTTTTTACACTTCATTTCCCACTGTGGATAGTTGTAGAGTTCTTGTGACCTGGACAGCTAGCTGCTGTTGTTTGTTTTCCCACGTAGAACTGTGGTAGAGGTCTTGTGACCTGGACAGTGTGTTCACTGTTGTTAACCCCGATCCAGGGTGTGGATCATTTTTATACAAACTGTTGAGAGGACTAAGTCTCAGCTTGAGACTGAACCTCTTGGTTAATTCTCTGTGTTAGTAGCTACATACATTATCCATACTATACATATTTATTTCATATTCCGCTGCTATTACTTTGAAATATAATTTATCTTCAAATCTACTTTGATAATTAAATTCGCAAGTGTTTATATTTATTATGAATCAGTAAGTTAGTTTCAAAAGTTAATTTAATCATAAGATTAAGTTAACTGAGCACTAATCAATCTTTGAGAAACTAATTGAACCTTTATAATCTATATAAATTCACTACAGTTTAATTTGTTTTTGAAATTGGGGGATTTTAATAGAAATTGTTTTTAACAGAAATTTTAATTGGTACTCAATTCACCCCCCCTCTTGAGTTAACCACTCCGAACAACAAGTACATACTTAATCTATCACATGTACTAAACACAAAATATTTAAAAATGAAAAATGGTATATAATATGGGTAATGGCATGTAGATATCATAAATTTTAGAGGCATAATGTTATGAATCAAGAGCACAATCATTATCAACGTTTTATCAAGAAATCACAAGTTTGGGGATCCTATGTGGTAATATAATAATGTAATTAGAAATAATTACCCTCATTTTATTTCATTTGATGGTTTAAATTTGAATATATAAATTATTTTTAACGGAGGATGAATATAACTCCAAATATTTATAGTGAAAAACTTTAAATTAAAGGCATTATCTCATTTCATACATGAAATATTAGACAAAAAACAATTGCATTATTTTATTATGATTAAAAATAAAAATAAAAAATGAAATACATTAAAATGTACATAAATAAAAAATAATTGACAATATTATAAAAGGAATAAAAAACAACAAAATAAAAATATAAAATGATTGAAATATTCATTATCTCAATATTCCATTAGGATCAAACCGCTAATAATATCTATGTAATCAATACAAAACATTATAAATATGATTGAAATATTCATAATAAAAATTAGGGATTGATATGAATGATTTAAATGAATTATATAAGGGTAATGTGTTTTAATATAATCATTATATTTTTTTAAATTATGTTTATGTGGTCATTATTATAAAATTTTCATTAGGATTTTATAATAAATGGGTGTATATGGTTGTTCACACAACCTTAAAACAAAAGAATATTCAGTAAGGTAATTTTTATATTTGAAGAAATATTTATTCTATTAAAGTGTGATACTTATAAACTAGTCATTGAATTAGTGAGTATAAATAAAATAAATTTAACTATGTTAAAAGAATATGTAATTCAATCAAGTTATAGAAGTATTCATTATTATGATAATTTTTTCATGTATAATGATGATTTAGAATCACATGGGTTTTCCCAAGACCAATCCCAAGATAATGTTTAATAAGTATGACTTGAGTTAAATAATCAATATGAGAAGTTCAAGCTCATGGAAATCACTATGTGATCCACATTAGCTAAATCAATACTAATGACTGTCACATTTTATATTATTACCCATGGGTTATATAATAATTATTTTAAGGAATTTTTAAATATATGATTGTATGACATAAACATTTTATTATTAACATAATAAATTATATTTTAAAAAATATATATTTTGTTATTTTCATATATATAATTTTTATAAAAATTACATTAAATATTAAATTTAATAAAATGGGAATGGATTTTTTTAATAAATAATTATGGATGTAATTAAATTATTTATAATTAAATAAAAAACTATTTTATATAATTATGAATAAATTCATTTAATAGTAAAAAAATATTTTCCAATGAATTATTCTTAAATATTTTATATTTTAATAATATATATATATTAATCACAACTAAAGACTCATTTTATTGAAATTTATTGATAATAAATATACAAAAATAATGTAAAATTTATCTATTAGTTATTAATATAATAACAATAAAAAATAATTCTTATAGTTAAAAATATATTTTTATATAAATTGTTTTTTACAGTATAAGTTATTATATTTATATAATTATATATCTCTTTTTGAAACATAAATCTAATAAAAAATATTGGTTGTTACATTTATAAATTTGGTAATAATGTGAATTTCATTTTTTACAAAAAAAATATCAATATAAAAATTTAGTTAATCAGTAATGGTAAAATGAGGGAAAATTGTTATATTAAAGACGGAAATCATAAATTATCTCTAAATTTATCTCCATATTTTATATATTAATGTATTCCAGAACTATACCCATTGTCATTAAACTTTGGATCCACTTTCAATGAAACATTAAATTCAATTCACATTATGGGATGGGTATAAAAAATTCTACTCAAGCACACATATAAAATAACCCTTCATATACCCAACATAAATAATATATTTCCTTCAGTTTACTCATGAATTAATTATTTAAATTAACTTTATAGTACTCCTCTTCCATAATTGGTAACTTCTAATTATATTAAGACAATCAAAAATCATCATTCCTAAGATGACCCCAATGAAAATATTCAAGTCTTCAAAATATTAAAAATTTCTCCCTAATCATATTTGTTTATATTTATCATCTAACTATTATAGATTTTAATTTATTAAATTAAATAAATTATATAATTATGATTCTATACATGTGATATTATGAAAAATCAATAATTTTTTCTTATTTATTGATTTGTTGTAAAACATTCTTTTTTTTTATTCAACCACCAACATGAATGATGTTACAATTATTATATAATTAATTATTAATAAAAAATAAAAAATATTAATATGATATAATACTAAATAATTCATGATGTTTTAATAATTCATATGTGGTAATATATATAAGTATATTAATTTTTTCAATTATTTATTTTTATTAAATAAAAATTATAAACGCATGAGATTTAGATAACTCGCTATTGTATAGGGCCATAACTTCTTTAAATTGAAAATTAAAATTTATAACAACATAAAACAATACTATATAATATTTATGAAAATTATAGTGGTCAGGAGGTTAATTTCAAGAAGAAAGGAATAAAATCATCATACCAAAGATATCATGGATCAAATTGGACAATTAACACCATAGTATTAATTTTAACAAAGATTGATTAAAAAATGTACAATAATAAATTTAAAAATAATATTATAAAATAAAATAACATTAAATAAACTTATTGTATTAATTAAAAATAAAACTAAATTTATTAGATATCATGTTATAGTGAATCCAACCATGTTATAATACAAGATTAGGGTTTTCCCTTAGAATAACACATTTTTATACATGATTCACATAAATTACCTTTTTTTAATATTTATGATTTATATCTGTAACATCCCAAGTAAGTAATTAATAATAGATATTTTTATCTATGTCTATTAATGATTTAGATAGTGTTTTAGAGGATTAAAATGAGAATAAATCCAATCTTATGCATGGAATACACTAATATTCTTAAAAGATTATTTTACTGCCTTTTGATGGAAAACCATTTTTAAATCTATCTTTTGACAATTTTATAAGCTATGTTTGTCAAAATAAACTTATTATTTATGTTTGGGACATCAAAATTTAATTTGTGTGAATTTTTGGTATTTTCCCGATAAAGTTCATTTTTTAATGAATAGTGAAATTGTTTTATTTTAATTAAAAACATATTTTAAATATAATTTATTTATATGACTAGATTATCATTTGAATTGTGTTTGAAGTTAAATTGGAATATATTTTTACCATTTAATCCAATGGTGATCATTGGAATCAATTTCACTTTGAAATTGGACTTAAACTGGTGTCAATCTTTTGATACTTATTGTTTCATAAAAACACGCTATTTATCATGACAGCGGGAATTAATTATTAAATTAATTAATTTAACTTATATGATTTTAATTTTTTAAAATAGAAATAATTTTTTAATTTGGAATATCAAATATAGATTAGGGTGAATTTTTGGTATTTTTCTGATACACTTCAATTTTTTATGAATAGTGAAACCACTAAGTGGTACTTATAAAAACTGATTTTTCGTTTAAATGAAATTTTACCACTTCTGTGTTCTGAATTTCAAAAATCCGACATACATGGTTGTCATTAAGAATTAAAATGTGGTTCAATGAGATTAAAATAATTTTTTTGGTGAATAGTAAATCTTAAGTTCTTAATCGTGATTAGAGGTAATTAGTGTAGTTTAAGGTAAAAATAATGTTTTAATTATATGAGATGAGCTTGAAACATGTCCTACCCTTATTGGATGTGTCATGGCAGACCAGGACAATCCATGGGTCAACTTGGGGACCCCATGGAGCCACTTTGGTTGGGAAATAACATAAATAACTTTTTATTTAATGTAAAAGTAAAAATGACACAAACATGAGATGTTTTACTAAAACCATTTTTACATGGGGTTATAAAGATCAGATTTTTGATTATAAATAGTCATTGGAAATATAAAAATATTTCATACACCATAGTATTTTGTTTATAATTTTTAGACTTTAAATAAAGTAAAAAAAATTATGACATCATGATGATGGAGCGATGACCTCATTATTTAACGATTTAAATAAAATGGAATGATAATGTAAAATCTAAGACCTACACATGACCAAAACCTATTGGATGGGTGGATTTAGAACCCTTATCACCTTATACTCTAAAAACATCAATGTGGGACCTCTTAAATCCGAATACCATTTTAAAATAAACTGACTTTTCTATACCTTCCAAGAGTGCCCCTCCTCTCCTCTTACAAAAGGCCCCCACCTCTACCTCCTTACCCAAACTCCCAAAGCCTTTGTCTCGGCCAACCCCTCCCCATTTTGGCTCTAAAAATCCCTCTATTACTCATAGAAGCCTCACTTTGGGCAGAAGTCTTCCCAAGGAAGCCATTGAACTCAAATCTAAGAGAGTTGCCTGATTTTAAGGTAATGTCTTCTTTTGAGTCCTTTTGTTTGATTTTGCTTCTCCAACCCCCTAAACTCTTTTTATTCATTTCTTTTGTAACAACTACAGTATCATCAATATACTAGGATGTTGTTATAAGAAGGATTAGAGCTAAACTTACACACACCTACATCTAATGGTTAAAGGACATACTGTTTCCGTGGAAGGTGAATTTATGCCTCCCGAAACGATGATTGTTCAACATTATTTTAACACCTTCAAAGGTGGCCATTAAGATGTAACTATATTTATATATGATATATAATATTTTTATGTTTTCCTTAAGCTTATGTATTTTTCATTTTGGGAATAACTTTATGGTTTCCATTTTGGGTAAACGCGATATCTTCATTTAAGGAAGTGCGGACTACCGCCCCCTCAAAGTGATTTGATTCGTTAAATACCATATGTGGGACGTATAAAGGATGGAACTATGATATTATATATTATATTATACTGGAATTATAATATACCTTTATATCATTATTATTCCATTCTATAAAATATAAAATAGAAATGAAAGTAGCGTTCATGCGAACGTACGGCTTACCGTCTCCATGAACGGTGCATTTCATTTCTTACCTCTAAATGATTATGTAATATTATAAATGCATGTATATACTGGATATATATGATATATACATAATGATTATAATTCTGATATAATGGATACATGAACAACATGTAATTATAAATGGTTTATTTTTGACTCAAGTACCAATGATCGTTAAAGCCACCGTTATTAACTTAAATAATTACATAGTGTTCATGACATGGAAATAAGTGATATAAAAGGAATAATGAACTTGAAAAAGGTTCTTAAACAAGTAGAAATTAACTCAAGTTTATTATTCATGAGATTAAAGAATGACCGAGTCAAGTCGGTCCCGAGGTATGGGACTTCGTCTCAATCGCCTTTCATTGAGGCATATTTTGTTTTATACACAACCTTCTTTTATATGGTGTATAAACCCCTTTTACTTTTACGTTTATCCAAAAGGAATATTTTTTATATGAAGCGTTTTACTAAACGACAAAAGGGAATGTTTTTTGCGTACGTATGCGGCGACAAAGACTTCTCCGCCGCCGTGACCGTTATTTGAGCTTCGACTTCCTCTACAAGACATACCATCTTTTTAAAAGAAAAATAAATGCCATGTTTTAATTTTGTTTTATTTTGGTATTAAAAATGGTTTTCATAATGATTTTATATCAATGTGTTGTATTGATATCTTATGATTGAAAGGTGGAAATGTTATGTTTCCTTTATGCATGTTTTATGTGATATTATTATGTTCAGGTTCTTGAGCATTATTATGAAGATGGGTGGTTCCGTGATAAACTAAGTGCAGTTGAGCCCGATATAGCTCTCCAATGCATTGGGTAACGCGAAGGAGTGTAACGTTAAGGTTTCTCCGAAGAGATTTAGGGAATATACTGTGATGGGTATTCCAAATATAACCAAGAGGGTTACTCCCTACGTAAGAATGTTATGAATGCCTCAAGTTACCTTTATGTCTTATGATTTCTATGATTTATTCATGATTTGATGAGGTATGTTAAAGTGCTTACGTTTTATGGGTAAAATATGATTTCATTATTATGTGTATATGTACCCATGTTTCCATTCCATATTTTTATATACCTTACTGAGCTTTTTATGCTCATCCCAAGTTTTTTGAAATGTTTTTCACAGGTCAAGGTAAAGGTACATGATATGATGATAGTGTCAAGGAAGTGTCAAGAAAGAATCTATGTTTTATTTTAAAAATGTTTCCAATGATGGGAAATAAGAATACTATCTTTATGTAACCACTTTGTTTATATGTGGAATGTAATGCAAGTTTTATGATCTAATTCTCTAAAACTCTAAACCCAAAAAGATCCTCAATGTGTTATCTTGTAATAACTCAACGTTAAGTAAGGTTTAAGGCTGGGGCCTTATAGTTGGTATCAGAGGTTGGTTTAGATAACTTTAGGAGTTAGAATTATATTAAATGATTATCCAAAAATATTTTTTTATGGTCAAATTGAAGTGATATAGTATTTGAAGATTACCATGTTGCTTCATCTAAGACATGTTTGTTCAGAATGGTTTTCTGTAGAGGAAACAGGGAAGCAGTTCTAGGAAGGCATGCAGAAGGAAATAACCTTCCGAATCAGCATCCTGAGATGGTCGGAATTGGAACTAAACAATTTGTTGCAGTAATGGCGCAGTTGACTCAACCGATAAATGGAGGTGGTATCCATACACGAGATCAGCCAGATCAACCGCAGAGGAACATGTCAGTGGTGCAACAGTTCATGAGGAAACATCCCCCATCATTCAGAGGATCATCTGACCCTGGGCTAGCTGAAGGGTGGATTAAAGCACTGGAGAAGATTTTTGATGCCATGGGATGTTCAGACAATCAAAAGTTTAGTCTTTCTATTTATCGTTTGGAGGGTGAAGAAGATCAGTGGTGGTCGATGGTTAAAAATATCAGGGACGCTGATGAGATTGATGCTCTCGACTGGGATGAATTAAAAGGTATGTTTCTTGAGAAATATTTTCCTAAGTCTGTTCGACCTAGGATGGAAAAGAAATTCTTGGAATTGAGGCAAGAGGAAGACTCAGTGGCTATCTATGAAGAAAGGTTCACTCTATTGGAAATGTATGCTCCAAATTTTATCTGGGACCTTAATACTAAAATCAATCATTTTTACTCAGGATTAAAGCCAAAATATCGAAGGGAATTACCTTCTCGTGAGTTTAAATGTTATGAAAAGCTTTTTCGATGTGCTGAGAAGGTGGAAATGGAGTTTTCCAATGATCAAGTGTTCCATAACAACCAACAGAAGAAGAGACCGAGGTGGCAGGAGAAAGGTAAGAATTCTTCAAAAACGTCTGACGGTAAGAAAACTGTGTTTCCAGTTTGTGATAAATGTGGCAAAAGGCATGCTGGGGAATGTCTTCTGAATTCTGTAAAGTGCTACCGATGTCGTAAGATGGGACATAAGGCTCGTGATTTCACTGGAAAAGATCAGGGTGATGGTAAGACCAAATTTGATTTACAGTTAGTAAAATGTTATAAGTGCAATGAGATGGGTCACTATGCAAACGAGTGTCCGACAAAGAGCTTGGGTGATGGAAAGCAGTTAGACTACACACAGAAAGGGGTGGTGAAATCCTTTGCAACTACTTCAGCATATGTCGGGCCATCAAATGAAGATGTATCAGGTACTTTGTTTGTTTTTTCAGATTATGCCAGTGTGTTGTTTGATTCGGGGTCTACACATTCTTTCATCTCTGAAACCTTTTCTAGTAAAATGGTAATACCATCTCAAGAAATGACTCCAAAACATTTGGTAAAAACACATGGGGGAAATGTTGAGGAAAACAGAATTTATAAGAATCTTCCTATCCTTATCTGTGGAAAGAACCTACTTGCAAACCTTATTGTTCTACCTCTAGTAGAGTTTGATGTTATCCTGGGTATGGATTGGATCTCTATTTACCATGCTAAGATTGACTGTAGAGGTAAAGAAGTTTCTTTTCTGAAAGACTTTCAGTTTGTGTAAAAGAATGAACCCTTACTGTTGATAACTTATCAAGAGGCCAAGAAACTTGTAAAAGATGGAAATGAATGTTACCTTGCACACATCGTTGAAAATAAAGGAACTGTTCAGATTAATGATGTGCCAGTGGTAAATGAGTATCCTGATGTTTTTTCTGATGAGTTTCCTGGAATAATACCAGATCGAGAAGTGGAGTTTACTGTTGACTTAGTTCCTGATGCTAATACAATTTCAAAACCCCCTTATCGAATGGCTCAAATTGAACTTTTAGAGTTAAAGGAGAAATTGTAAGATTTATTAGAGAAAGGTTTCATTCGACCTAGCACGTCACCATGGGGTACTCCTGTTTTATTTGTTAAAAAGAAAGATGGTTCTATGAGACTTTTCATTGATTATAGAGCCTTGAATAACATCACTGTTATGAAAAAATATCCTTTGCCTCATATCGATGATTTGTTTGATCAGATCCAGGGAGCTCAGTACTTTTCAAAGATTGACTTGAGATCGGGGTACCATCAGCTGAAGGTAAAGGAAGCAGATATTCCTAAGACCGCGTTCTGTACAATATATGGCCATTATGAATTTGTAGTAATGCCTTTTGGGCTAACCAATGCACCTGCTATATTCATGGACTTAATGAATAGAATTTTCCATGAGTTCTTGGATAAGTTTGTGGTGGTTTTCATTGATGATATTTTGATGTTTTCTAAAAGAAAATAGGATCATGAAATACATTTAAGGGTTATCTTGAAAACCTTAAAAGAAAAGAAACTGTATGGAAAATTCAGAAAGTGTGAGATTTGGTTGCAACAAATTTCATTCCATGGTCATATGGTTTCTAAAGACGGGATAACTGTTGATCCTGCAAAAACAAAGGTTGTTGAAGAATGGCCAGGACCCACAAATGTAACTGAGATTCGTAGCTTCCTTGGTTTGGAAGGCTATTACCTAAGGTTTGTTAGAAATTTTTCACGGTTATCTAGTCCAATGACTAAGCTAACTCGGAAGGGTGTTAAGTTTATCTGGACAAAAGAATCTAAAGATTGTTTTCTGGAATTGAAAAGAAGATTGGTGAATGCTCCAGTTTTGGCACTACCTTCCAGGAATGGTGAGTTTGTTATATACAGTGATGCTTCATTGAAAGGACTTGGTTTCGTCTTAATGCAGAATGATCAGGTAATTGCTTATGCTTCACGACAGTTGAAAACTCATGAGGTAAATTACCCTACACATAATTTGGAATTAGCTATTGTTGTTTTTTCTTTAAAAATTTGGAGGCATCATTTGTATGGAGTAAAGTGTGAAATATATACTAATCACAAAATTTTAAAGTATATATTCACTCAGAAAGAGTTAAACATAAGACAGAGGAGATGGCTGGAATTAATCAAGGATTATAATTGTACAATTCATTACCATCCGGGAAAAGCAAATAAAGTGGTTGACTCATTGAGTCGAAAAAGTAATGCTTCATTAACCATGTTGCATTTGGAACGTGATCCTTTAGTTAAGGATTTGATGAACTTTGGCATAGAAGTTGTTTGTGTAGGAAGTTATTCTGTTTTGTTTTAGGTATCAATGAGATCATCTCTATCAGATAGAATCAAGCAAGCACAGAAGCAAGACAGTGAGTTGTAGAAAAAGGTAGAGCTGGTTAAGAAAGGTAAGTTTCCTGAATTCAACATTGATAATGATTGTGTTTTGAGATTTGGGAAGAGATTGTGTGTGCCTTGTGATTCACAGTTGAAGAGATAGTTGTTATGTGAAGCTCATAGTTCTCCATTTTCAGTTCATCTTAGCAGTACTAATATGTACAGAGATATGCGGGAGTATTACTGGTGGGATGGAATGAAAAGAGATATTGCTGATTTTATTGTGAAGTGTTTGACATGTCAACATGTTAAAGTAGAGTGGCAGTTACCAAAAGGGATGCTTCAGCCTTTACCAGTGCCAGAGTGGAAATGGGAGAATATATCTATGGACTTTGTTGTGGGACTACCGAAGACATCTCGGGGTAATAATGCAATCTGGGTTATTGTTGATCACTTGACTAAATCTGCTCATTTCCTTGCTATACGAGATACGTTTTCCCTAGATCAACTTTCCCGTTTTTATCTTAAAGAGATAGTCAGGTTACATGGAGTTCCCCTCTCCATTGTATCTGATCATGATCCCAGGTTCACTTCTAAATTTTGGAAAGGCCTTCAGAAGTCATTGGGTACTGAATTAAATTTTAGTACAGCTTTTCATCCTCAATCAGATGGGCAGTCAGAACGAACAATTCATAAATTGGAGGATATGCTACGAGCTTGTTCGATGGATTATCAAGGATGTTGGGACCAACATCTTTCTTTGGTTGAATTTTCATATAATAACAGTTTTCATTCCAGCATACAGTTGGAACCATTTCAGGGATTATATGGGAAGCGGTGTCGAACTCCAGATTTCTGGGATGAAGTGGGTGAAAGGAAGTTGATGGGACCAGAATTGGTAGAAGATTTGGCAGAAAAAGTTCAGCTGATACAGAAACACATGAGAACAGCTTAGAGTAGGCAGAAGAGTTATGCGGACAACAAGAGGAAGGATCTCTCTTTTGAGGTAGGTGATCATGTTTTTCTCAAAGTATAACCATGAAAAAGTGTGATGCGATTTGGTATGAAAGGAAATATGAGTCTATGGTTCATTGGACCATATGAAATTCTGGAGAGAGTTGGATCAGTTGCTTACCGAGTGGCTTTACCTCCGAGTTTATCTCATGTACACAATGTTTTTCATGTTTCGACGTTGAGAAAGTACATGTAACGACCCATACTTTACATACATTGCTATTACTTCAGAATTGAAGCACACTTATTACAACATATAACCAAACCAAGAAAGGACCGTATAGGTATAATGTCTTTAGAAACTGGGAAACATAAACAACTGGTTCATAAAGCATCTACTTTGCCTCTGATTTATTTCATCATATCTAGAGACCCTTTTTGGCATATTATACTTAATAACCTTCTTCCTGACCTGGGGAAACAAAACAGACAAAAGGGCGAGCTCAAATTCTCAGTATGGGTAAACAAAAGAAATATCAATCACATCATATACATAAGCACATAACTTCTATAAATCTTAACCTGCAAAAGAGATCATAATTTTATAACCTGGGATAAGACTTAGTAGTGAAATGTAATCCCAATAATCATAACTTAAAACATTAAACATTTTGGCATACACACATAATCATAGAGAATCATTTCTTATTATTCAAGAATCATTTCCAAGACTATCTTATTGGACAAAGTCCCTTTCTGAACCGAGTTCACTCCTCGTTTTAGTCCTGTTTCACTGAACCGATATAACCTACCGTTCCAGCCATGTCTATCTCATGAGATATAAAATCATTACCCAATGCATTGGAGGGAGATATAGGTCCCACCCATCTCATAATGATACCATTCTTATGTGTTCCACAAAATCATAAATCATACATCATTACATAACCCATGTAATAAAAATGGGAATCTTAAACATCATGACACCATAAAACAATTCATATAAGATAAAGGAATCCATAAAAATGTTTCCATCACAACATAATCAAGTAAATGTAATAATAGGGATAAAAACAGAACCCTATATTATCTTAGATGGAAAATAATTTTGATAAAACACTTGAACTTCATTCTTGAGGAAAATATCCTTTCTACTTCAAAAACATTTTCCTTTATTAACATGTCATACAATTTTAAACTAAAAAAAGTTGATTAAAAATAAAATTTAAAACTTGTAAAGGAAGCTTCTTGGAAATAATGTTTTAAAAATCCATTCATTCCATATATGTTAAAAAACATTCTTCTCATACCTTTGTCGGAAAAGTAAAAAAGTACCTCGTACGACAAAATATTCCTTTCATATCTTTTACTAAAAACGTACCGAAGGGTAAAATTGGATTTAAACAATTGTAGGTGGATAATATTACATATTGAGGAAACTTGGATGTGGATGATAAAATACACCCCAGTAAATACCAAAGTATAAACAATCTCGGATAAAAATGAGATTGTGATATTTCCCTTACCTTAGGTCCGATATGCTTTGTACGTGTCCGAACCTCCTATATAATGATTTAAATAATTTTATTGACTTATTCTAGAATCATAATTATTTTTATGATTCCACATTTGGTCATATTCTTAGCTTCTTAGTAGTAATATTTCATTGCTACTTGTTATTCGGGTGATTATAACTTTTTGTTCTTATGTGTGTTTTGTCGAAAAATTCTTATTCTTCTATTTAGGTTATAGATACCTAATTTCCATAATGTTATTAGTGTAATATATATCATATTAATTTATTTAATGTATTTATATAATCATTATGAAATAAAGATCATGTAGAACGAGTTGCATCACATCGTGGAGACAGTATTCTGTACGTACGCACGAGTGATGATATCGTTCCTATGATCGTGGAATTGTATTGGAGTGTATGTATACTATTTCAGAATCAGTATCACTTTATAATAGTCATATATAGTCATTATTTACACCATTATACCCATCCAAGTAATGTGGTGGTGGAAAATAGATTACACCACGGCGTAGAGACGGTATTCCATACGTACGCACGCGCGGTGATTTCTTTTTCCGTAGGATGGATAGATTGTGAAATGGGTTTGTTTCATACTTATAATAACATATCGGTATATGAGTGATACTGATGTTATTACTTCATAATGAAACAACCAAAGAAGAAGAAGTGGAAGAAGAAATAAAGATGAAAGAATCGGTAACAGACATTACCTCTTCTTTGAAGTGCTTATTTGAGAACTTCTTTTAGGGAACTAAAATTGGTCTTTGAAGAAGACCAGGACCTCTAGGATGTCTCTAGGGAAGTGGAGAGGAGAAAGGTGTAGGGTTTGGTCGGTCTTGAAGGCTCAATGTGGTGTTAGGAAGAGAGGGAGGAGGTTCCCTTTTATAAGGGAGGAGAGGGGCACCTTTGGAATAACAAAAAATATTATTTTATTATAAAGTCAAGTTCGGTTTTAAATAGCTCCCAATTGATTTATTTCGAGGATAAGGTGGGTATGGGTTGAAATCCTCTCATCCAATATAATTTAGACAAGTTTAGGTTCCTATTTTAACCTTATCATTTAGATTTAACATTAAGTTAAATAATTTTACTTTTACCATGTCTTCTTGTGTTCTTATACTATAAGGTTAATAAACTTACTATAAGCAGCCAAACGAACCCCAAGTTGTTTATTATTAATATATATAACCTTATCTAAGTCATTTGGCCAAACCTTATATTTTTAGGAATAAAAGTACAATTACTAATATAATATTTGTTTTCAAAACTATTTTATTTCAATTTTGACACTATTTAGTAACTAATTATTGTGAAAATCATAACAGAATGATTAGTTAGAAAAAGGTTAATTAAATCAATACTAACATGTTATATTAATCTATAAAATTAGGGAAATTCATAAAAAGTCTCAAATTATATTTATTTGGGTATTTATAACATCAATTATGTCAATATTTCATTAATAAGATAATTACTGCATCATCGTTGTGTCATAAATAAATTAAATTATTTAATGACTAAAAATTAAAAATAAAATACTATTATGTGGGAAATACTTTTATACTTCTAATGAATATTTATAGTCGAATTTATCTTATGTATAACCCCATATTAAAAATGATTTACTTATTAAACTTTGATTTTAACTATTTTAACCCTTCTTTAAATAAATTAATAATAAATGTCCTAATCTAATCCAAGTGGTCCTAAATGGTCATATTTTATTCCTAAGGTTGTTTTTGGTCGAATTAAACTTGTCCAATAGAATTAGGACATGTGTTAGGGTAATAATAATATCATTTCTACCCTTAACTACCCTATTTACTTTTAACCGTGGTAAAAAAAGTAAAAAGTTACTATTCACCAAAAAATTATTTTCATCTCATTGAACCACATTTTACTTACTGACATCAACTGTGTCTCTCAGATTTTCAAAATTCCACTCACAGATGTGGTAAAATTATGTTTTATGAAAATTCAGTTTTTTAACTACCACTTAGTAGTTTCACTATTCATCAAAAATTGAAAGTTTTCAGAAAAATACCAAAATTTCACCCTAGGCTAATTTCGATATTCCGAATCCAAAAATGAAGTCCATTTTAAAAAATAAAATTTATAAAATTTTAAAAAGTGGTTATTACTATTCATAACGGCTAGTTTTAATAATATTTTAATAGCATATCATTGTTTAGTGAAACTCGGTATTGTGTACGACGCAAGCTATCGAGGAAGGTCGCGATTTCGTGTAAAGCAAGCCAAGAAAGTGTTGTGTGTAGAAAAATATTCCTTTGATGATTTATATAACATAAAAGTCGCATGTGTTACATTCTACCCCCCTTAAAATGAATTTCGCCCTCAAAATTCGTCACTTTGTAACAAACATATGAGGATACCTCTCCCTCATCATATCCTCAAGCTCCCATGTAGCTTCTTATAATTAGTGGTTCCTCCATAAAACTTTCACCAATCGAGTGGTCTTGTTTCGTAGGACTTTTTCGCTACGATCCAGATTCTCTATCGGTTGTTCTTCATAAGAAAGATCTTGCTCCAGCTGTACAACTTCTGAGCTGAGTACATGTGAAAGATCAGGTATGTACTTTCTCAGGAGAGATACATGGAACACATCGTGAACTTGAGAGAGATTCGGTGGAAGCACCAATCGGTAAGCTACCTTCCCAACACGATCCAGTATTTCGAAAGGACCGATATATCTAGGGCTCAACTTCCCCTTCTTTCCAAATCTCATAACCCTCTTCCAGGGAGAGGTTCATAAGAACACTTTATCACCGACTTCAAACTCTATGTCTTTTCTTCGGTCATCGGCATAGCTTTTCTGTCGACTCTGAGCTGCTCTTATGTGTTGTTGAAAAGATCTGACCTTTTCTGCCATTTTATCAATGAGATCGGGTCCTAATAGCTTTCTTTCCCCAACTTCATCCCAACAAGATGGAGTCCTGCATTTCTTTCCATAGAGAGCTTCATAAGGATCCATCTGAATACTGGAGTGAAAGCTATTATTATAAGAAAATTCCACCAAAGGTAGGTGTTGATCCTAACCACCTTTGAAATCCATAGAGCAAGCTCTCAACATATCTTCTAGAGTTTGAATTTTTCTCTCAGACTATCCGTCTGTCTGAGGATGATAAGCAGTGCTAAAACTCAACTCTGTATCCAGAGTATGCTGAAGACTTTTCCAGAACTTCGAGGTAAATCTCGGATCCCGATCAGATATAATAGAAAGTGGTACTCCATTCAATCTTACCACTTCCTTTATATATATCCTGGCAAGCTGATCCAGAGAGAAATCCTCTCTAATAGCAATGAAGTGTGCAGATTTTGTAAGACGATCAACTATGACCCCGATAGCATTATTGTCTTTGGATGTTTTAGGAAGTCCTGTGACAAAGTCCATGGTGATGTTTTCCCATTTCCATTTAGGTATGGGTAATGGTTGTAACATCCCCTTAGACTTCTGTCTCTCAGCTTTAACTTGTTGAAAAACCAAGAATCGAGAAACATATTCAGCAACATCTCTTTTCATGCCATCCAACCAGAATTATTCTTTCAGGCCCCTATACATCTTTGTGCTTCCAGGATGAATAGATAATGAATAACTATGAGCCTCATCCAGCAGCTCCTTCTTTAATTCGGGGATGGGAGGAACACAAACCCGATTCCTGAACTTTATTATCCTATCACAATCAAGGTTGAATTCAGGAACATTTCTCACCTTCTTTTGTAACTCGACATCTTCTTTCTGTGCCTCTTTAATATTCACATGTATAGATGGTTGAACATTCATTAGATAAAGATAAGATTTTTCCCCTTTCATTATAATTCCAAGATCCATCCTTTGTAAATCCATAAATATTGGATCTTTTGTGATCCTCATCATGGATAAACTAGCATGGTCTTGTCGACTTAATGCATCTACCACCTTTTTTGCTTTCCCAGGGTGGTAATGGATTGAGCATTCGTAATCCTTAATCAGCTCCAACCATCTTATTTGGCACGTATTCAACTCCTTTTTTGTGAAAATATACTTTAAACTTTTATGATCAGTATAAATGTCACACCTTTCTCCATAAAGATAATGCATCCAAATCTTTAATGCAAAGATTACCGCAGCTAACACCAAATCATGATTTGAGGAATTTTTCTCATGTATTTTCAACTATCGTGAGGCATAAGCTATCACCATATAATTTTTCATAAGAACACACCCCAATCCCTTCTTGGATGCATCACTATAGATCACAAACCTTTCTCCACTACAAGGCAATGTGAGCACAGTTGCACTGGATAACCTTATTTTTAACTCTTTGAAATTCTCTTCACATTACTCCATCCAAACAAACTTAACTCCTTTCTGAGTCAACTTGGTGAGTGGATTAGATAATCGTGAAAAATATTTCACAAAACGTCGATAATATCCATCCAAACCAAGAAAACTTCGGATCTCGGTTACTGTTGTTGGTCTCGACCATCTTTCGATAACCTCTGTTTTTGCTAGATCCACCGATATCCCCTATTTTGAGATTATGTGACCCAAAAATTCAACTTTTGGAAGCCAAAATTTACACTTGGTAAATTTGGCATAAAGCTTATCCTTTCTCAGGGTCTTCAATATAATTTTCAAGTGATCTTCATGTTCTTCCTTTCTCTTTGAATATACAAGAATATCATCTATAAAGACTACCACAAACTGATCAAGATAGTCTCTAAAGACTCTATTCATTAGATCCATGAAGATAGCAGGGGAATTAGTAAGACCAAATGGCATCACTTTAAATTGATAGTGTCCATATCTTGTACGGAAAGCCGTATTTGGTATATCCTCCCTTTTGACCCTTAATTGATGATACCCAGATCGAAGATCAATCTTGGAAAAGTATTGAGCTCTGCGTAGTTGGTCAAATAGGTCATCAATGCGCGGGAGAGGATATTTGTTCTTGATAGTAATCTTGTTAAGTTCTCGATAATCAATGCAGAGTCTCATTGATCCATCATTCTTCTTAACAAACAGAACAGGTTCTCCCCAAGGTGACGCACTAGGCCATATGAACCCCTTATCAAGATTCTCTTGGAGTTGCTTCTTCAATTCCTGCAACTCAATTGGGTCCATTCTATAAGGTGTCTTTGAAATAGGAAAAGCACCCGGTACGAGTTCTATTGAAAACTCAACTTCACGATTCGATGGAATACCCGGTAATTCCTCCGGAAAGACATCATCAAACTACCGTACAGTGGGAATATTCTTAATCGTGAGTTTCTCACCAACTATTTGAGATAAATAACCTTCATTTATTGGAATCAATACCCATAAAATGGAAGAAATTTCCACTAGAAGGTTATGTTCATCCTTGCAACGATAGACGATCATAGATTGATCTGGAATATGAAATGTGACTTCCCTTCTTTGGAAATTGATATGAGCTCCTTGCAGAGAAAGCCAATCCATGCCAATAATCACATCAAATTCCACTATAGGAAGGATCACAAGATTTGCAGGAAGCACTTTCCCACAAACTTCAATTGGAGATGAATTATAAACTTTTGATGCGACTGTTGTGCCATTAGGTGTTTTCACAGCTAACTCAACATCTAATTATTGAGGTAAGACGGTGATACCCTTAGAATATTCTTCATAAATAAAGGATTTCGTGGATCCAGAATCAAATAAAACATTTGCTACTTTAGAGTGGATGGTAAGTGTACCTTTAACCACATCGTTATCATACTCCACAACGCTGATAGAAATTGCATGTGACTTTCCTTTGTCTTTAGCCTTAAGAGTTTGTTGACGTCGACCATCATCATCAACCCTTGGATTAGGGCATTTATTGGCATAATGTCCCATCTCCTTGAACTTGAATCATTGAAGTATAGTAGGTTCATTCTGTGTATCCCTTCCTTTGTTTGCATCATTAGACATCTTCTTCCCATCATCACTGCATTCAAATGCCTGACGACCTTCCTTTCCTCATTTGAAACATTTACTTGTCCCTTTAATACAACTCCCTCTATGTTTCTTTCCACACTTTGAGCATAAGGGAAATCTCATCTTCTTTTCAGTGTGCTCTTTAGATTTTCCTTTGAATTCCATTTTCCTCTTCTTATCAAGCCCATATGACTGATGGGTTACTCCAATCTCCATCTCAACTTTGAGAGCACATCGAACGATTTCCTCATAGCTATTGAAGTCCCTTATGGCTAAGGTCCTTCGAAGACTTGGTTTTAAGCCACTAAAGAATCGATCGATCTTACTCTCAGGTTGGATAATAATACCAAAAGCGTACCTTGAAAGTCTTGTAAAATTTGCTTCATAGGTACCAACATATTCATCGTCCTTTTGCTTCAGTTCAAGAAACTCTTTCTCCATCTTTGTTCGGAGAATACGAGGGAAGTACTTATTGAAAAATAAGTTCTTGAACTCGTACCATTCCATGGACTCAATTTCATCCCTTTTCGTCATATTCTTAATAAGATTCCACCATTGATCAGTATCACCTTCCAAACAATACACTGCTAAGATGACATTATCATGCTCAGAACATTGAAGAACTGAAAATATCTTTTCAGTAGTACTAATCTATTGTTCAGCAACTAATGGATCAGTAGACCCGGTGAATGAAGGTGGACGTTGTCTCATGAAGGATTCAGCAGAATGTTGCTCCTTACTTTTCGCGTTTGGAAGTCCATCATGATTCATAGCTTGAGAAAGTTGTGTGAGCATGGCTATAAGATTATGCATTCCATCTCCCATAATGTTTGGTTGCTCAGGGGGACAATCATTGCATTGCCCATCGCATTCCGCATTAACATGATTCCTTTGGGTTCCATCTATTGACTAAAACCAAGAAGAATAGTGTGAGCAACACTAATTATAATAGGAAAACCACATAATCAAGAATAAAATTTCACACTTAAGGTCTTATCCTAGGTTATTCATGGAAACTTCTAAAACACTAAGATTGTGTTCTATGCTTAGACTTATCCTTAGGGTTCTTACTAAGGCTTTCACGTCCTAGTTTCCAAAGGTTGACTATACCTTTCCTCTGATACCAACTATAACGACCCATAATTTACATACATTGTTATGACTTCATAATTGAAGCACACTTATTACAACATATAACCAAACCAAGAAAGGACCGTATAGGTATAGTGTCTTTAGAAACTGGGAAACATTAACAACTGGTTCATAAAGCATCTACTTTTCCTCCCATTTATTTCATCATATCTAGAGTCCCTTTTTGGAATATTCTAATTAATAACCTTCTTCCTGACCTAGAGAAAAAAACATACAAAAGGGTGAGCTCAAATGCTCAGTACGGGTAAAAAAAAAGAAATATCAATCACATCATATACATAAGCACATAACTTTTGGAAATCTTATCCTGCAAAAGAGATCATAATTTCATAACATGGGATAAGTCTTAGTAGTGAAATGTAATCCCAATAATCATAAATTAAAACATGAAATTTTGAGTCATACACACATAATCATACAGAATAATTTCTTATTAGTCAAGACTCATTGCCAAGACTATCTTAGTGGACAAATTCCCTTTTTGAACCGAGTTCACTCCTCGTTTCAGTCCTGTTTTACTGAACCGCTATAACCCACCGTTTCAGCCATGTCTACCTCATGAGATATAAAATCATTACCCAATGCATTGTAGGGAGATATAGGTCCCACCCATCTCATAGTTATACCATTCTTATGTGTGCCACAAAATCATAAATGATACATCATTGCATAACCCATGTAATAAAAATGGGAATCTTAAACATCATGACATCATAAAACAATTCATATAAGATAAAGGAATTCATAAAAATATTTCCATCACAACATAATCAATTAAATGTAATAATAGGGATAAAAATATAATCCTATATTATCTTAGATGGAAAATAATTTTGATAAAACACTTGAACTCCATTCTTGAGGAAAATATCCTTTCTACTTAAAAAACATTTTCCTTTCTTAACATGTCATACACTTTTAAACTAAAAGAATTTGATTAAAAATAAACTTTAAAACTTGTAACGGAATCTTCTTGGAAATAATGTTTTAAAAATCCATTCATGCTATATGAGTTAAAAAAAACATTCTTCTCATACCTTTGTCGGAAAAGTCAAAAAGTACCTCGTACGACAAAAGATTCCTTTCATATCCTTTACTAAAAACTCACCGAAGGGTAAAATTGGATTTAAACAATTTTAGGTGGATAATATTACATATTGAGGAAACATGGATGTGGATGATAAAATACACCCCAGTAAATACCAAAGTATAAACAATCTCGGATAAAAATGAGATTGTGATATTTCCCTTACCTTAGGTCCGATATGTTTTGTACGTGTCTGAACCTCTTGTATAATGATTTAAATAATGTTATTGACTTATTCCAGAATCATAATTATTTTTATGATATCATATTTGGTCATATTCTTAGATTCTTAGTAGTAATATTTCATTTCTACTTGTTATTCGGGTGTTTATAACTTTTTGTTCTTATGCGTGTTTTGTCGAATAAATTCTTATTATTCTCTTTAGGTTATAGATACCTAATTTCGATAATGTTATTAGTGTAATATATATCATATTCATTCATTTAATTCATTTATATAATCATTATGAAATGAAGATCATGTAGAACGAGTCACATCACATCGTGGAGACGGTATTCCGTACGTACGCACGAGTGATGGTATCGTTCCTATGATTGTGGAATTGTATTGGAGTGTATTTATACTATTTCAGAATCCATATAAATTTATAATAGTCATATATAGTCATTATTTACACCATTATACCCATCCAAGTAATGTGGTGGTGGAAAATAGATTACACCATGGCGTGGAGACGGTATTCCGTACGTACGCACGCGCGGTGATTTCTTTTTCCGTAGGATGGATAGATGGTGAAATGGGTTTGTTTCATACTTATAATAACATATCAGTATATGAGTGATACTGATTTTATTACTTTATAATGAAACAACTAAAGAAGAAGAAGTGGAAGAAGAAATAAAGATGAAAGAATCAGTAACAGACATTACCTCTTCTTTGAAGTGCTTCTTCGAGACCTTCTTTTAGGGCGCTAAAATTGGACTTTTAAGAAGACCAGGACCTCTAAGATGTCTCTAGGGAAGTGGAGAGGACAAAGTGGCAGGTTTTGGCCGAGCTTGAAGGCTCAATGTGGTGTGAGGAAGAGAGGGAGGAGGTGCCCTTTTATAAGGGAGCAGAGGGGCACCTTTGGAATAACTAAACATATTATATTATTATAAAGTCGAGTTCGGTTTTAAATAGCAAAAAATTGATTTATTTCGAGGATAAGGTGGGTATGGGTTTAAATCCTCTCATACAATAGAATTTAGACATGTTTAGGTTCCTATTTTAACCTTATCATTTAGATTTAACATTAAGTTAAATAATTTTACTTTTACCATGTCTTCTTGTGTTCTTATACTATAAGGTTAATAAACTTACTATAAGCAGCCAAACAAACTCCAAGTTGTTTATTATTAATATATATAACCTTATATAATTCATTTTGCCGAACCTTAGATTTTTAGGAATAAAATAACAATTACTAATATAATATTTTTTTTAAAACTATTTTATGTCAATTTTGACACTATTTAGTAATTAATTTTTGTGAAAATCATATAAGAATTATTAGTTCGAAAAAAGTTAATTAAAACAATACTAAAATGTTATATTAATCTATAAAATTAGTGTAAGTCATAATAAGTATCAAATTATATTTATTTGGGTATTTATAACATCAATTATGTCAATATTTCATTAATAAGATAATTACTGCATCATCGTTGTGTCATAAATAAATTAAATTATTTAATGTCTAAAAATTACAAATAAAATACAATTATGTAGGAAATATTTTTATCTTTTTAATGAATATTTATAGTCTAATTTATCTTATGTATAACCCCATATTAAAAATTATTTACTTATTAAACTTTGATTTTAACTATTTTAACCCTTCTTTAAATAAATTAATAATAAATGTCCTAATCTAATCCAAGTGGGCCTAAATGGTCATATTTTATTCCTAAGGTTTTTTTGGGTCGAATTACACTTTTCCAATAGAATTAGGACATGTGTTAGGATAATAATAATATCATTTTTACCCTTAACCACCCTATTTACTTTTAACCGTGGTAAAAAAAGTAAAAAGTTACTATTCACCAAAAATATTATTTTCATCTCATTGAACCACATTTTACTTACTGACATCAAATGTTTCTCTCGGATTTTCAAAATTCCACTCACAGAAGCGACAAAATTAAGTTTTATGAAAAAATTAGTTTTTTAACTACCACTTAGTGGTTTCACTATTCATCAAAAATTGAATGTTTTCAGAAAAATACCAAAATTTCACCCTAGGCTAATTTCGATATTCCGAATCCAAAAATGAATTCCTTTTTGGAAAATAAAATTTATAAAATATCAAAAAGTGGTTATTAATATTCATACCGGCTAGTTTTAATAATATTTTAATAGTATATCATTGTTTAGTGAAACTCGGTATTGCGTACGACGCAAGCTATCGAGGAAGGTCGCAATTTCGTGTAAAGCAAGCCAAGAATGTGTTGTGTGTAGAAAGAGATTCCTTTTATGATTTATATAACATAAAATTCTTGGGTGTTACAGTACATGCCAGATCTATCTCATGTTTTGAGTCCAGAGGTAGTTCAGCAGGAAGAGAACCTATCTTATGAGGAACAACCGGTCCAGATTCTTGACCACATGGAGCAAGTGTTACAGAATAAGGTGATTAATCAGGTAAAGGTTTTGTGGAAAACCCACATGATGGAACAGGAAACATGGGAATCTGAAAATGCAATGAGGGATAAGTACCCCCATTTATTTGATAAGTAAATAAATTGCGGGGACACAATTTTATAAAGGGGGGAAGGATGTAACATCCCAAGTAAGTAAGGAATAATAGATATTTTTATCTATGTCTATTAATGATTTAGATAGTGTTTTAGAGGATTAAAATGAAAATAAATCCAATCTTATGCATGGAATACACTAATATTTTTAAAAGATTGTTTTACTGCCTTTTGATGGAAAACCATTTTTAAATATATATTTTGACAATTTTATAAGATATGTTTGTCAAAATAAACATATTATTTATTATTGGGACTTAAAAATTTACTTTGTGTGAATTTTTGGTATTTTCCCGATAAAGTTCATTTTTTAATGAATAGTGAAAATGTTGTACATTAATTCAAAACCACGTTTTAATATAATTTATTTATATGATTATATTATCTTATTAATTTGGTTTGAAGTTAAATTAGAATATATTTTTACCATTTAATTCAATGGTGATCATTGGAAACAATTTCACTTTGAAATTGGAATTAAACTGGTGTCAATCTTTTGATACTTATTATTTCATAAAAACACGCTATTTATCTTGACAGCGGGAATTAATTATTCAATTAATTAATGTAACTTATATGATTTTAATTTTTTAAAATAGACATCATTTTTGAATTCGGAATATCAAATATAGCTTAGGGTGAATTTTTGGTATTTTTCTGAAAAACTACAATTTTTGATGAATAGTGAAACAACTAAGTGGTACTTATAAAAACTGATTTTTCGTTTAAATGAAATTTTACCACTTCTTTTTTTTGAATTTCAAAAAATCTGACATACATGGTTGTCATTAAGAAGTAAAATGTTTTTCAATGAGATTAAGATAATTTTTTGGTGAATAGTAACTCTTAAGTTCTTAATCGCGATTAGAGGTAATTAGTGTAGTTTAAGGTAAAAATAATGTTTTAATAATATTAAATGAGCTTGAAACATCTCCTACCCTTATTGTATGTGTCATGGCCGACAACGAAAATCCATGGGTCAACTTGGGGACCCCATGGAGCCACTTTGGTTGGGAAATGACATAAATAACTTTTTTTAATGTAAAAGTAAAAATGACACAAACATGAAATGTTTTACTAAAACAATTTGTACATGGGGTTATAAAGATCAGATTTTTTATTATCAATAGTCACTGGAAATCTAAAAATATTTCCTACATCATAGTTTTTTTTATAATTTTTAGACTTTAAATAAATTAAATTATTTATGACATCATGATGATGCATCGATGACCTCATTATTTGACGATTTAAATAAAATGGAATGATAATGTAAAATCTAATACCTACACATGGACAAAACCTATTAGATGGGTGGATTTCGAACCCTTATCACCTTATCCTTGAAACACATCAATGTGGGACCTCTTAAATCCGAATACCATTTTAAAATAAAGTGACTTTTCTTTACCTTCCAAGAGTGCCCCTCCTCTCCTCTTATAAAAGGTCCCCACCTCTACCTCCTTACCCACACTCCCAAAGCCTTTGTCTCGGCCAAACCCAGCCCATTTTGGATCTCCACATACTTATTTTACTCCTTAAAGCCTCACTTTGGACATAAGTCTTCCCAAGGAAGCCTTTGAGCTCAAATCTAAGAGAGTTACCCGATTTTAAGGTAATGTCTTCTTTTGAGTCCTTTTGATTGATTTCGCTTCTCCAACCCCCTAAACTCTTTTTATTCAATTATTTTGTAATAACTACAGTATCCTAAATATACTAGGATGTTTTTATAAGAAGGATTCGAGCTAAACTTACACACACAAAAATCTAATGGTTAATGGACATACTGTTTCCGTGGATGGTGAATTTATGCCTCCCGAAACGATGATTGTTCAACATTATTTTAACACTTTCAAAGGTGGCCATTAAGATGTCACTATATTTATATATGATATATAATATGTTTATGTTTTCCATAAGCTTATTTATTTTTCATTTTGGGCATACCTTTATGGTTTCCATTATGGATAAATGCTATATCTTCATTTAAGGAAGTGCGGACTACCGCCCCCTCAAAGTGATTTGATTCGTTAAATACCATATGTGGGACGTATAAAGGATGGAACTATGATATTATATATGATATTATACTGGAATTATAATATAACTTTATATAATTATGATTCCATTCTATAAAAAACTAAATATAAATGAAATTAGCGTTCATGCGTACGTACGGCTTACCGTCTCCATGAACGGTGCATTTCATTTCTTACCTCTAAATGATTATGTAATATTATAAATGCATGTATATACTGGATATATATGATATATACATAATGATTATAATTATGGATATAATGGATACATGAACAACATGTAATTATAAAGGGTTTATTTTTGACTCAAGTACCAATGATCGTTAAAACGACCGTTATTATCTTAAATAATTACATAGTGTTCATGACATGGTAATAAGTGATATAAAAGGAATAATGAACTTTAAAAAGGTTCTTAAACAAGTAGAAATTAACTCAAGTTTATTATTCAGGAGATTAAAGAACGAACGAGTCAAGTCAGACCCGAGTTATGGGACTTCGTCTCAATCTCCTTTCATTGAGGCATATTTTGTTTTATACACAACCTTATTTTATATGGTGTATAAAACCCTTTCACTTTTACGTTTATCCAAAAGGAATCTTTTTTATATGAAGTGTTTTACTAAACGACAAAAGGGAATGTTTTTGTCGTACGTATGCGGCGACAACGACTTCTCTGCCGCTGTGACCGTTATTTGAGTTCCGTCTTCCTCTACAAGCCATACCTTCTTTTTAAAAGAAAAATAAATACAATGTTTTAATTTTCATTTATTTTGGTATTAAAAATGGTTTTCATAATGTTTTTATATCAATGTGTTGTATTGATATCATGTGATTGAAAGGTGGAAATGTTATGTTTCCTTTATGTATGTTTTATGTGATATGATTATGTCGAGTTTCTTGGGCATTATTATGAAGACGGGTGGTTCCGTGATAAACTAAGGGTGGGTGAGCCCGATATAGCTCTCCAATGCATTGGGTAACGCGAAGGAGTGTAACGTTAAGGTTTCTCCGAAGAGATTTAGGTAATATACTGTGATGGGTATTCCAAACGTAACCAAGAGGGTTACTCCCTATGTAAGAATGTTATGAATGCCTCAAGTTACCTTTATGTCTTATGATTTCTATGATTTATTCATGATTTGATGAGGCATGTTAAAGTGCTTATGTTTTATGGGTAAAGTATGATTTCGTTATTATGTATTTATGTACCCATGTTTCCTTTCCAAATTTTTATATCCCTTACTGAGCTTTTTATGCTCATCCCATGTTTTTTGAAATGTTTTTCACAGGTCAAGGGAAAGGTACATGATATGATGATAGTGTCAAGGAAGTGTCAAGAAAGAATCCATGTTTTATTTTAAATATGTTTCCATTGATGGGAAAGAAGAATACTATCTTTATGTAACCACTTTGTTTATATGTGGAATGTAATGCAGGTTTTATGATCTAATTCTCTAAAACTCTAAACCCGAAAAGATCCTCAATGTGTAATCTTATAATAACTCAATATTAAGTAAGCTTTAAGGCTGGGGCCTTATAATATCTTACCTATTTTTTATTATATTAAAACTATGGTTTTATTCTTGATATTTAATGATCACATTTGTGTTATCAGATTATATTCAATTTTATTATTGGTAACTAGAATATTTTATTATTTTTCATGAATCAAAAACCATTATAGAGTCATAATATTTTCTCTTTGACAATATTCTAATATGTTCGTTATATTTTTTTAATTTTATTTTAAATTTTTTATTTCATTTCCTATGTGGTGTAATTTTCTTTTCATGTCAAAATATTGTTCTTTGACCGATTTAATTTATCATAAAAATATAATATTATTAAGAATAAATATCATCTATTCAATTGGATGATTATCCTCCATTTTGATATTTATTATTTCAAAAAAAATATCATTTATTATTTGAAATTGAATAATATAGAATCATATATATCATTTATATTTCTCTTTATCTCTATCTAAATTCAAGATTTATAATACTTTATTTGATTTGGGTTTCATTAAAATTATTTAAATACATTAAAATTTTATTTATCTTTATGTTCATATGTAGTATATATTAATCTTAAAATTTCTTATTCATTGCAATTTTTTCATTTCAAGGTTTGATTATTAGGATTCTTCTATTCTTTTCAATGTCATATTTCCTTACATTTTGTGAAAAACTATTTTGAATGTGACAAAAATCATTTTTTATATTGATATAAAAACATTAAGAAAAATAATTTTATGTTTTTGTTTCAATTTATTCCATATTAAAAATAGATATATCTTCTATAATGTTATTTTTAATTATTTAAATTCAAAATTCTATTTTTATATAAATTTTTGGGGTGATGAAATTTTTTCTATAAATAAATCCAAATCATGATTTATTTTAATGTGATTTTAATTAAAAATGATATGTAACTCATTTTCTATACATGGGATTTTCATGATAAGATGTATGATTCATTACATATGGTACCCATATGTATGGATAATCATTATATGATGGGATGGTATGATATATCACATTAATTAATTAGGTAAATCATTAGATCTGATTATGTATGTTAATAGTATTATGTATCAATATGATTATGGTTAGCTATTATTATAATGTAACATTGAGAAATAATTTCATGTTTTTATAATAAAAATATATTCCTTAATATTATTATGGAAATATATTTTCACAAGGTTATGATTTTATAATCTTATGTTGGTTATAAATTCCATTGTTTTTTTATTCACTCATTATTATTGTTTCATGTTTCCAAATTTGAAAGCAATGATATCTATTATAATTTCATAATGATCCTATTGAGGTTATATATATCATTTTTTTACTAATAGTGCTATTTTCGCATTTTGGATAATTTTTTATTATCATTATAGGTTATTTTTAATCAGCTATTTCTACTATGTCCGTATTTTCGGAAATTTGTAACCCCTTCTAACTCGTTGAAAATGTATTAATAGTCAATGAATTTTAGTTCACTTTTTTCAAAGTTACCCAAAATATTAAATGTTTTAATATTTCTAGGATGAAGTCTTGTGTTGAAAAAAATAATAGAGATGTTAAGGAAACAATTTTAATTAAATGTTTATATAGATAGTATTAAGTTAAACTAACCCTATGGGTTCTTGGATTCTAGTTTTTTATTTGTAATATATATTGTTCAAATATAGGAAATAATTTAACCCATATAAAAGTTATAATTAAGTTTTAAAAAAAATTCCTCTTGAAAATAAAGATTAATTAATAAAGGAACATTGATGAGTGATTATTCCAACTAGAATGGTTTCAGTAACAAATTTCTTTTACTAGATAAATAATGAATTCTCTAATGTTGGTAAAAATATATAAGTATTAAAAACTATAACTACTAGGGTGTTCCCAATATTGGAATAAATCTAGATATATTATGTATAAGGGGTTGTTATAAATCCCTCACTCTATTAGATTTGGTGAAATATTTATTCTTGAATCTTGTTTAACGATGAGTAATATCATCTAAATAAGGTTATAGTTTCCTCCATTATTTTTCTAGTACATACTACCATTCCATAGATTATATTTTATTAGGAATAAGATCAATAAACTATTATGATTCTATAGTTTTAGATGATAGTTGAGTTGGAATGTATTTATATGTGTGATATTATTGTGTCACTGATGATAGTGTTTATAAACAAACTTATTTATCTTGGGATGACTTTACTGAAAAAGATGATATTTTTCCTTGGTATAGGGAAGTATTCGTAATTAACCATTTCTTAAATCATGTGGATAGGTTTATTTTATTTTTATATCATTAAATAGATCAATTTTACACTTACTATTTGATAAATCTCTATTAATTAAAAAGGAACTGGCATAGGATGCTTGTTTACTATTTCCTTGTAGTTACACATAATAGGATATTTTTTTTATATATCATCATTAAAGATCTCTAATTTAATTGTTTCTATATTATTCAATAAATATTAAAAATAATTATAAATATCCTCTACTTATTCAGGTTGTGGGTCTAAAAAACTATCCCTGGGAGCCACTAGATCTGACACTAAAACTAATCCTCTACTGGCCTAAATAGAATTCTCAATCTACATGGGTTGGAAACCTATGCATGGGCATAAAATAAATAACATTAGGATTTAATTTTTCTATAAAAAAGGTTAACAACCGATTGTTTTTTTAGTAAAATTATACCACAATGCATCCAATGGTTATCTGCATATAAATGAGAAAAATAGCAGATCCAAAAAAAATAAAGGTACAAATATAAACATATAAAAACTAATATTTTCCTCATCATATAAACTTATTCACCTAACTAGAATTCCTATGAATGCTCCATAGGATCCCACAACAATCAGTATTTATATCATCACACTATAATTACATAATTATTTAAATAATTTAGTAATAATACCTAAAATCTATATGAATGTTATTTAAATAGCTAGATAATGGACATTCTATGAATATAGAAGAATTTCCTATAAAATATTTTTATGGGATCAGTTGGTTTAATGTGAAAAAATATAACTACATCCAAATCCCACATGTCAATTATTACTCCATTATCATTCAAGGGATGAACCTAGATTTAAATAGTACAATGTAAAAAAATGGGAGTTTAAAAATAAATAGTAAGGAACCTGTCAAATTTCTATATTCAAAAACATTAATCAAATATCAATTATCATGGTAATTTAAAATACAGTACTTCAATATAATGTTATCACTATTTCATGAAAAAAATAGAAACCCTCTCATAATCGATCATTATTAAAATAAACATATTGTTATCATTTCTTAGAACACTTGACATGGAAATAATTTTTTATAGTTAAATGGAAATCATGAAAATCAGTCATCTCATGTTAATTTTAAGAATCAAGCAATAGTAAACCAATTATTTTAATTTTATAAAAACAAAGGGATTAAATTTAATTTTCCATGATTTGATATAAAACATTGAAATTCTCTCTTTTAAAATATTATAAAACATTCCCAAAGTAACCAGTTTTTTAAATAAAATATGAAAAATCATTTCAAAGAGTAACAACATGTGAATTAGTGTTCATGTTTATTAAGTCTAGGTTAGTGATAATCATCTCATGATTTATGTGATTAAAGAAAACTCATATATACATTACCATATTACCATGAAAGTGGCTTGTAATATTTCACTCCAAAGAGTGTATATCTGCCAAAAAAAATATTAAGGACACCTGGTGTGCACATTACCCTTCAAAAAAATGAATAGGGGGTAAGTGTATATTATGATAAGCAGTCCCTAGACTCAACAATAACCATAAGAGAGAAACCATTTTCATGACTATAATAATTCATAAGGAATTCCTTATATAGATAATAACAGAACCTATGAAAATATATAAACCTTATTTGAAGTTCATTTCCATCAATGATAAAAACACCTAATCCCAATTCATTCCAATATTCAAAAATACTAAAATTAATCAAATCACTGATCATTCCTATAACTAATTTTAGGAACCAATTTATAAGAGATATAATTAAGGGTAAATATAGAAAAATATTTTCAGGAAACCCACTAGTTGAAGTACACTTAGTGATTTAACTTCAATTTATAAAACACCTAAATATATTTAAAATATTCGTTCTTAATTTATCACATGAACAAAATAGGCTCAAATAACATTAAACCATTAATTTAAAAAATCATTTAATTATTAAATTTATAAAGACATTGAATTATATGTTTAATAGAAAATTTCAAATAAAAGTTCTTTTAATATTCATCATGGAGACTCAATGCATCATTCATAATCATAAATACATTTTTAAAGGTCAAATAAATAAAATTTATAAGATATAAAATTGAAACCAGATTCAATAAATTCATTTAAAAATAGAAACCCCCTTTACTATACATGAAAATAAAAATTAAATTCATCAATATTTTTATAACAAAATAGCACTAATAATAAATAATTGATAAAAAAAATTAACATCAAAGCAGTCATTAATTTTATATCTAAAATTTTGACATGTGGAAAACCTATTTGAAAACATTATAAGATAGTTCATAAATAATTTCCCATAATGTTTTATAGTCAAACGAGGATTTAATGGACAATTTGATCCATTTAAAGTTTGACCATTAATCATAGTGAGATATTGATGAAAATTCTATGGAGAAGAGTGAACTATTAGAGGAGGTGGTGGTCAACATTATGGTATCCACTGAGTCCTTGAATTACTCAAGAGTAACGAAACTAGGGGAGTGAATTATGGTTTGGTGGGTGTGATGAGATAGTAGATATTAATGGAGGAGATGATGTGCTCAAATCAATTAATATGGTGGTCTTGAATGATAATTTTAGATTGTGATGGGAGGAGACTATTTTTTGGGGTCTTCCTCTCCACAATATTATCAATTAATAAAATTAATTATAGAAATATTATAATTAATATCTTTAAATATTATAATATATATCCCTATTTTCATTTATTTTAAATATATAATATATGAAAAAAATCTTATTAAACCCATAAATAAATAATATAATTTAAAATGGTTGGTTGGGATATGATAGTGTGTAGGATGTAGATGCAGATATATACGTCCCTTTTTCCATAGCACTGGTTCTCTAGATAGGTGGTAATGGAATTGTTAGTTTCACTTCAACATCATGAGTGTTTCCCTGATATTAGTTTCATGCATATTATTCCCTCACTTCAATTAAGAAGAAATTTTGATTAGATGTCTCCTCTTTCATATACCCTTCCACATCGATTATATGATCTTTAACATCTATAGGGTTTGTATCAAAAATATTTACTAACATAATGAAAATATTATAAACTACATGATTATTTATATTAGAGTAATTTAAACCCTCATGCAGTTAGAATACCTATCATGGGATATATTTTAATCCTTTTCTAATCATTCTTTGTTAGAATAATTTATTTCCTTGAGACCCCTTTATAACTTTTCTCTCACTGTTTAGTGATTTAATTTAGAAAAAGTAGCATGTTTTTCATTGATCGTTATTTTCAATGAATATCCTCTAGAATATTCCCAACTTTATACCAACATATGGGTGATTCAAAACCTTTAGTGGAGATGTTAGTATGAGACTATCATTGGACTACCCCACAGCCTTGACAAGACTAATCTCAAAGGTTGGGGTAAAAATACCCCCTAACCTGCATGATGAGGATGCTTCTATTTTATTTGAAATACCAATATATCCATATACACTAGTGATACTTCGATGGATTTTTATGGGATAAAAATACAATTATCCCTATGGTATTTGGATTAAATTTTGTTGTCATTGAATTTTTTTAATCCATTTTGAACATTGACACATGTATTCAAGAATAGTTTTATAAAATGATTATTAATTTTATTATTCTAGATGAGATATTTTTTTCCATTCTGAGTAATCCTACTTCTATGGAGATCCCTCACTTCATGTTTATTGAATAATTAACTTTTTTGATGGATTTATGTAGTATCATATTGATTAATGACACTCATTATGTTTTTATATTTTGAAAACACATTTCCACGAGGCCGTATTGGATTGACTAACTATAATACAAATCACATGGATTGGTGGAATGGCTCGAGAATATGGAATTATAAGATAACGTATTGAAATTACCATGATTCTGCTTGATTGAGTTTAAATAAAATATGACAAGTTTAATCCAACCTTTAATCTGTAATTTTAGAGAATCCTCGTTGATGATTTAGTTGAGCATCTTGAGAACAGTCTTAAAATATTGTTAGAGGCACACATATTGTTTGACGGACATGGTGTTTTAAGCAAGAAAATTAGTATCCATATCATCTTGGGGAAACTTCTCATCCAATACAAATATATAGTTGAGGAATCTTTTAATAGGATGGTAATGTGATTTTCAATATAAAAAATAATCCATGCATTTTAATAATTATATATAATATATTCTTCTTTTAGGATAAGTGGATTAACATAAAGAAAGTTTACTCTAATCCATAATATTAATATAACATTACCTATAACTAATTCCTCAAATATAAATATTGATCCTGTATCTTATTTTTCAAATTATTCTTTCATTTATTCAATTTAGATTGTTCATTTTACCATCTATTTTTTGAGAGATTTACAATGACACTACGAATTTTAATTCACAGTCAAGATTACATAAACCATTAAAGGAATAGTTTATGAATATTTCCCTTATTTACTGAATGAATGAGATGAGAAACTTCCAATTGATGGTGGGTTCCCCATGTAGTTGGCAATAGTTAATTTAGTGCATCACAATATGAGGGATCACATGTATGTTTTCCCATTAACTGATATTCATCATATATATGACCTTAACACAAATTTATAGTTTCATCATTAGGGGTAAATACTTGGAAAGTAACTTATAGAAGATAGTCATATCAATTATCTATTTATTTATTTATAACGGTGGAGTATCCATGCTGTCTGATTATTATTAAATGAGGCCTCATGAATAAGGACACTAGGGATGAAATTTATTATTTCCCATTTTTTATTTACTATATATAGGTCCCCCATAATAAATACACTATATATTTTCTCAATGTTTACATTTTAATGACTAACCTTAGGGAGTTCCATTGTGGATATAAATTCTATGGTTAGCATGGGAGCAAAATTTATGGTCTACATCTATATTATCATGGAGAGAACCTCTACGAAGAGTGATATGGGGAGAAAATTTAGATGTTTTTGATTTTCCCATATACGGAGGAACTATATAATTGTAATTGTATTCCATTTTTTAAGGTTTAATTGAACTAATCAGTTATACATTATGGGGGTTTTTATAGATGGTAATATGTAATTATCCACTAGATACCACTAAGATATTAAGATAACTATCAAGTGGTGTTGTTCATAACTGGGATGTTATCCTACTACTGAGATTTAGTGGTAATATTCCCCCAGTTCACCCTCCTATTGGATTCCATGGAGTGTATATTTAGAGTAAATAATTTATCCATTGTCTTTTCATGATGTGTTGAGGGAAAACTATAATGGTGTTGACCATGATTTGTATGAGTCAATATAAGAAGATCCATGACATCCATTATAAAAAAATGGATTCCATCCTATACTACTTTATCCTTTGGGATATGAATATTTTCTTACTTCAATGACAATATTCCCAAGGGATTAGATGTAGTTATAGGGGACACCTACTACATTTTGTGAATTAATTCCTAAAATGTTCGGTTTCGTGTTAGCTCTTCAAATATTTCATGAGTTGTGTACAAAATATAAATAGAAATATTCTATTAATACTACCTAGCTATAGAATTCACAACCTTATGGTGGTGGTATTTAATTTTTTATAGTGTTTTTAGTGGATTAATTTCTAAATATATCATTACATCCAAAACCATTTTCAAGGGTTCCATAAAATGTTAATTCCTAGTAACCAAAGTTGGCACGTGGATTCCCCTTTTGAGAAGGAGATCTTAATTTATTATTATTAGTTCATTAAATATTTGATATGGATGAAGTGTAATTATATTAAAATAAATTATAATCATCAACACAAAATCAAAAATTATAATTCATTATTTTTCAACCTCTTTCTCAAGTAAAAGATTTCCCATTTGGTTCACTTTTTTTATTTTTTCCCTACATGGTATCTTGGGGTTATATTTTTTTTAAATTCCCATTCCCACATTTCAAAGGTAGGTGGCCTCTCAATCACGTAATGTACTAGTGATGTATCCTTTCTTATAATTAGAGGATATGTAGTAGGCTCATATCATTAAAGAGCTTGTTTCGTAGTTTTCATATCTATTAAACATTTATGAACTGTGTCTATTATCATTCCTAATGTCGATTTCAGTTACCCTTGTCGTAAAATTTATTGATCAATACTATTAATATTTGATAAATTATATTACAATTTATTTAAAATTTCCATAATTTTTTGATTAGGTTAAAAGTTAAGGTTTCATAGTAGTTTGGCCTATAATTTATATCCATAAAAGGAATGGAATGATGTTTCATGTAAAAATTAGACCCACAATATAGGATTCCTAAAATTATTATTTTTGGAATCAAAAATCCATTTAGTTTTTTTCTATTTAATAATGCATCAAATCCCTTTTAAAATCTCATGAAAAGGAAACTATTTGTATCTTATAATGTAATGATAAAATGTATATTGTTGTAGATTTTAAGGTTATATATTCTAGAAAAAATCTAAGCAGTTCAATGGAATTGGGATAAAATATTATGGCATATAGTTTAGGATCATATGACTATGACATATTTCATATTGTTTATGGACATTCATAAAGTACTACTAGCTGAAATTTTCAATTAAATAATTTCATTTAGACATTTGAATGTGTGGCCATATCTAATTATCTTTTACACTAGGTTAGAGGCCCATTTTTATTCATCTCCTATCTATTAGTAACAACAAGTGAGGGGAATTAATGACTAGATAAATGGTTGATATGAAGAATCAAATATAATTTCTTGTTATTCCCAATTAGTAGCATGTTTATAAATATAACTCATTAATTTGGCATACTGGGGCTAGATATATGGTTTAAGGCTATGAAGGGTCGATCATAGTATCCATGTTTAGGTACATGGTATAGGGAAGGGTTTATTTACATTCAAATAGAATATAAAAACATTATTATTGTAATTCATTATTTATTATAATTTATGGACCCTAATTATTAGTTAAGAAAACATGGGTGATTCTCAATATCAAAGAATTATATAATTGAAAGCTGGTAGCTTGTAGGAATAGTGACCATATTTGGTAGCTAAAGAATAATCCTTGTTAATACGGTATTTTTGTGATTTTAAATCGGTCATCAATGTTTCAACATGGTATTTTTGACTATTAGGAGAAAGTTCTGAATTAAGAAGAGTCATCTATCCCGGGAGAATATTTAACATAGTATATCTTTAAATTCTTAGTGTGGATAAATTTTTGTGGTAGCATCAATTCTATTTTTAATAACCCAAATATATTCTTTGGTAAAGAGGGTTACCATAATTCAAACCATATGAAATGATATAAAATTAAAAATAGTAAAACAATACTTCATTAGTCACCCATTTTTTATAATATTTATATTATATGTTTTTCAATGGGTCCAAAAAGTGGATATGGAATTTCAAGGATAGTTAAAACTTATGTTTCACTTAGTGGTATCCCAATATTCTATATCCATTTTGGGTATCTCACATAGGGTTTATACAGGTAGGCTATAAAGTTTTTTCATTGATGATACATATCTGTGAAGTTCTAATGTGAGGAGTACCCTCCCTTTTTAGAAATAAATTTAATTCCTACCATATTGAACTATTATACAATGATTATATCATTAATATTTTGTTTTTAGACAATTAATGTTTTTATGTATGGGTCTTTCAAAATCATCAATCTTTTGAAATTCATATCGAGATTTATATTTATAATAAAAATTTCCCCATTCATAATCTATAGTGGTTTAGCAATATAAAATAATAAAAACCACATAATATCACCAGATCAGCCCTAAAAATGATGATGAAATTATAAAAATGTTAATGGAAACATCAAATAAATTCCCCCAGAACACAAATGAGGTAGACACTACAAAACTGGCTCATATTCTCATCCAACTCTCTCCTTTAATCAAAAAGCATAAGTATGGTCCATATTGTATTGTGTGGATTCATTCACCTCTGAACGAAAACTGAAAATGAAACCAAGAACCGTATAATTATTTCATGGATGAAAATAATATATTTCATATAATATAAAATAATGTGTCTCTTTTTAATTCGTACATGGTTGTATAATATTTATATGGGTAAAAGTCCATAAATATTCCCATGTAAAAATATTTTATTTTATTTCATTTAAATAATTTATCATTATTAGAGATAACCCAACCAATAATTTTCATGTGTAACTAATGGTCCTACTAAATGGTCTCTTGGATCATCCACCTTAATCATTCAATGCGCACTTCTTCCCCAAAAATTGTAAAAAACCAAAAAATTGAGAAAACATAGAAGGGGACTTATATATCAAACCCAAGACATCACATTATTAATAAATTTATTCATAATAAAAAACATTTAAACAAATTAAATATGTAATTGTGAATGTGGAATATATTTCATAAATTTTTATAGTTCACTTAATTATTTTACTTATTCATGGTAAATTATAGATGTTAATATAGATGTTTTGTCTTAGATTCTTCATACATTTTATCTTGATGACCGGAGAGTTTGTGGCTAATGTGTTGTCAAAATCCTTTTCTAGATGAGTTTTTATGGTCGTTTTCATGGGAATATCTACTCATATTGTTATGGTAAAGAGGTAGGATATGGATTTAATATTAATTTTGTGCTGTTATATAAGGTCCAGTTTGGTTGTGGGTGGTAGTTCGATTGGAATATAGAATGATGAGTAAATAAATAAAATGAAAAGGGGAAATGATTCTAATGATATAAATTATAAATAAAAAAAGATAAACTAATTACACATTTATATTTTTAGTGGATGAATATTAATGTGTATTTATGAATGTAATGTGGTCAGTAATTAATAAAGGAATATATATTAATGAAATTCCTAATTGAATGTTGTGTCGATGTAATTTTCTTATCGTGTAGTTATTGTGGGGTTGTTATATGTTTTCATTAGATTTGGTAGTGGTTCGTGATGTTTACAGTTTTTGGAGAATTGAATAGTATTTTTAGTGGTTTTTTTAAGAAATTTATCCCTTAAGTTGGTCTTCTGTTTTATAATATAAACATGTATTTTATTTTATTATTTAAGGAAAATGTCTTTATTTTTATAACATTACCAATGTTCATGTGATGTTTTTATTTATTAGTGAACCCAATACCTCTTTGATATAAGTTATAAAAATATCTAACTACTCACTCTTGTGTTCCCTATCTTGCAATCTTTGTATGAGTTGTCGTAGATTGAGTTTATTCTATGTGATTCCATGGTACTGGAATTGTTAAATGGATACGACATAAATTTGGATGGAATGATGTTCATGAATTTCAAGGTGAGTCTTAGTAATAGTGTTATGTGACAGTAGTATATTGTATATCATTATCATGTGGTTTAATTGCTGTGGTATGCGATATGTGATTATTTTTATGTGGTTGTGGTTGTTATGAAGTTAAATTTTATGTTTCTATATGGATATGGATGGGCTTGTAGTGTCTGGGTATATATTATTAGCTAATGAGTGTACCACAACAATATTTTAGTGTGTAATTTTATTTAAATAAATATTATTTTAAATAGGTTATATCATACACATCATGAAAATAAAATAAACCATGAAATGTCTTTATATTAAAATATAACCATTAATATATCATTATAATACATTTTGAGATATAAATAATAAAATTACAGCAAGAGTAGAGAATATAGTAAATAAAAAGATGGATTAACTAATTTATTTTAATTCTAAAAATATTATTGTTAGTACCTAGAATAATAATTTAACTTGATCTAATACCAATGAAAAAAATAAATTTAAGGGATATAATAAAAATAACATATTTAATAGGATTTGATTAAAATGATTAAGCATTAAAAGCCTATTTTTTAAAGAATTAAATTTTTCTATTTATTATGTATTTTTTCCCTTAATAAAAAAATTAAAAACCAATAAAATTTATTATAATTAAATGTTTAAATTTAAAAATAAACCGATTAACACTCAGTTAATTATTAATTAATATGAAATAATATTTAGAAAAAATAATTATTAAATTTTTTTATAATAAAATTAGTTAACTAAGATACAATTTGTTTTCATATAAATTTTAAATTTATAAATTGTTGAATTTAAATTTGATAATTATGGAATAATTCTTTGTAAAATAAAGTTAAATTAATATAAGGGTGAGTTTTTTTTGTTTATTTGTAATTTGTTTATGGAAAAATACAGTTGCTTACAAATAACACAAATATTATGGAATAATCATGAAATAATTTTTAAAAAAAATTACCTCAACCAAATAAGTATATAGAGAGTAATATACTTCATTACATAACAAAAAGTTTAATTTATCAAATAATATTTGATTTTATGGAACCTATGTTATATTTTATATAATAAAAAACTATTATTGAAAATTTATGATTAAATAATTATTTCCACAATTTAATTTTGTTTATGAATTTTTTGAATTTCAAATAACCTATGTTTATTTAATTAGAGAAAAATAGGTTTGTCTTGAATCAATAACAATCACATTTATTGTCCTCAATGGTAGAACAATATATATTATAACCAAACAATACCTTAATACTCATGAATAACTACCCTATCTTATTTCCCTTGAAAAATCACATAACTTCCATTTATGAAATTCTATTATCTAAACATTTCCATATATTAATACTCATATTACTCATATGATCGTTCTTTAGTTATATAAAACCAATAAATAAAGGCTTTAGAAAACTAGTAATTCTTCAATGAAGAGGTCTCCTTAATCCACTTTGATTGTTTTTTCTCTCCTATTATTTCAACTCCCCAAAAAACATTATTTTTAAAAATTAAAAATACATTCATATATAATAATATTGAATATTGATATTATTTATATATTTTTAAAACTTTGTTAAACTACTTATGATATAAACTATCACTCTCTATCTTCTCTTTTGAATTAACATGATAATTTCTAGGTTCATCTACCCATGAGGACATTGTAAATAATTTACATTCCACCAACCACATTGATCATTAACATAGATTATTCAATATAAAGTTATCTAAAAAATTTCAAAAAAATATGTATTACACATTAAAAATAATCCAAATCATCAAATAAAAACAAAAGTGGTTAATATAAAAGAAATCATTTACTCAAGACATTCTCTCATCCAATGATATAGAAACAAATAAATTCCAATGGTTAAAACTGATCAAGAATGAAAAATAGAATATAATTAAATTTTTTAAATATATTTTAAGAAAAATAAATTTATTTTTTAATATTGATATACATGTTTTAATAAAATTGGACCTATGGTATAGTCCATTTGTCTTAATTTCAATTCCACAAGAAATGTTTTTAATTTTAAAATAATTTACGACTATAATGCATAAATAATACTCGTTTAATTTCTTATATTTTAAATAATTATTTATTACAGGTAGTTTTGATTTATTTAGTCTCCCCATATAAATTTTCATTCGATTCATTCATTATCTAGGTCACCAGGGTTTTTGTTAACTTAGTTTACTATCATTGAGATAGATTTACATTCTTGATATTCATCATTCTATGTTTGTTTCATTTTACCCAATTAATGTAATATATTTTATTCCTACATTATGTTATGGGGATATACATTTAAAACTAATTAAATCCCTTATAAATTATTCTTATATACAAAATAAAAAATTTGGTAAGGGGTTTACCGTCTCAAATATACATTGTGAGACATGTTTTATAATATAATAATACATTTTTGACTATTTTATAGATTGGATATTTGGATTACTACATCATGATTGTCCATTTATTTTAGGTATTTAAATTTAAATTTCATTTAATATCATTCATTATCATAAAATATTTAATGAATCATAATAGGATTATCAGACAAGTCAATTGACTTAGCTCACTGTTGGGGATGAAGGGAATTTTCAATCCCCAAAAAGATGAAACTTATTCCTAGGTATCAAGAATGAAATCATAGTAATGATTTCATCCACATATATTGATATAAATAAATAGAATAAAAAAATATGTAGTCCAAATATGGTTGATTGTGTAATGCCTAGACCCTAGTTACCCAGAGTCAGTGCATTATTACATAACATTGGCATGATCACAACAGATCAAGTCTCAAAATACCAATTACTTTAGTAGCCTTGGAAGTTCTAGATACATACCTAAGTTTTACATTACAACTTGAAATGTACAGAAACAACAACATTGTGTCCCCTTTGAACACACTCGTATCCCATAGCCTATTCTTATAAGTTAATCATGATATAATCATTCACATCTTGGAAAAAATAAAACATATAAAGGGGTGAGCTCAGATGCTCAGTAAGGATAACAACATTGTGGAAACTATGATAAATAAGCATAAAAATTTAAGTCAATGTAGAAGACTAAAACACAAGCCTTTTAAACATAAACTTCAATATAATATGGAAAAGATAAATAATATAATTCCATTTTACTTATTCAGATGTATATTCTAATAGTTTAATAATCCCATGTAATATCAATAGCCAACTTCATAATGATGGAATGCATAATTTCGGACATCCTAACCACATAGTCAAGGCCACGTTCCAAGACTAAAAATAAGGATTTGTCAAGGCCTTGTTCCCAGACACTAGTTTGTCTCATGAGACCTACCGATGCATCGAGGAGCTATAGCAGACTCCACCCGTCACTTACTAAGTCCACTATATTCCTCATAAGAAAATTTTAAAACATAACATTAAAATTCCTATTAAATCTAGAATATTAAATGTTAATACATAACCATAAACCATGAATGGTAAAAAAACACATCCACTGTCAAACATATCACAATAACTTCTATACAATATGTAAGATTTTATCAATATAAATCAACATCAAACAACTGTAAAATCCATCAAAGGATATTGACAGAGATGATATCAAAACTATTTGAGAGAAATATATCTTTCTATTTTGTAAATATTCATGTAATTATAAAAGAAAAAATTTATTTTGAAAATATTCTTATAAACTTCTAAGTGAATTTTTGAAGGTGTTATAATGATTGTAAATAACCACACCCTCTGTATAAGTTTAATAAAATCTTAACATAATTTTTCAAAAAGCTCAAAAAGTACCTTGTTTGGAAAATGACAGAACGATTCCTTTAAAAAAAATTTATAAAAAATAAAACACAGGTATAAATGAATTTAACCCATATTCTAGGAAATAGTAAAAAAATTGAAATATATTTTCATGAAACACAAATGTGGATGATAAAGAAGTCCCAGTAAATACTTTCATAAAAACAAGCTTGGGTAATAAAGAGATTGTAAAATTAAACCTTACCTTGTACATTAACTTGTTCAAGGGTATGTTAACCTATGGTATAATAGTTAAATCATATTTATTAAATTATAAAATAATCATATTTATAATTATGTTATTATATATAATTTTCTAATATTGTTCTGTTAATAATATTTCAGTAATATCATTGTTTCAGGTGTTAACTAACTTGTTTTCCTTTATATGTTTTTTTATTCATGTCATGTTTTCCATGGATAGGATATATTTGATTAATATCCAGAAATATATTATGTTCATAAATATTTTTTTTATTCATAGAATGATAAATATTCTTGAATGGTTATGGTGGGGAATGAATCACATCACATTCATGCAGACTGCAATCCGTACGTACACACGAACGACAATAATGAAACCATATGTAATTGGATTGTATATAATATATAAAGAATTGTTAAAATTTAAGACTTATTATTTACACCAATTATACTCATTATTTTCCCATCCAAATAATGATGTGTGGAATAACAGACTACACTGCAATGTGGATACGGTAAGTCGTATGCACGCACGTATGGTGACTTTATCATCCATAGGATGGATATAATAATCAATATGGTTATACCATATTTATAATAGCATCACAGTATATAGAATTTACAGGAGTTATTATTTTGTTATGGAAACAACAAGTAAAGATGAAGTGGATGAAGAAAAGAACTTTGAAATAGGTGATGAAATTATTACCTCTTCTTTGGGTGCTTACTTTTGATTTAATCAAAAGAGCTCCATAGGTCAGCTTTATAATCAAATTAAGGACTCTAGGTTGATTTTAGGGTAGTTTGGAAGATATTTGAGTAGGTTTTGGCCATGTCAAATGGATTTTGAGGTTTGATTTTGAGAGTAGGGGAAGTACCCTTCTATAAGATAGGTGAGAGTCACTTTAGGAAAGCTTGAAATATTATTTTATTATAAAATAATTTTCAGTTTAAAATGGCACAAAATGGATTTATTTCTATGATAAGGTGTGTATGGGTATAAATACTTTCAACCAATAGGTTTTTTACAATTTTAGGTCACCATATTAACCTTATCTTTTAGATTTAAGTCTTAGGTAAATAGTTAACATTTACAATGTCTTCTTGTAGGTTTATATTACATGGATAATAAACATACTATAAAATTCCAAGAGAACCCCAAGGGTTTCATTAATGACATATATAGAATTATTTAATTCATTTTTCTAAACCTTATATTTTTATAAATATTGTATCATTTATTAATATAATATTTGTTTTAAAAACTCATTTTTGTCAATTTTGACACTATTTAGAATTTGGTTTTTGTGAAATTCAAAAAAACTTAATCACTTAGAAAAATATTTTTTTAATCAACCCTGACATGTCATATTAACCAATAAAATTAGTGGAATACATAAAAAGTTTCAATTTATAATTTTATTAATATTTATAATATCAATTATTTTAATCTCTCAATAATAAGGTAATTACTGCATCCTCACTGTGTCATAAATAAATTTATTATATAATACCTGAAAAATATAAATAAAATATAATTATGTATGAAATATTTTCTTATTTATAGTGAATTTTTATAGTATAATATATCTTATTTATATCCCTATATTAAAAATGGTTTAGTTATTAAAATTTGAATTTAACATTTTTCACTCTTCTGTAAATAAAATAATAATAAATGTCCTAATATAATCTAGGTGGATCCAAGAGAACCATATTTTATACCTAAGGTTGATTTTGGTCTAAAAATACTTATCCAGTAGAATCAGAACACGTGTTATGGTAATTATAATATCATTTTTACATTTAATTACCCTATTTACTTTTAACCGTGGAAAATAAGATTTAAAATTATTGTTCACCAAAATTATTTTATCTTATTAAAATACATTTTACTTACTGATTTCAACTTTTTATCTCAGACTTTTGAAATTTAATTCATAGAAGCGGAAGAAATACATTTTATGAAAATTTTAAAATGTGCCTAGCAGGTGGGTAAAACACGTTAAAAGGTTCAATAAAATTTTATACATCTAATCTTATTCAAAAATGAGTCCAATGAATTACATTGAACTAATATCATTATTATGTATCTATTTTGACATAAAATAAATTTAAATAAAATTAATAATTATTTAAATAAAAATTTGGCTTTAAACAACAACATATTTTTTTCACAATTCATTAAAAATTGGATGTTTTCAAAAAAATTACAAAATTTCACCCTCAGATAATTTTGATATTCCGAATCCAAAAATGATTTCAATTTTGAAAAATAAAATTTATAAACTCTCAAAAAGTGTTATTACTATTCATAATGTCTAGTTTGATTGGTTGTGGTGTGCTAGAACTCGAAGTTGCATTCAACACAAGCTATTGTATTATTCAAAGAGAAACGTACCATGGAAGCTTGGGGTGCCACATTCTTCCCTCCTTCAAATAATTTTGTCTTCGAAATTTATAGAATACTATAACATAAAAATATTTGAGTGGTTCTTCATCATATATTCCTTAGGTTCCCAGGTTGCCTCTTCCATCTTATGGTTTCCCCATAGAAATTTTACCAAACAAGTCATCCGGTTTCTCAACACTTGTTCTCTAGTATAAACAATCTTGATATGATATTTACAATAAGAAAAAACAGGTTCCAGTTCTATTTCTTTATAGGTGAGTACATGTGTTAGGTCAGGCATGTATTTTCTCAATAGGGATATGTGTAAGACATCATTAACTTTGGAGAGACTTGACGGGATATCCAAATAGTAATCTACAACTCCAATTCGTTCTAGAATTTTGAAATGTCCGATGTACCTGGGACATAATTTACCCTTTTTAATGAAACATATAACACCCTTCCATGTAGATACATTCACGAAATCATGATGTCCTTCTTGAAATTCCAAATCCTTCATCTAGTAATCACTATAGCTCGTTTTCCTAATTTAAGCTTCATTGATGTGGTCTTGAATAATTTTTACCTTTTCCATTGTTTCATCACCATTTCTGGTCCTACGAGTTTTCATTCACCAACATTATCCCAATAAGTTGGGGTGCATCATCTCTTTCCATATAATGCTTCATATGGTGCCATCTGAATACTTGAGTGGAAGATATTGTTATAGGAAAATTCAACCAAAGGTAAATATTGATCCCACATTCCTTGAAAGTAAAGTGAGAAATATCTTAACATGTCTTCTATAGTTTGAAAATTCAATTCTGACTATCCATCAGTTGGAGGGTGGTAGTCAGGGCCCAAAAGAAGTTCAGTGTCTAGGGATTTCTGACGACTTTTCTAGAATCATAAAGTGAAATGGGGATCATGATCAGAAACAATCTATAGGGGTACTCTATGAAGTCTCACAACTTTATTAATATATATTCTTGTTAAATGTTCAGGTGTTAAATTGTCTCTTATAACAAGAAAATGTTCCGGCTTAGTAAAAATATCAACAATGACCCATATTGCATCATTTCTTCTAGGAGTATTTGGTAGACCCATGAAAAAATCCAATGTAATATCATCCCATTTATACTCAGGTATGGGAAGAGGATTCCTGATTCTTCCAGGATGTTTTCTTCCATCCTTAACCTATTGAAAAACCATACATCTTGACACTTAATCAGCAATCTCCCTCTTTATGTTGTCCAACCAAAAAATTTCCTTTAAATATCTATACATCTTAGTGGTACTAAGGTGTATAGAAAATTAGATATATTAGCATCATCCAACAATTCCCTTTTTAGATCAGGTATGTCGGGAAGACAAATTATCTTCCCAAATTTTAAAATTCCATCTTCATATAAAATGTCAATTAATCTCCCATCATTCACAGCATTAATTTTCTTTTGAAACTCATCATCATCCCTCTAAGAACTTTTTATCCTTTCTGGTAAATATAGTTTGGAAAAAATTTGAAAAATTATTGAAGTTCCACCATCAATGATTATTCCCATATCCATCTTTACTGGATCCATGAACATAGGATCTCTTTTAACTCCCATCTTGATCAAAACTCCATGATCCTCTTTTCTCAAAGAATATACGACCTTATTTGCCTTCCCCGGGTGGTATTGTATAGTGAAATCATAATCCTTGAGTAGTTGAAGACATCACATTTGCCTCATGTTGAGTTCTTTTTGTTGGAAAATATACTTCAAACTCTTGTGATCTGTATATATATCACATTTGTTACCATAGAGATGGTGTCTCAAAATCCTCAAAAGAAATATTACTGCTGCTAACTCAATATCATGAGTGGGATAGTATTATTCATTAATTTTTAGCTACCATGATGCATATTCAATAACTCTATAATTATGTATAAGGACCCAACCAATTCATTTCTTTAAAGAATCTCTATAAATGAAAAGACCATCATTCCCCAATGGTATTGTCAAGATAGGATAATTGACTAATCTTCTTTTCAGTTCATCAAAACATTCTCCACACTCTTTTATCCAAACAATGTTAACCCCTTTACGCATGAGTTTGGTTAATCGGTTAACCAATCGGGAATAATCTTGGATGAAATGCTGATAATAACATGAAAAACCAATAAAACTGCATACCTCAGTTATACTTGACGTTACTAGATATTCTTGTATTGATCTAGCCCTAAAAGGATCGGAAAATATTCCATCCTCAGAGACAATATGACCAAGAAAAGAAATTTCCTGAAGCCAAAATTCACACGTTCTAAACATCCCATAAAATACATTTCTTCTATGATACTTTAGAATAGTTCACAAGTGATTTTTATGATCTTCGTTGATTTTTGATTAAACTAATATAACATCAATAAATACTCCTAAAAATTCATCAAGATATTCCTTGAAAACTCTATTCATTAGTTCCATAAAGACATAGGGTGGATTAGTCAGTCCAAAAGGCATTACTGTAAACATGTAATGCCCATACCTGGTACAAAATGTTGTCTTTGGAATGTCTTCCTTCTTCACACACAACTAATCATATGCAGATCAATGGTCAATCTTTGAAAAATATTGATCTCCATGATGTTGATAGAATAAATCATCAATTTGAGTTTGGGGATAATAGTTCTTTATTGTTATAGCATTGATCTCCTTGTAGTCAATGCAATAACCAAATATATCCTTATTTATTCTTAACCAAAAGAATGGGGGATCCCCATAGAGAAACACCACGGTGAATAAATCCCTTATTAATCGATTCCTCAATTTGTTTCTTTAGTTACATTAATTACACAGTGTCCATTCAATAAGGGGTCTCTGATAAGGTCATTGAACCAGGAATTCAATCAATAGAATAATCGATTTCTCATTGTGGAGGATGTCTAGGTAAATCCTATAGAAACACATAAATATATTTGTTCACAACAGGTACATCCTCTATTTGAACATTATTTTCCTCACCCATTGTTCTTTCATTCTATTCCTCCCCAATAATTGAATTTTTTAGAGATACTAGGGGTGGATCTAGATAAGAATCAGATGGTGGCGTTTCTACTTTAAAGATAAGGTACTCCTTATCATCATCGAAAATTGTAACCTCCTTCTTATTACAATAAATTTTTGCATCATGGTATGAAATCCAATCCATATAGAAGATTATATTGGACACCTCACTATTTATAAGTGATCTAAATTGTTGAAGAAAAAATTTCCTCCACTAAAAAAAGAAAGTAAAAAAACTTATATTCTAAAACATTGAAATTCAAAAATACTAGATAATTCCCAAAACACTCTCCTTTCGTGAATAATCTAATGATCAAAAAACAAAAAAAACATTAATAGCCTACAAGATCAGGACACCCAAGAAGATCACATCCCAAAACTTCTATATAATTTGGTGGCTAAGATCATTTCACAAATATGGAAATAACTTGGGATTGGACCTTCATATATAAAACTAAGGGTAAGGGGAGATATAAGACATCATACAAAGATTAACCTCTCATGTTGAACCTAATAAGATCTGAACTGTAACTAGATGGTGTATAATAAAAAAATATTCATGTGTATCTTAGTCAACTAATACACACAACCAAGGTCATCCCATTCATAATTAAATTAATTGATACCCATGGATAGCTCTCACACGAGATCCAACATCATGAAAAAATATCCACACTTTTCATAAGGAAGAATAATTATTGAATTTGGAAAAGAAACCACCAAACATGAAAGAGAAATAAAAAAACCCAAATAATAAACCAATTAAAATCCACTATAATGGTAAAAAACTCTTAAATTCCTCAGGAATAAATCTTGAAGATATACCATCACTGAAAAACCCATAAATTTTAGTCCATTCTAATTGAAATAATCAACAATATCTCACTGACATTGTTACATCCCAAGTATGTAATGAATAATATATATAGTTATCTATGTATATTTATGAACTAGATAGTGTTTTAGAGGCTTAAAATGAGAATAAATCAAATCTTAAGCATGGAATACACTAATATTTTTAAAAGATTGTTTTACTGCCTTTTGATGGCAAACCATTTTTAAATAAAAGTTTTCAAAATTTTATAAGCTCTAGTTGACTAAATAAACATATTATTTATGATTGGGATATTGAAATTTACATTGTATAATTTTTTGTTATTTTTCTGACAATGTTCATTTTTCTAATGAATAGTGAAAAATACTGCATTTTACATCAAAACTGCCTTTTCATCTAATTTATCTATATGGTTAGATTGTATTTTTAATCAGTTTTAATGTTTAAATAGAATATATTTTTACCATGTAATCCAATGGTGGTCATTGGGATTAATTTCACTTTGGAATTGGGTATAAATTAAGGCCAAACTTTTCATAGATATTGTTTAAAACAAACAGCTATTTGTTTTGACAACAGGAATTATTTTTAAACTAATTATTACAATTTTTGTGTTTTTAATTTGGTAAAATGGATTACATATTTGTAATCATAATTTCCAAATTATGTAATCAATACTCTTTTGTTTTTGGACATTATGAATAGTAACGACGGTAATTATCTTTAATTATCTTGATTAAGTAGTAATCGAGTAGTTAAGGATAATAAAATAAAATCATAATAATAACAAATGACCCCAAATTCTGTCCTAAAACTACTGGTTGTGTCATGGCCGACCATGGGATGCCTTTTTCCAAACTTGGGGACCCCATGGAATCACTTTTGGGTGAATATGACACTTTATCTTTTTAGTTTTAAAGAAAGGAGAATGTCACTAAAGAATGTATCACCTGAGTAAAACATTTTTAATTTTTTCTACATAAATGATCTATTGGAATATAGTCATTGGAAAGATAAAACTATTTCCTACATCAAATTATTTTTTTATAATTTTTAGACATTAAATAAATTAAATAATTTATGACATCATGATGATGCAGCGATTACCTCATTATTTAACGATTTAAATAAAATGAAAAGATAATGTAAAATCTAAGACCTACACATGAAAAAACCTATTGGATGAGTATATTTCGAACCCTTATCACCTTATCCTCAAAATACATCAAAGTGGGACATTCAAAATTCGAAACACATTTCAAAATAAAGTAACATTTTGTAACTTTCCAAGAGTGCCCCTCCTCTCCTCTTATAAAAGGCCCCCACCTCTACCTCCTTACCCACACCTCTCTTGCCTTTGGCTTGGACAACCCCTACCCATTTTGTCTCTCAAAATCCCTCTATTACTCCTAGAAGGCTCACTTTGGGATGAAGTCTTCCCAAGGAAGCCTTTGAGCTCAAATAAAAAATAGTTACCCGTTTTAAAGGAGATTAAAGAACGATTGAGTCAAGTCGAACCCGAGGTTAGGGACTTCGCCTCAATCTCCATTCATTGAGGCATATTTTGTTTTATACACAACTTTATTTTATACGATGTATAAACCCATTTTACTTTTATTCTTATTCAAAATGAATCTTTTTTTATATGAAGTGTTTTACTAAATGACAAAAGGAATGTTTTTTTCCTACGTATGCGGCGACAACAACTTCTCTACCTCTGTGACCATTATTTGAGTTTTGGATTCCTCTACAAGCAATACCTTTTTTTCTAAATGAAAAATAAATACCATATTTTAATTTTATTTTATTTTGTTATTGAAAATGGTTTTCATAATGTTTTTTATATCAATGTGTTGTATTGATATCTTTTGATTGAAAAGTGGAAATGTTATGTTTCCTTTATGCATGTTTTATGTGATACGATTATGTTATGGTTCTTGGGAATTGTTATGAAGACAGGTGGTTCCGTGATAAACTATGGGCGGGTGAGCCCGATATATCTCTCTAATGCATTGGGTAACGCGGAGGAGTTAAACGTTAATGTTTCTCTGAAGAGATTTAGGGAATATATTATGATTGGTATTCCAAACATAACCAAGATGGTTACTCCCTACGTAATAATGTTATAAATGCCTCAAGTTACCTTTATGTCTTATGATTTCTATGATTTATTCATGATTTGATGAGGTATGTTAAAGTGATTATGTTTTCTTAGTAAAGTATGATTTTATTGATTCTTATGTATACATGTACTCATGTTTCCTTTCTATATTTTCATATCCCTTACTGATATTTTTATGTTCATCCCATGTTTTAGAAATGATTTTCACAGGTCAAGGGAAAGGTACATGATGTGATGATAGTGTCAAGGAAGTTTCAAGAAAGAATCCATGTTTTATATTAAATATGCTTCCATTGATGAAAAAAATGAATAATATCTTTTATATAACCACTTTTTTTAAATGTGGAATACAATACAAGTTTTATTATCTAACTCTCTAAAACTCTAAACATGAAAAGATCCTCAATGTTTAATCTTGTAATAACTCAAAATTAAGTATGTTTTAAGGATGGGGCCTTATAGACCTAGTATCCCAAACAAAAATTATCAATAAATAATTATAAAATAATGATAAATGGATCCCCTAACACTAAATTTAGAGTCTAGGAAAGATCCAATACCCTAAATAGAGTTAATCATAAAGAGGAATACTCTACATGTAAAGAAGGCAATTCATGGATACATACATTAAATGAAGGAATAAATATAACCCAACCTGTAAAATTTTCAAAAAATAATATAAAGTATCCCCATATCAAAATGGGGGAAAATAAAAAAGGGTTACCATTTTAAACATGATTCTTGATTAAGAGTCCCCAAAACTCTTTTTTTAAAAGTTTCATCTGGAAATAAGTTAAAATCCCAACAACTTTATATAAAAATATTGACATAAACTCTTCTATCAAGTTGAAATAATGTTCCCCTTTTTTAAACATTTCAATATCATTCACCACCAAATTTATTTTAAATGGAAAAAACCACTTTGGAAAACACACACTTGGGGGATCAGAAATCCATTATGTTTAAATGTTTCATAAATTAAAAATCATAAAAAACAACCAATTTTAATGATTAAATAAATCATTTTCTTAAAATTATATGGAGTGAAACATATTTTATAGAATACTTCCAATGATCCTTCTAAAACAAAAATAATTTTCTATAAAACCACACGTTCTAAATGAAAATTCTTTCAAAAAACATAAAATGGATGAAAAATGAATATTTAAACAAAATCCATTCCACATAATAAACATTCATCTAGGACCACTTGATTCATTTCCAAATTCTATGAATCACTCTAAATGTCCACATAACCAAGTAGTATAAGTAAAAATCCTAACATGATTTGAAACAATACTAGTGAAAGTAATATGGTTTAATGAGACATATAGACGATGTGTAATAATTAAAAATATGTTTTTAAGATTTAATTTTTAGTTTATTTTCATTATATCACTACATGAACGAAAACCTCAAACAACCAATCCATTTTTTTCATCTAAAAGTCATTCAAAACACTAATTTAGTCTAATAAAATAGGAATGAGGACAAAAACATCATCAATGACAATAAAAATGAAATATGAAACACAAAATTCAAATCCTGTGTAATAATGGTAACTCTACCTTCATCATAATGGGTGGTTATAAATATCACACTCATGAACAAACTCTAACGTCCTAAAAAAATTTGAATCATTCTTCCCATGAATTTCCCAAATAAAAATTGATTGATTCATGAACCTTGAAAACAATTAGTAAGGTTAGGATCTGATACCATGTATAATTAAATTTATATGATTTAACAAACACACGACCTCACATTGCTCCTAATTTAGGCCAATGGGAAATCATAATCACCATGTGTTGGAAGATAGTGTGTGGGACTCATGAAATAACACATGGAAATTATTTCATGCTCATATATCAATGTCAATAAATTGGTTTTAAAAAAATAATCCTAATAAAAAAGGAATAATTAATAAAATACCCCAAAATTATATATGACTTAAATAGATATAGGAAAATAGGATAATAAACTATGATAATATAGATGATTCCTCATCCTAAAAGAAAAAATAATAAAACCCACATAGCTCCAATGTCACCACTAGTTACCCTTGGTCACTCCCCATGTCCCACCATATATCCTTAGACAAACCAGAACTGCATGAATCGAAAAAAAAAACTAGGTACATGAAATATAGTAATAGGATATTCATAAAAATTTGATCACTGATTCACATGGAGAGTTTGAGCTAAACAGTCCCAATATACTCTCATAAAAGAGTCTATATGATTCCCTTTATAAAAAATTCCTAAATTTCAATTTAGAACATTATTACAAATTGAGTTTTTAGGTTCACTAGAAAATAAATATAATCAAATAATAACTCACAATTAAAAAATAAAAACCATTTTTTAATAAACTAAGGATTTCTTAAAATTTAAATTATTCATTTTAAAACCAATGAAATAATTCCTTTAAATTTATCAAAATAAATCCAGAATTACAGTTTATAATTCAATCCAAAACAATTCATAAAATACCATATTCCATAAACCAATATGATTTACTCTAGAAACCGCACATTTTGGAACCATTTACTTAGAATCAATTTCTATGTAATATAAAATAAAAACACAGTTGAAACCCAATCATAATAAGAACCAAGAAGTCAATGAATCAAAATAAAATTACAATAATCAATGAATGGTTCTTTGATATCATGTAATATAGGGGAATTAAAATGATACATGAGATTGAATCAACTAAAAAACTTAATAAAGTAAAAAGCATCATGGTAATATCCAAAATATCAAGAAACGCACTATGAACTAGTGACACAACCACTAGTTTAGCACTAAAAAACTATTACATCTTAGCCATCCCATTGACATAGTTAGGACCTAAAACCATCCCAAGAGTGATAAATCTACCATGGGCATGTAATACATCCCTGCATCACCCAAAATACATATATAATGATCACCTAGAAATAAAAAAAATCAATACTAGGGTTTAAACATATCAAACACCATTTTACATTATTATGATTACCGTGACATGATAAATGGAGGTTATCAAATAAAAAAACATAAAACCATTATAAGTCATCTTAAATAAACGTTATCTCACCTCCAAGATTCATGTAAAAATTAACCCCCATGAAATTCATGTATAAGTATCCCATAAGAAATGGAAATTTCAGCATCCCAAATCTATTACAAGTCTAAATGGATATAAAAATTAAAAGGGTCTCTAATGAGTATCTTAAATATTTTAGAAAATAAATACTTTTAATGTACCAACTAGGATTTCAAATGGAATCTTATAATTCAAAGAAACTTAAAGCATTAAAAATATTATTTCAAAAAATTAATTGAAAAAAAAGTTATCAAACCCAATTTTCAAAACATTTTGGAAACAAATATTTTCAACAATTTCCATTTCAAATCAATTAAAAACAACATCAAGACCCAATAGTAACAAAATAATTTAAAATTAACACCAATCGTTTTATTTTATAAAACACAAATCCAAAACATCCTACATCTCCATTTTAAAAAAAATATTGTTTCAAAAATACATTGATAATATTTTAAATCTTTTAATATAGACACTTGTAATTTTCAAAAAATCACAGCCTATGACAAGTCAATTCAAAGTGATGAAATCATTTGAAAACCACTAAAATGATAAAGGGTACTATATATAGGTTTAATTATTAAGTAATGTAATTTAAAAACATGAAATATTTTTTTAAGAAAAAAGAAACTATTATTACAGTGAAACTATTATTTCATTCAAGTAGAAACTCAATCAATAGATGTCACCTTTTATAGTGAATACATAATTGATTGAGTACAAGACATCATAAACCCCAAAACACAAAAATACCTCTCCTCATAACCACACCAGACCCTAAAAACAAACCAAATAGTGTTTAGGTTGCACATAACAGACAAAAATTGATGAAGTGGGAATGGAGAAGAAAGGTGAATGTGAGTTGAGGATCCAACCTGGTGAAAACTCTTCAAATGGATGAAAGGAGGGCAGAAAATATAGATGATATTATTGATGGAACTATCTCATATCCTATGGGGGTGGGTGAAACATCTGGCATGAATAGGGGGAAAAGGAAAAAAACCCAAAAATGTATATGTGAAAATTAAATTTCAAATGATAATTGAGAAACTCACAATGTTTAGCCGTATTTTTTTTAATATTTCTCAATTATTTAAGATGCAACCACCTAATAAAAATAGAATCATATAGTTTTTCAAAACAATACAAAAAACATTTAAAAATGTTATATCAAGAACTACTGATATTTTACAATATTTTCACACATATTCAAATAACCATAAACAAATCTTGTGCTACTTTCCATATGTATAAATGGGACCACGTCGTTTTCCCTAGACATAACACGGTTTAAAATGAACTGTGCACTACTCTAGTAAGACACACCTTAACTGGACAAAATTATATATAAAATAACATTCATTAGGGTAATAAAACAACCACCCCTATACCATTCATGAAAACTATGTATGGAGGATAATTTATAAATTTTTTCCTATTTAAAGACAAAAAATATCGAAAACATAAATTACACATTCTTAAAATATTTAATTTTTAAATAATTAGTAATGGTGTAATGGGGTGTCATGAATCCAATTATTAGAAATTATGATAGAGATTATTTTCTAATATTTTTATTTCTTTATCATTTTTTATATAAAATTTCATATTCAATGGAGTTTGATGTTAAAATTATCTAAAAACTATTTTTACTTCTTATTGGTTTTTTTATTTCAATCCATTTTTATCATTCAATTTTACTATAGTTCAAAATTTAATCAAATGGTTTTCCCTAATTGAAATCGATGTTTTCTTTTCATTGTGGAAACAAATCCTTCTCCTACGTGGTCATGTTCATTATATTGTTTCATTATTTTTATGATATTTTCCTCAATGATTTTATGAGGTCATTTTAAAAAAAAATCATATTATTAAAAAAAAATTAATGGAAATTATATTAATATTTTCCACATAGGTCATTTTTTTACTATCTTCACAAAAGTGTGAATAGAGTCTCGTTTTTTTTCATCAACAATATGATCTGAATTTACTGAATTTAAAAAAAATAACCTAAAAGGATTACTATTAATGTTTTCATATTTATATCATGTAATATTTATTCCCATTATTTTATAAATTTCTCATTTTACAAATAATATTTAATAGTTAATAAAAATAAGTAATATGATTTCATTACACATAAATATAATTTAACTATATATTTCATATTTTTTTTCTTAATTAATTTAAAAGGATTAATAAATTGAATTATTTTAATAATTACTTCTTCCATTGGCCTCCTTTCATTGAATTTAAATTTATTATTGTAGTTATATATAATTTATTTTTTACATTCAACCATGTTATAAAAAATTTCTGAAAATTATTTTTATATTTATTTTTAAATATACTCTCAAACTATATAAGATATATCTCCTTTATAGTTATTTTTAATGAATTAAAATATAAATTATCTGTTGATTTTTTTGTTCAAACCTCCCCTTGTTTATAAAGGTTATGTTCTCTATCACTCTTCATCTCTCTCATGACCTTTTTTTCACCTCTATGGCCAATTTCATAAATTTCAAAGATATATTCTATTCCAATAACTTTTGAAAATTGATATTTTTTTATTATGCAATGAACATTTGATAATTACTATATATGATACAGATTTTAAAGGAGATTTTGATTAAACATATTCAATTTATTGATTAGAAAAATGTTTAAATATTGTATAATTGTTATTATAATATATATTTTATTAATTAATTAGTCATGATAGTTTTATATTATATTTTTTGTTCATTATTTTATATTTTTAATCATTGGTCTTATTTATTTATAGTTATGTCGTACAATTATAGAGATCCTTGATGCATCAGTAGGTCATAAAAGGTAAACTGGCATGGAAATTTTTGGTAATAATTCATTAATTACATTTGATTTATTTTTTTAATTCCTTGGCGGTATATTATATATGTCTAACAATATTCATTAAATATCTAGGATGTATGTTACAATTTTAGATGAGTTTAATTTCAATGTAATATTTTTGGTAAACATATTAAATTCTCAAGTTATCATTTATATCTAATTATTTTCTAATTACTTATTTCTACCACATAATCCATTCCTTATTTATTTCATGACATTTTTTATTAAATGTTACACATTATTAGAAATTTTTTACATCCCATAATATAATTACTTTTCCCCATGATATAAATATGAGTTTTAATTATCATATTTTTATAATTGTATGATGTGTGGCTATTTTTTTGGGATATTATTAAGATTTATTATAATATAAGTAATTGTATATGTATGTGGAACATTTTAATTTAGTGTAAAAATATATGGGTTGTTTATTTAATGGTTATTTAATTATAATCTATAACTATTTAGTAAAAACTATTTATGTATGTAATTGTAAAACCCAGAAATTTTAGGTTTGTTTAAATTCAAATAAACATGAAGTATTTGATAGCTTGACTGACATGAAAACTTGAGTCTATATAAACTATGATGAAATAAGACATTATAACATAAAAATGATTTTGGTAGGTTGGAATAGAAATAATGATATTATGAATAACATTTATATATATTTCAAATAGTAAAAATTTGTGTATTAATATATAATAAATAAGTACTCAGATTTCTGTAATATCATTTTATTCCTTAGAAATATTTGTCAACATTTTTTCATTTTTGTACACACAAATTATTATAAATTTCTAAACTTTATATAAATTTTATATTAGGATATTAATTCATTATTAAAATCATTATAAAAATATTTTCATGTGATTAATTTTTAGGATTTTTCTAAAATATTTTTTTAGTGTAAAATGAAAATAACATTTTTTGAAAAAAATTTCATTTATTTTAAATTAAATAAATAATTAAAATTAAAATTTTATATTATATTAATATAAGTATATTTTAATTATAAATAATATAATTAATTACATAATAATCATTATTGTCCTTTATTTTTATATAAGATCATTCTTTTACTTAAAACCCAATTTTTCTAAAAGCAATTTTAATATGCACACTTTGATTTTATCTTAATAAATTCAATCCACCTCTATTGATTAATAATTATAATTAAATTATTATATTATACATTTAATTTTACATTTTATAATTTATTTTTAAGTTTTTACAATGAAATTAAAAATAGTTTGAAATGCTTTATACTTAAATAATTCATTTTCCTAAAATGAATTTTCATGGAAGTTTTCATGAATATTTAAAACTAAATTCTAGAACTTTTGGAAATTAAATATTTATTAATTTAGTCATTATTTTTAATCATAATTTTTAATATAATTTAATATTTTTATTTTAACATTAGTTCAAATATAATATTAAAAAAATTATGTGTTGTTTCCCCAGATAAGGGTAAAATGAGTTTACCAGTGGTTAATCTAAGAGATAATTGTTGTATTCTGAAACAAACCATTATATTTTTTATTTTTTACTGTTATTTAATTAATATATTATCCTACCATTGAATCCCTATCCATTTGGAACCACATTCCCATTAATGTGACCTTATATCATTAAAATAGTTTTAAAAAATCCATGTGTTTACTTCCCTCACTTACAAAAGAAAACCCATTCTCCTTGATTATTCTCTCTATTTGAGAATTGTATATTAAAATTTACCAACCCAATTAACTTACTATAATAAATCCCTTTATCATATACCCTTTAGTATTATTTTATGAAAAATCCATTAAGGTATAAGGTGTATTCTAAATGTAGTCACTCAAAGAAGAGTTGTAGATCTTGACCATGATTTCTCAATTATATCTCAGATTATACATTCTATAAACATTTATTATCCATTATAAAATTATTAATAGTGTTTCATAAATATAATTATATTTTTTTGATGATTTAAAAAACATTTACCACCTACTCTCCATCAAATTGGAGATGAAAGTACCATTAATGCATGCATATGGACTACCAGATCCATGAAGGGATGCATTTCATTTTCCACAACCATAATTCATGGTAGGAAATTTTAATATATTTAATTTTTACATATTATATTTATTTTATAATATTGATTCTTTAGAGGTTAATTAATATTTTCCTTTCTCTCTTTCCATCCATAAAGAAAGGTAATTTCATCTGTGTGTGTGTATGGACCACCATCTCCACATAGTGATGTAATTCATTTTTAATATCCAAATTAAATGAGCGGTTATAAATATGTATTTACAAAATATATATTATATTTTTATCATTATTAATATTTTGTAGGTTAATAAACCTTTTTCGAAGTGAAATTGACATGAATTATACGTCAAAACAAAAATGGAAAACATTGTAGTTAACACCAAAAATGATTATTATAATGAATGATTTCTAATGAACTAGAGATAAGAATATATAAGGGAAATATTTATGGTATTATAGGTATTAATATGGTTATGTGATATTATTATAATAAATTATAATTTATTATAAATTATTTTAGAGTCCTTGTGAAAAAATGAGTACATTAGGATCGTATTTTATATTTCAATCTTTTTTTTTTCAGGACAGTTTGTGATTATGTTTTAAGATGATGAGATTATTTAATTTATCTATAAAAAATATTTTTGATTTATTTTCCTCTATTTATTTTTAGATATTATATAATTCCCTTTTTTTACCCCATTTAGGAACTCAAGATACCGATGACAGTATTTAAGGAATACAAAATTAATTTCTCTCTTCGGAAGAGAATATTTTTTTGAAGTATATACATTTTTTAATTATTCACTAAATAATTTTTTTAATATTCATAACATATATATTGTGTTCAATTCTACCTATTTTTTACTTTTTATAAATATAATTAAATAGAATCATATTTTCGTTTAATGAATGATGTAATTTTGGACATTTTATGGAAAATGGGAAAGAATTTTTTGTTTTAACATACACTAAATGAATTGAATTCCCCACATTTATGAATGATATTTTCAATTGATATTAAACTATATATTTAATTTTTAATTTTATATTAAGTTTTTAAAAAAAAATATTTTTGAGATTATTAGATTTTAAATAACTGATTTCAAAATGAAAAGGTAATTTTCCACAAGAAATGTTCCTATGACCTTTAAAGGTATTTATTATATATAAAATCATAATTTAATGTTTCATTTGATCTAAGTGGTATATTCTGAGACCAAGAAGGAGAATAAATATCATTTCATTATCATAATGAGTACCCTAAGAAAGAATAAGTTTTATAAAATATTTACCATTTGTGAATCATGACTAGAGAATGTTTTTTGGGTTATATTATCTAATGAGAGTGTAAATTAGAGGATCCATCATTGGAAGAAGTTATTAAACAATGTCCTAGGAAAACAACTATAGTTGAGATCTATATTATTCAAGGATTGGATGGATATTATCGATGATTATTGAAAGATTTCATATGTCTATCTAATCCACTCCCAAAGTCAACTATGAATGATGTTATGTTCTATTAGAAAGATGAATGTGATGAATATTTCAAGAAACTAATGAGAACATTGATTAGTGAACCTATAATCACACTACCCTATAGTAGAGAAGTGTTTTTAATTTATAATGTCACATTAATGAACCATTTTCTATGTTTTATCTTGTAGAATTATATGGTGATAGCTTATATCTTGCGTCAAATGTATATTAATGAAAAAACCTTGTCTCATGATTTAGAGTTTGAAAAAGTAATCTTTAAATTGAAAATATAAATGCATTATCTTCATAGAGTAATTTTTAACACATATACTTATAATAAATGGTTAACGTATATATTCACCATGATATAATTCATTATATTCTAGATAAAAATGTTTCACATGATTAAATAATATATATTCGCTACACATTACAACCCTTTGAATGTGAACTAGTTGGATGATAATTTTAGTATAGATGATCATTATATATTATTTATTATTTGGATAAAAATGATCAAATTTTTATGGTTTTTTAAATCATGTACCATGAAATTATGAAGAAATGGGGGAAATATTCTCTTTTCCAATTGTGTTTAGAATCATTTATCAATGTGAAGATTAAATATGTTTATATGGTGGATGTAGAGAAATAACATAGGGTGATAAATCTTCATGGTTAAAATATTGATTATATTATAATGATATGGATTGGGAACAAATTATGTGTCCCTTCAATAATATAATTGAATAAGGAAATATTTTATAATACTCAAAGTTCATCATTATCCATTCATATTTGATGTAAAAAGATATATAATGATATAAAAGAGTATTTTTAGTGGTAAATCCAAGACTGAGATATTGAGAGGTATTTTTCTTAATGCTTTTTGTTTTATAAAGTTTTGGTTGATAGAAATATTTATAATTATATTTTCCATCCATTACCCATACCAGAATAAAAATGTTAAAACATAACCATGGATTTCATCATTATCCTCCCAAAAACATCTAAAGTCCATACTTCCATTTCGGTTATAGTTGATCACATTTTTATGTCATCGTGTTTCATTTATATTTGTCAAATCTTATCAATTAATCAATATTCCAGTATATCTAATAATTAATTAGTAAGGTTTTATAGAGTAACACATTGTATTATATGCTATCGAGATAGAAGGTTTATCACTTTATTCTGGAGAAGTCATCATTAAGATTTTTGATACATTGTTGTGTTTTAGTAATTGTTATCATATTATGATAGATGATCATTATATGAGGACCATTTAAACCATGTGGTATATTTTTAGATCATTTTTCCAAGATTTTAAATTTGGATGGGATTAATACCTTATTATAGTATAGTTTTTTAAAATAATATCTTTCACATAAGAATATAGAATGATTCTCAACAAACCCTTTGTTGAATTAAGTGTATAAATCCAATATATTAGGGTGAATTTTGATAAATAATGATATAGGGACATGAACATTATACAAAAATGGGAAATATGGTTGGATCCATTCAGTAACACATCAATGAAGCTCACATTCAATAAGTGATTTATCTGGATAATTAGCAGCGATATCAAGAATTTGATATTTTTAAGAAGATACTTCTAGTAATTTATCTAAGAAATTATGTTATGATATTTTGAAATAATTAAATTCTAATCATTATTTATATCGGCATTTTCAATATTCTGGGTTGTATTGAAAAATATTCCTATCACATTGAACACCCATGAAACCACTCTCAAGTCCATGATGTGTTCCACCAATCTCTACTAAGTAATTACATACCTGACCCTTCACATGTACAAAACTCAATACTTTTGGATCATGAAATTACAATTAATATAAACCAAAATAAATCAATTATTAGACATATTAACTACTATTAAATAAAACTTCTCCCCTAGTTAGATTTCATTAGATGAATCTAAAAGTTTAGGAAGCTCTATGGGAACTCGAAGATGTGATGAATCAAAGATATCCCCATTTTTTGTATTAGAGTTAAAAAATTTTTTAGAGAAACTAATTTTATGGTCTGTAAAATGAAAAACCACTTATTTTATATGTGTTTTATTTATATAATATTGATTTTTTTGATGGTTTTCTATAAAAATAACTCTAGCTGTAAATGAACAACTATATAGTAAATTGTATTAACATAGCTGTTAAAATGAATAATATGAATAGAAATAAATACATAATGATGAAAAATTATAATGTATTTAAATAAATAAAATTTATTTATTTATGAAAAATAAATAATTACAGATTTATTTCAATAGTCAATTTATCATTAAAAAATATGTTCTCCTTAAAAATGGTTATTGTCGTATTTTTTTCCAGAAAAATATCATTAATTTATTCTATTGTTAGAAATTACATTTTAATTAAATGACTATAATAATTGTAATAATCAATTTAATATCATCTTAAGGTTATATTTTTTTTAAAAAGTATAATTTTTAATTGAATAATAAAAATGTTAATTTTTTGTAAAAATAATCATTTATTTTCATGTAAAATCCTTACTAAGTTTTTAATTCTAATATATAGTAACACAATACTTCTTTTATTTGTAAGTTTATTATTTATTATTTTAGAATAAACATTATACATGACTTTTACAAAAGTTCATTTTTCGTCTTAAAAGTACGTTTTTCAAAAAATAATTGCGCACATTGTGTTTTTATATGAAAATAATAATTATTATATATTTGATAATGTTTTTAATGAAATATTTTGTTTATTTATTCAATAAAATATTCTAACCTTATTTTTATTGTAACTATAGGTAAATTAAATGAATAAATCATGTTTTAGGGATAACAATTCATTTTTCTAAAATGGGTATTGTTTCATTTTACTAACTTATTAAATTTTTTTTTCCACATACTGAAATTAGATCTATTGAAATCAATTCCATATTTTAATCTGAATAGATAATAAAATTTAATTTTTTCAAATTAAATTTTCATTATAGTGAATATTAATCATGTAAATATTTTTTACCTTAGTAAAGGTTAATAGGATTTTTTAAAGATATTAAACAAAGATATAAGGGTATGATTGCTGTCTAAAATGAATTATTTTATTTTATTTTAATATATTTAATCATTATAGTTCCCTAAATTATGATTAATGGCTATTTTGGGTGACTTTACCAGGAATGATTCCTTATATCACTAGAATAATTTATGAAATTTCTTATGTGTCCCTCCACTCACTTATAAATGAAAACCTGGTATCCTCCATTATTTATAGAATTTGAGGACTCTATTTCAGACATACATGACTGAAAATGATCCTATAACCATTTCTTTCATTTTAAAGCTTATGTTTTTCTCTTAAGACTAATCCTTCATGTCTTTAGGTGTATGAAAAAGGTGGTCTCTCAAAGAAGATGTACATATCCAAACAAATATCCGTCAATTTTATTTCTTGACATACATCCTATAAATGTGTTTTATCCATAAAACATGAATAATATTGTATCATAAATATTCGAAGATATTATTTTTATTATTTAACAACCATTTACCACCTTTTCTCAATAAAATGGGAGATGGAAGTATTGCTTATGCATGTCTGTGGACTACCACATCAACATAGTGATATAAATTATTTTCCACCACAATTATCGATTGATTTTTATTATGATAGATTTAATGTTTATCAAAAATATTAAATTTATAATATTTATTCATGAATTTTGAATTAATTTTTACCATAATATCATTACATCCATCAAAAATAAGAAACTTTACTCATAGAGTCGTACAGACTACTATCACCACATTGTGTTGTAATTAATTATTCATCCCCGCATTAAGTTATTGGATATAAATATGTATATAACGATTGTATATAATGTTTATATAACATGTAAAAAATTATATATGATGAAATAATGATTGATGTGAATGTTCCATAACTGCTAAAGAAAAACCATCATGAAAAATGATGTAATTAACACCTAGAATTATCATAATAATGAAATATTGTAAATGAATGGATGATATAATGTTTTAAATAACCATATATGGTATTTTATTCATTAATATCGCTATTTTTTTTGAATTTTTATTCATTTATTTTTTTTAAAAAATTAGAGTTCTTATAAATCAATATAGACTTAAGGAAAGTGTTTTATATTACAATATAATTTTTTACTAGATTACATTTTCTAAAATGTTCTGAATATGAAATTATATGATATATATCTCTAAAATATGATAATTTTTATTATAATTTATATATTACTATAGATTACATGATTTCCTTTCATATTTATCACAATTTTCACTAATGATGATGAAATAATGTTTTTTATAGAAAACCAGCTTAATTTCTATCTTCGTTCATGAATAGTTTCTTTCAAGTCCATATTTTATAAAAAAATTCCTTGATAGTTTTACTATTCACTTATTATTTATGATTTTCATATGTTACACATGTTATTCTTTTAATAAAAAAATTAAAAAATATTCTTGTCATTTTCTGAATGATGTAATTCCACTTTTTTACCTAATATCTAAAACAAATTTTCTTTTAATTTACACCACCTAAATGAATTTCCTATCAATCATGAATATTATTTAACATTAATATTACATTATGTGTTTCCTTGATTATTTACAAATAACATATTAACCTTCATATTTTATAATTTCTAAAAATATAAATAAATGGATTTAGAATGAAAAATACTTTTCCCTCAAAAATACTGAAATGATATTTTAAAATAATTTTTTATAAATAAAAACATCCTTTGATGTTTCTTAATAGTTAATAGGGACATGATACATTAATTCAATGCTTATTTTTCTATATTTAGTTTATGTTTATGAAGATGGAATTTTTATGATATATGTTTTCATTCAAATGGTTAATCTTAAACGTAATAAAAAACATTTTATGATCTTGAGAAATACATATGACGGGATTATGACTATGTCACTAGTGGTTACATTGTAACCTAAGGGTTGGATGTTTAATCATAAACCCATGATGTGTGTTTCTTTCATATCCCTCCAATGTATCGAGTAATGATGGTGGTGCTAAGATACTCCTAAGATATGTGAGAGTTAATAAGCTCTAAATAGAAAATAGAGTTATATTAATGGAATTCAATTATTAGGGAAATATTAAAATTGTAGGTTTGTAATTTCCATGGTGTGATTATTTACATAATGATAATATTGGGATTGAACCTCTACTATTGAAATGATTTTCTAGGATTATATTAATTCTAGAAAATTATCACTTATTCTTATGTACTGTTCTCATCTCTCATGATTGAATGTTGATTACTAAATAATAATATGTATTATGTATTTTTAAGGAAAAACCATATTATATTATTCATGTGTAAGGATATTTGATAGGTTGGGTATGATAATTATATCTTTTTATCTTGTTCTCATACTCTAATTCATTATCTAATACTCACTTATCATTATTGGTTGATATCTCAAATGATTAACCATACTGAGAATCCATGATAAACCATTATTATGTTTCCTTTCCCCAAGTGATGAAGCAATATTATATGAATGATATGTATAATAATGGAACAAGTTTTGAAGAACAAAACTAGAGATGGTATAGATATTTCTTGTAGAACTTTTTTACGTATCAAAGTTTCCAAGGACACTAAAATATTACAATTATAGTGTGAATCATAAAAATATATAATTAATATTATATTTATAAGATATAATAATTATGTATGAAAATTTATGGTAGCTATAATATTTGACATAGTATTTTCCAAAAAAAAATAATTGAGGATATTAATGTTTGATTAATGTCAATAGTATCAAAAAAAGTATGTAAAGAAATATTTTAGCACCGTATATACGGTTAAAGTAAATTACATACCAATTGGTATAAAATTATATTTTACGTGACAGTATAGGATAATATTTAAATAAATGATTATAATTTAAGAGTAGTGGAAACCATCATTGATTAATATATTTAAGGTTGTTCATAATCTTAAATGCATAGATGCCCCTATTGAGGTATTATGTGATTGTATTGTAAGGTGATTAATGATATTTTTAGAAACAAATTCTAGTTGCTTTGTGACTGAGGAAATGATAACCCTATGGGTTGATATGTGATTTAATATTGAGAAAATTATAGTGAATTGGAAAAATAATTTTATTGTTTTTATAAATATAAGGTGAGAAGACAATATAAACTTTTTGGATGAAATTTATTTTTTTGATAAGAATATTTAGGTTATTGAAGAAAAATATTAAAAACAATTTAGCAAAAATATGTGATTATAGTATATATTTATTGATATATGATTTTTTGGATTATACAATAAGTTTATTTTTGAGGTAATTTGATTCAATGTGTTTTTTTTCTAATGTAAAAAAATATTATTATAAATTAAGTTTTATTTGTTATCTGAAATTTGGAATATGGTTCACTATTTCAATTCCTAAGGATAAATCTAAAAATATTCAAACATCACAATTTTTTTAATTATGGATTATGTGGTTTACTAGAAATTAAATCGCATTATATGAATTATAAGTGGTTTTGTGATAAGTATTTAATAAAAATTTGTATATTAACCTAGAAATGGTTTGGTTAGGTGTTAACATGACCTTCAATCGGTGCAAAACAAAAGTGCCTAACTACTAACCTAGATTGACACTCCAAGAAGAAATTCCTTGGTTATTTCACAAGTTCTATAGAAACCATTATAATGGATTTTAATACATTGTTATGTAATTATTGAAGATAATATTATGAAAACCCTTATCATTTTTCTTATGTTATTGTTTAAAATTTTAGGGATGCAACATATTCTTGAGATTTATATTTCTAACCATAGTTTATTCCAACCCAATATTGTATTATATTTTTCAGCCACTTTATTTTAAAGTTATTTATATTATATTCTAATAAAATCAATTCCAAATGATTCCACTTCAAAAATTACAATGTCCATAATTGATTTCCCATATCAAATTTTATTCTTTTGAAAATGTTTTATTATATGCACATACTTTTGTTATATATGGTATACAAAATACATTAAATATAATATCTTTATTATATATTTATTAATTTTCTAGAATTTTATGTTTTATGTTCCTTATTTCATGGGCCTTTGATCTAAATATTATAAATTAATTAAGGATTTCCTATCAAATATCACATTTTTTATTGATTTTTTATATAGAAGATCTTATTTTAAAGCATCATATGTTATTTTTTCCTAAAATCATATATTTTCTTATTTTATGTTTCTTTTTTAATTTTACGTATTCTTAAAATTCACTTTATTTTTTTATCACACATTAACAAAAATTCTTCATGTAAGTAAAACCACTATTTCATTTCATTAATGTCTAGAATGACTGTCATCTATATAAATAATAATTTTATTGATTCGTGAGTTTACTAATAGATTCTCTATTTTTTATAAGTTCATTTTTCATTATCATTTTCTTTATTTATATTTGTTTCAAATTAATATTTTTAACATTTTATTCTCATCTCATTTTTTGATATTATTAAAAAACCACTGAATATAATCTCACTTATATAATTTATCACTATAACACCATATCAAAATTTTATTACCATTATTCATGACAAATAATACACATAACAAGTTCATGGATTAGACTTTGAATTTTATTTCTATTATCTTGTGAAATTTTAATTTTAAAAATTATCATTAATTTTTTATAATAATAAAAAATATATATAATTCTTCATATGAGTATTTATATCTTTCACGTCACGTTTTAATTTTTTATATTCATTTCATTTCATCTTTTATGTATTTGGAATTAATTTAAATTTAATGTTTTCAATGTCCTCCTCTCACCCCCTTTGAAATGTGTTTTTGGTGTGACATATACTTGGTTTTTCAAACATGTTACACAAGTTTTAGGAAAAAACATTTTTTAATTTCTCTTTAGCCTTCAAATAACACTCTAAAAGATATATAACCTTTGAAATTATTTTTCAATAATTACCCATGGAATTATATAATGAATTTAGAGTTTATACATCACATTTATTATGAGGGTTATTTTATATATCACTCTTTATCTCACTCTGTTCCTTATTTCTTTGACAATATCTCTATATTCTGAAATTTAATGGATATATACTATTTCACACACAATATTTATCTACGACGGTGTATAATATTGAGTTAAATTTATAAAAATACTATATGTGGTTTATATTGAAGGGTTCATTACATGTAACTAATTTGATATTTTGACTTTGGAAAGATTGACATTTTTTAAAAAGTTCATTTCAATGTAGATTTCTATCGATTACAAATGCAAGAAAACTATGTATTTTATTATTTATTAAATACTTTATATGATGAATGTAGACTTTATTATTGATGGACTTGTATAATAAATAAATAAACTAAATATGAATCAAAATTTATAATGAGATAAACTAGTTTGGGTAGTTTTTTTAGTCTATTCCCTTTTATATATGATATCTTTATATGAGTCCTTAAATGTATATTTATGATTTCCAAAATTAAGAATTAAATCGCTATGAAATATTTCATTTTTTCATTTCATTATTTTTAAGTTTATATTATCCACGGATGTATTACATGCTCATGTAATCAGTTTTATTGTATAGGGAACAACTTTTTTGGGAATCCATTTTATCTAATAAAAGGACTATAATATATTTTCACATACTAAAGGTTGTTTATAATAAATTTATGGTAGAAACTTATGAAATGTATATTCATCATCATTTATTTTATTTAGGATGAAATTAAGTAGTTATTTGGATATGGTTTCAGAAAATATTTAAGGTTTAGTTCTTCCATGTATTGTGTATTATCACATTCCTACATTTTTTAATTATCTTAAAACTATTTATGGTTATGTGATTATGTTCCTAAATTAGTTAATTTTAATTTGAAAAAATATAAATTCTTGAATCTAATAAAAAAATAATTATATAATGATGACTTATTTTTCATTTCAATTTGATAAGTTGAATTTGTGGGCCTATTGTTTTATGATTTTTATAATATGATATTCAATAAGTAAAATTTCATGCTTTTTAATTACATTGATATTGAATATTTTTAGATAAATATCATTTTGACTTTTAATTTATTATTTTCTATGTTAAATTGATTAAATATTCATACATATAACATATTTTTTTCTACTTGATAATATTTGACATATTAAGAAAATATGTTAAATATGATGAGTAATGGAATGACTAATATTGTTAATGTGAGTAGAATAATATGTTACTAACAATTTTTAAAAACACTTTAAAATTATTATTATTATTATTATTAGGTGACATATTTATAGAGAATTTTGAAATACAAGACATGTAAAATTTTAATTTTTCAATGATTTAACTGTTGATATCCTATTAAATATGATAAGTTGACCTTTTAAATTATTATAGTGATTAAGTATCCTTTAGTTATGGTAAAATGTTTAGAAATTCCATTACATTGGAATATATAGAGATATAATATTATAAACATCATCGTTTCTTTTTAAATTAATTGTATGTTTTCTAAAACAAAATTAAAATAATAATGGTAATGAAAATATAAAATATATAACTGAAACAAAAATCTAATTTATTGAACAAGCATTTGTTTAATGTATCACATAAAATAATCATCTATGATGAATTAGGTAAGTAATTATTGCATAAAAATGTATCCCTTGTTATAATATCAATATTTTGAATGGATTTTATTATATGCATGACCTTTGAAATTAATTTCCTTGTAATTAAATGAAGTGTAAATATTCATAATTTATCGATGATATTGATTATGTGAATTTTCTAATAATGGAGTTTATATTTGATATTAGGTATCTAAAAATAAAGTATATTGTATAAATTTTTTATTCGAATAAAATATTTTCATATTATAAATATATGTAATAAATAAAAAAATTATGTTTCATTTGTATTATAATATTTATATTGTATTGTTTTTAATAAATATATATTATTTTGAATCAATTAATCATAAATAATTTTTTATTCTATAAGAATTGATGTATGACAATTTTATAATGACATATTTAAATTTAAGAGAAATATTTTTTCCCTTATATAATGTTTCTTGAGTGTTTTAATGATTTATATTTTATGTGTGTTGTGTGTATATACAATTGTAAGAAAGAAAAAGTGGTTTTTGTTTTTGTTTTTGGGTTTGATGGTTTGTTTGTTGGTGGTGTGCGAGTTATATATTAGTTTTCATTATGGAGAAAATTTTAACACCAATTTGGAATAATAATGAGGTTGTGTTATGAAGGTTGTGTTTTTTTGGTAGGAAAGTTGGTATAGAAGTGAATATGATTCCTTTCATGTATTATAATTCCTTGTTTTTAGTGTCTTCTATAAATAATTTTGGTTTAAATTTTTAAATTTGATATTTGGATTGATAATATATCATTATCTAATTAATTGTACATTAGGATTGGGGAATATAAGGGAAATTCCTTGCATAATGTAATATTATATTTTTTCATGGGAGGGACTTCTTATATTCTTTATAAAAATCCTTGTATTGGGGATATAATGGATAGAAATGGATAATGTTTCATTCTTGTTGATGATAACTCTAGATCAATTTTCAGTTTCTGTAGTAATGGGGTTTTTTTATATGTGTCCTGAATGTCATTGAAAATTAATCATGTTCAACTTAAAGGGGTTTCATAGGAATAGTTACACGTGGTGGTTAAGAAGGGTATATTTCTTAATAATAGTTGGGTTTTCATATAAAATAGATTTTTTTGTTTAAATTGGAAGGATCCAATGTTCCAGATCTTATAACTTATTTTTGGGAATTGATTGGTCAATTTATATACATATTATCATAAAAAATATTAATTCACTATAATTTGGATGGTTTTCATTAATTTATTGTATAAAAGATATATATCAGTCTAAATAAATTAAAGAAGTATTTTCTTGGAAGGGGAGATTCTATAAGAGTCTCATTCTTGGATATAGATGTGGTAGGGTAAATAATATGAAACATGGTCCTTATTGTCAATATGGGTGAACTATATAAAAACGCTTTAAAATCATATGAATAATCAATATTTTGGAATTTGTGAAATAATATTTCATTTAAAAGAATAATATATTCATTTATTATGTCATATAGTATAACATCGGTAGTTTGAGAACCCAATTATTTTTGGTGTTCTATGGTTAATGTGAGTGGTTCTTTGAATTGTAGCATAGTGGGAACCTTTCAGAGGATTTATTATAGTATATTGTGTTTATTAATGGATATTGCATCGTATATTGACAAGGTGACCTTATTTATTACATAAGAAATCCATTATATACTATCTATAGAAGACTAATATAATGTATTTGAGAAAAACATGTTTTCAAAATATTCATTAAAAATTGGCTTTTTTATTTTGATTAAAAGAATAAGTTCTAAAAGAGTTTATTGATTTAGATTCAGTTTATATAATATTTTAAAATAAAAATAAAATTAATTTTCTGTTTTTTCTTAAATCTTAAATGGATTGGAATTTTATAGATGTTTTTATGGTTTTAAATTCATGTTTTGTTAGAGTATGGAGAATATTAAAAATAATTTCAAAAACATAAATTTATCTTCATATTTAAGGAGTACTGGATAGTAAGGGTGACTTTTTATGGTTTTAGGTAATTGAAATTATACTTCTTCTTCATAGTCAAGTTGTCGTATTTTTTATAACCAGACTCTTCTTTAAGAGGTATCTTGTTTAGTAGTTACATTTCATGATATCTCATTTTAGAGAAGTTTTATTATTAGTAAGTATCTATATTATTGAGGGTGAAAATTGAATGTGTTGTGTGTAATTACATTGGAGTATGATTTTTTATTATCATGAATATATACATATATAATGTTTTGGTCAGGCTTTGACAGATGTGGGAAAAAAAGATTTATTTTTCAATCATTTCATCAAGGTAGAGTTTTTTATTGATAGATCCAACTCTAATTGAGGGTTATCTAACTAAAAATTATACTTTTATGATATTTATTTCTTGATATTTATTTTGATTCTCATGTATGCTAATTAAGTATGACACATCTAATATAGAGGCCTGTATTTATCCTAGTCCTATAAATTTTCATTTTGAGGTGCTAGATTTTCTGAGGGATGTGTTTTCTTGAACCTTGAATATTTATGTGGTATTTTTGGAATAAATTAAATTTTATTGACATGTTGTGTTACCTGAAAACCCATATTAATCTTATGTTACATAAAACAATCAGTTAGCTTCCATTACATATGACATTGGGATTTAAAAAAATTGAGTTATATTATTTATATTATTCATACTCCACCATTATAAAATGGTCATTAAACATAGAGATATGAATTTTAAAAATATTTTGTAAATATTAATTATAATTTTTTTATCTAACGAAATCATATTTATAAAAATTTCATAATTTTTTGATAAACACATTTTATGATTTTAAAATACTACTTTTTAAATAAAATGTAAATAAAAAAAGTTAATTTTTTGACCCTTTTATAAAATAGATTTGATAAAATAAACTAAAATTTTTAAATCCACATGTAAACATTAACATATGGTAATTTTTATGAATTTTATAATATTATTTTTGGATTAACTAGAAAAATAATGAATTTTAATTTAAAATTGAGTTTTCATTAAAATTATTTATAAGATTATATTATATTTAAAAATTTATTTAAAATTAAAAATATTTCAAATATATATTTATATTAATAAAATTTAGATAATTGGAATTAATTTCCCCAATAATCTTGATATAAAATCATTTTAAACTTTTGAACATTTTTTATTTGGAAGCGCTCCTTCTTGTCGCATATGTGGGATTAATTTTAAACTAAATATATCCAATTTTGTGTACTGAATTTGGAAAAATTCATTACCTCTATAGAATTAGCATAATTTATATTATCAAATAAGGTCAACGTAATTTTTTACCAAAATTAATAGTGGAAAAATAAAAAATTAATTTACTAGGATTAAGGAAAAGATGGGATTACAGGGGTTAAAAAAGAAGATAAGGGTAAAAATTACAATAAAACTTATCAAATTACTATTTTTTTGATATATATAAATATTATCCTTCCAAATAACAAATTTATATTCTTTTTGAATGTTTTCTATTTGTCATTTCTATTTTTTATTTTATATTCCTTTAAGAATGGTCTAAGTAGTTTCTAAGTTGGTTAATTTCCCCCACTTATAAAATACCACCTCCACCCTCTACTTATGCACACCTATCAAGCCATATAGATCATCAAAACCATTCAAAATTATCTCCCCATCATATGTATCTATGTTCAATACATTTTTGTTTTCCAAAAATACCAACACGAGGGTCCTTAATAAGAGATCCAAATGTGGTTCTCATAAGAGAAGGTAATTGTCTTCACTAAGGTCCTTCTTTTGATTTCATCTTTTTCCACATTTTTTTCTATACTACGACTTATAATATAATTACAACAGTATATTAAATAACATTTTATGTTATTATAATAATATAAAATGTATATAAATATCCTCATCCATAAAATGGGAATCAAAACCATTGATCATGTGTACGGTTGACTACCATCTCACGAACCAACAGAATTAGTCTTCTATAACCACCACTCATGATTAGGGTTAATGATTAATTTAGTATATTTATATTATATTTGTTACAAATTATTACTTTTTAATTATCATATCTTATTTACCCTTTTTAATTTCTATTCTATATGGGATATTCTAACTTTGCTTCTGTGTACAGAGGACTACCACCTCACGAAGCAATGTGATTCCCTCTCACTAAAGATTTACATTAAGGTAATAAAGATTATTTTACTGAAGATATGTGAGTTTTACCACAAAATATGTATTCTATAATTGTTAATTATTAGTTACACTTCATTCCTTCTACTCATTGAAAGATGGGGACAACATGCATGCGTACATATGGCATACTGTCTCATTGAACTGTTCATTTCATCATTCCATCACTAACATTTTTGAATGAATATAAATATGTGTTCAATGAAAATATATGATATTAATCTCACATTTAAAATTCTATAGATGATGGACTAATGATCAATGTGCAAGAACTATAAATATTAGTCTAAAAATCTAATGATAAAATGAAACAATTAACACCAAGAAATAAACGTTTAATAGAGGAATTATTAATAAATTTGTATTAAAATTATATAATATTATAATATATTATATTATAAGTAATAATATCATTATAGTGTAGATTTATAACATATTTATATTCATTTTTTAGTAGGTTCAAAAAAATTAATTAATTTTAAATTCAAGTAATGAGAGGGTGGATCAAAAGGGGGAGACTGATTCTTCTCCAGCTCGGTGATGGTGGAGGCGGAAACCATGGTGCCCCCCCTCGAGGGGGATGGGTCTTATTCACACTTCAAGGGAAGGAGGACTTCTTTTTATACCTTCCCCCACCCTGCTTTTATTTCTCGGTTCACACAATTCTCTATCATCCTTAAGGTACCAGATCTGTATAACAGAAGCCTGAATCTTCTGATTTCTCTAGAAGAAATCAATGGAGATTCAACACTCTTGAATTAGACCTTGGATCTAAGATTATGTTTGAGAAGTCCCTCGGTGGACACCTTTGACGGGCTTGTTTTCAAACCTTTGGATTTTCATGAAAGATGTACTGTAGGTTTTCTCAACAACAAGAATATAATGATCCAGTTCTTATTAGAGGAATATTTGATCAAAGCATGGTATAGAACTCCAAGAAACTATAATGAGTCCTATTTATACATCTTCTTTTAGACATTTGAGTTCCATATGATGCTAGATTTCCCTTATGTTGCGATATGGGTGATTTTCCCTAACATTCCCCTTCTGTTCCAAAACCCAACAATTGTTTGGATGCTCGGAAATCTGGTAGGAATTTACCTATGCTCGAATAGTTGTAAAAAAATGACCTTTCACCGGGTTAACCATTGATCCTGTATCATTTTCTATGCCTCATGATATCCTCCTTATTTTTTTGGATCCTATTTGGAGATGATTTCTATTACAAGAGGAAATTTATTTATGAATCGTGGGACATTTTTTGTTATACTTGTAAATTGATTGGGAACTCGCTGGAAACCTAAGGGCATGGGTATAGACTATATCTAAAAAATTTTCATATAATGAAGGATTCTATGTCTAGTATACAATAACTATTAGGTATGGAGTCTATATCAATGATGTTTCTACGTCAGTATATGTAAGGTAACCTGGAGTAGAGGAATATATAAGAGGATAAGAAGACTGGAGGTGTTCCTTCTACTATAGTGGTGTGTTCTAGGAGTGGTACCGGTGATAAAGATTAGAAATATTCTATTAGGTAACCACAAGGGGACACCAAAAAGGGTTCTTTATTGGATTTGGAGGGTCATAAAAAGTTGATTCCTGGAAGATGTAGTTTCAGGAATGGATCACGGATAATTCAAGCACAATTTTTTATTCTAAGGTGATGATTTTGAAAACAATTGAGGGTGGAAGTTGGAATGTTCCTAGGAATGGTCTATAACAAGGTTCTCATTCCAATATGTTGCGACACCGGGTCACATGTCAAACAAATTGACAGGACAACGTCTAGATCAACAACTATTTTACAGGTCAGGAGGGTTTGACTCAATATCAAGAGAATTAGAGTATAGTTTAAATAATTGGTAGGATGGAGGCTAAAGATTTTCTTCTTAGATATTTTTCATAGGACACATTTGGGGGACATAGTAAAATCTTCCACAATGTTAGGATGAAAAGGTATAGAAACCTGATCAGGTTCAAGAAGTTTCATCTTTTCAAGAGGGAAGAAAAGAAAAGGGCACAAGGATTACTCGTATCTTCTAAAACCAATGGATACCAGGTCTAGTAAAATGATGAAATACAAGGTGATGGAATGAATGAATGTATCCAGTGTTAATTTTTAGGGGAATCCTAAATAAGTCATGGTTGATTTTGATGAGGTTACTTCAGACAAAACTGGTGTAGAGAAAGTAGTTTACCAAAAATCACTAGAAATGCTTATCCATTCCAAAGAGAAAATTGTGGAGGAGTTTTTATATCAATTCTACACAAGAAAGGTCAGATAAGATGATGTTAATGTTGCTTCATGTGGATATTGATATTGATCAAGCAGTATAGATGAATTGGTTGAACATTATACTGATAATGGTTTTTAATGAAGGTAGAATAAGTAAATAATAGCACTATCAAACTTGGGATAAGTTGGAGAATTCAATTGAATACATCATTCTTGAAGAGCTAGATATACATGTGAACTCTATCTTCTAGAAATTATTTTTTGAGGAAACATCTAATAGGGTTACATTCTATTTCAATAACTTTTTGAAATATTTTGAGGGTTGTCCTCCTGGTTGAACCTATGTGGTTTCTCACTTTTCTTCAAAAGTGTTTTCTAATAAACATTTAATTTTCAGTCCAAGTAGTTAGTGAATTTTATATCACCATTATTTTCTTGGAGACATAGGACATATTAACTATGTATTTCATTGATATGGAGTATATACTACCTATGAAGTAAATTTGTGATTATTAACCAATATATAATTTGTATTAAATAATAATTTTAGTATCTCACATTCATGAGGATTATGCTTCATTTATTACTGATATGGTAATGGTTTTATGATACCATCTCATCATTTATCAAGATTTTTTATGATTAAGTCTCCAATGTTGAAATAATATAATATGAATCTCAAGAATTCTAATGAATTTTCTTATACTATTATTATTAATAATATATTCATATAATATTACCATTTATTTGATTTTTTACTTATAATAACTAAGAAACCAATTTATGAAAAATCATCATTATTTCTCTCTACAGTAGAAAAAACTTTTTCTCTTAAAATAGTAGTTTCTAATAAGAAATTCAAAAAAAATAGCAAAATTGAACATTTTAATAAAAACATTTTAACCAGGTTTTTTATTTCACCAAAAAAATGGATGTTATTATTATGTCATTTTCCAATCAAATCCATTTTGGATTTTATCAAAAATGTTAAATGATTATTTTTTTTAACATGTATGACATGTATAAAATATTACACAATCATGACCTCATAATGTTTCAATGAATAATTGAAAATTTTAAAATATATTTAAAAAATACTACCAACAATATTTATAAAAATTTATTATTAAAAAATTATTTTAAAATAAATATTTTGTACCTCAAGAAATATCTCAGGTGATTTTAAAAATCATTCTCCCTCTAAGAATAATTCCATTGATGAAACTTATGATTTTATAAGAATATAAAACAAAGAAAACATTATTATATTATTTTCAAATTTTTATCATGATAAGATGTTTATGAAACTTATTCCTCCTCCATGAGTTGTATTATAACTAAATTCATATGATTTCAACACTATTTTATGTGGGTTATTATATGAACAAATAATGAAATGATTATGAAACCTATATCTTGTTCACATTTTATTATATAATAAAAAATTTATTAGACCCATTTCATTTCATGGGTTATGATATGATGAATTATTTTGAGATGTTATAGTACACATATGTGTAAATTTCATTATGTGATGTGCAGGGACTACATCTCCCACCAATTCATTGGGTAAGGATTTATATCTCATACAATAGACCATAATGTAATAATAAGTGATCCTAGATCAATAAGGTATTTTTTCAACTCTGATGGTCTTGAGAGTGAACCCAGACTACTGTAATGGTTTTGGGAGTGATCCCATGCCACTATTATATCTATTTATTTGAGATTTTACAATGATGGAAATTATTTTCTAGAATTATTTGTATTCCAGAATTCCAAGTTTTATGTCAATGTTATTTTATTATGGATCATGATCATTTATTTATTTCTAATTCATGTGTTATGAACAACCAATCATTATTCCATGAATGATTAATCTGATATTTAATATACATGATATGGTTTTCTATTTTTATGTTCATGTTCTCTTCCCTTATGATTACTTTATTCTTAAATATCTCTTTTTTTGTTCTTACTAAACATTTGATCTCACAATTTCCTGTGTTTTATTTCATTAGGTTATGAATAGAGTTTTTATTTAGGTTATATTTTTGAAGAGATTTAAATGGTATTATATTTATGGAAGATGTTGAATATCTTTCAACAAATTATAAGATTTGGTACCAAGTATCAATATACACTAAACTATTCTGGTCTTTTGGTATTTGTTGGTTTATTTTATTTAATATGCATCAAAAAATATGTAAAATCTATGTTTTAAAATCATTTGACCTCATAGATGGTATTATATGAGTTCTTTAGTTATCCTTTGTAAACTAGAATAAGAATGGTTTATTTAGATCCTTAAGGACTTGTTTTATGATAAGTCCAAGGATGAGTTGATCTATAGAGGATTGTCCTCAAATTTTGTTAAAGGATGGAGAATGTATTTTACAAGAAATTAAATCCATATTTTGATATTACAAGTTGATCTAGATTTAAAATATAGGATCTTGGGGGTAATAATTTTTTAAAGGGTGCATTGAAATAGACTTGATCATCACTTGGTGCATGATAATGGGTCTTGTTGCACATCTAGTTTGAAACTCCTAGGGGTATTCTTTCGAAAATAAAAAACACTTCAAGAACCATCTTAACGATTTAAATGGATGAATATTATGGGTATCCATAGATAAACCAAGTTTTTCATAGATTAAATATAATGTGTAATGATTTATACATCTTTTAAGTTATTTTTAATTATTATTTTGTTCGCCATAATGATTATTGTTTCTTACACTTTATTATTTTGTTTTACTCAATGGATATACCTGATGAAACCATGTTAATGATGAGTGTTATGGAAAATGAAATGAATTACCTCTCGATAATCCAAAAGTTATTCTCTATGGAATTAAACTTATCATTTATATTATCACTCAACTTTTTCAAGCTATAAATCATGTTGTACTTCCAAAAATATAAAGGATGGAAAAAAATTATATTGAGTCCTTCATGATGCAACATCCATTATATTTTAGATGGTCTTATACTCCACAATTTAATGATAAATTTATGAGAACCATTGAAAATATATTTTTCTATTTTCCAATGTTTAGAACATAAAAACCCATTTTGGTTAACTACCATTTGGAAGTTTAAGTGGATCAAATGTTGACTCTTATCAACAATTTTAGGAAACCAAATAAAATTGACTCCATAGATTAGGATGATTTCAAGAACTTATTTTTTAAAAAGTAATTTCTTTGTATTATTCATATAAATAATGATAAGGAGTTCTTTTTTATAAATAAATATGATTATGATTATTTTGGTAATAATGAGGTAAATTTTACAAGACTTGTGATGCACTCCTTTGGAATTAAAATCCAACATGACTGTATGGTTGGTCAATTCATCATTGTTTTAAAATAATTTATTTTAAGGTAATTATACGGATGAGAATTTTGTAACTAGGAATATATCGTTAGATTTTTTATCAAGGTTCAAATGGTGATTGGAGTTATGTATTAATCTCATGGTTTTTATAAGAAGATAAAATTTGAATTCAAAGGAAAATATAAAAACCATGGATAGTAGAATATGATCTTTCTTATATACATAATGGGTGCGAAGAAACATAGAGGAAATTATAATAAGGGGACTATTAAATGTTTTAAGTCTAGAAGTGAATGTCCTCGCGTAATTTATTTACAATTTTATGAGATTAAATTAAATGAATATTAAAAAAGAGATAATGTTTTTAGAATGAACCACCCACACTTCAATGTTTCAAATGAATGGAGTATGTTCATTATACCAACCATTTCCAAAAAAAAGGTTAATGTTTATGATGGAAATAGACAAAATCTTAACATAATATACAAAGGAAAATCCCATGTGATAACTATTTCTAATGACAGGTGTTATAATGATATTTTGAAAGATAAAAATACCATTGACCTTATAACTATTAATGGAATGTTTGAATTTGGATCTACCAATTGTTTCATATCTGAATAATTTGATATGGGTTACAAGATTCCCCCCAAACAATTACATATAGAATTAATAGGGAAACCCCTTAATGTTTTTATGATTTCATCACATGTCTAGGATTCATCTCCTATTGATGTTGGTGGGAATATGCTTCTTATAAATCATATCATTATTCTACTTGTTGAATTTTATGATATCTTAGGAATGGGTTAGTTTTCATTACATATATCCTAGATGGATTATTGAGGAAGGGTGTTAAGATTTTATATTCCAAATAATTCTATGATAGTCTATCAATGTGATGATAATTGTAAAAATCGACTATAGATCACATACATTATATGGGTCTTTATTCATGTTCATTAGGTTCATTTATCTAAAATGGTTTTGGATAAACATGACATCAATGATATACCTATTTTAAAGGGATTTGTTGAGGGATTTCTAGAAGAGTATCCTAGCCATCCCCCAAACCATGAAGTAGAGTTATTAGTAGAAGTCATACATGGTATCATACCAATTTCAAAGACTACCTATAGAATGGCCTCAATTGGATTTCATGATTTAAAGAAGAAACACCATGAAACCCATGATAAGGGATTCATTCATACAACTATGTCACCATGTAGTACACTTATTCTTTTTGATAAAAAAGAAATATTGATCAATATGACTCTAAATTGATTATTAGGAGGTGAATAAGATAATAATTAAGAATAAGTATCCTATTCACATATTAATGAATTTTTTGATAAACTACATGGATCTAAATAGTTTTAAAAGATATCCAATCATTCTGGATTTCATAAATTGAGTTTCAAGAAAGAGGACATAACAAATTTGGGATTTCAGACAAGGTAAGGACACTTTGAATATATTGTAATGAAATTTGGTCTTAGTAATTCCCTTATATCCTCACAGATTTAATAACTAGATACTTTATAGATTACCATTATCATATTTTTGTAGTCTTTATAGATGGTATTTTTATCTATTCAAAGTTAAAGAAATTTCATTTAGATAACTTGATAATTTTACCAAATACCCTATGGAAAGAGAAAATATTTGAAGAATTTATAAAGTGTGGATATTGGTGGAAAAGGATTACTTTTGGGTTTTATAATATCTTAATAGGGTATGTTAATAAATCAATTAAGGATATAGGGTATTGAATATTTACCTAGAATAACCATGGTGATTAAGATCAATATTTTTTATGGTTTAGATAGATATTATTAAATGTTTGTGATGAATTTCTCACAACTATATAAGCCACTCATCAAGATTACTATGACGGGATCCATGTTTGTATAGATATATTAATGTGAGGAATATTTCATTAAACAAAATATAATTTTATTCAACAAACCTATTATTACATTACTATATATTTGTAAAGGGTTCGTAATCTATAGTGATGAATCCAAGAAGTTGTTTGGATGTGTTATTATGAAGAGTGGGATTTTTATATCTTATAAATCATGATAATTGAAGGTTCTTAATAAAAATTACCCAACTAATGATTTGGAGTTAGTTGTAATTTTTTTCATTAATGATAAGGAATAATTATATTTAGAAAGAAAATTATGATATATATACTAATCACAAAATATTTATGTATATATTAACACATGGGGAGATGAAAATGTCTCAAAGAAGTCAGTTAGTGATGATTAACAATTTGGACTGCCCAACGCATTACCCCTTAAGAGAGATAACATGTTGGACAAGGAATTTAATCAAAATTATCATGATATATTATCTATAATGATGGTCATAATAGAACCAATGTCTCTGGATTTTCAATGGATCAATTTCTAAATATAGAATGATGTGGTGAAATCTTATCTTTATTAATTGAATGTCGAAGAATATGTCTATGTGAAGATTAAAGAGGTGTATAAGGAATATGTTGAGTGTAAAAATATACTTATAAGTTTTCTTGAGTTTATCCATGATAATGATGGAATGATATTGTTCAAAAAAATGTTTAAGTGTTCCATCCATAGTAGAATTGAAGAGTTTCTTGAGGAAGACCATAGATCATCATTTTGTATTCACCTTGGAGGTATAAAGTTGTCTATTGATTTTAAATAGTACTTCTAGTAGGATGGTATAAAGATTGATATCACAGAGTTTGTTATTCATTGCTTGGTTTGTCATAATGTTAGGAACCAGAGATAAAAATCTATGGGGATGTTATATTCATTACACATACCTAAATGAAAATGGAAAAATAACCCCATGGATTTTTACATTGGGCTCACGAAGATGTCTAAATAACACAATTTTATTTGGTTTTTAGTCAATTACTTACTAATACATCACACATCATCCCTATTAAAAAAGAATTCTTTCTAGACTATCTCACTAGGATATACCTTTTTAGTGTTTAATGATTTCATAAAATACCACATTCCATTGGTTATGATTAGGACCAAAGTTTTATCCCAATGTTTTGGAGAATCATTCAGCATGTTCTTGATACGAAGTTAAGTTTAAAATCACATTTAATCCTTATAAATATGTTCAGTATTATAGAATAATTAAAATTGTACGGTATATGATGAGAAATTGTTCATTAAACTTCATAGTTTATTAGGATTAGCTCTTTCCTCTAAAATATTTTTCTTTTATCAATATCTTTCACCCAATAATTAATGGGGTCCTTTTGAATCCCTATATAGAAAGAAATGTTGAGATCCAAGGTGGTGGAATGGAGTTTGATAAATAAAACTATTCACACTTTATATAGATAAAGAAATGGAAGATAAGTTTATATCTATTTAGAAACATACCATAGTATCTCATATATGGTAAAACAATTGTTGTGGAAATCACTAGTGTGATCCAGAATTAGATGTTGGTTACAAGGCATTTTTTATAATTTCTCCTTATTAGAAGGTTATGATATTTGGGAAGAAATAGAAACCAATCCCTTTGTTTATTGATTCCTTGGAAATTCATGATCATATCTAGACAGTAGCATATCGGTATGTTCTTCCAAAAAACCTCTCTCACATTCATGATGTGTTACATGTATCTCTCTGGAGGAATTATATACCTCACGCTTCATTTTTATTGAACACAGAGGTCATACCACTAGATATAGATATTTCTTATCAGGAACAACCAATAGAGATTCATGATTATATAGAGACTGTTATAGGAAACAAGATCACTGAAATGGTAAATGTTGTGTGGAAAATACATCAATTTGAGGAAGCTACGGGGGAACCTAAGGAAATTAAGAGGAATAGGTATCCTTCTTTTTGGTATCAGAGTGATAAATTAATTGGGTGAGATTCATTTTAAGTTGTTTACATTATTATACATATATTTGATATGCATTATTTCTTAAAAAAAATAATTTTTTTTGATATCTTTAATTAAATGAAACATCATGTTAATTTTTTATTACATGAAAAACTGTGTTATCTTTCATTAAACATGATGCTTTGTTTTAACAAAACTACGATATATTATTATTAATAATAAAAGTCCATCATTATAACATAGATGTAAAAATTCATGATAAGAATAGAAATAATTAATTTTAAAATATTATGTATAATGGTTTAACTTAATTAAATCATATTGAAAAAAATTCATTATTTTTTGATAGACATTATATGTTTCAAAAATAATATTTTTACCAAAATATGATTTTTAATTAATTCTTGAAAACAAAAATAAAATTATGCTTTTATACTATAATAAAATATATATGATAAAATAATTATCATTTTTGAAATAATCATTCCAAAATTATCTTAGGGTGATTTTTTATAATTTTCTAAAAATGTTTAGTTTATTATGAATAGTGATAAATAAGAAATTTTAATTGAAAATTAAATTTTAAAAAAAATTATAAAGTATAGTTATATTTTAAATTAATTTTAATGTAAACATAGTTACATTTTTTATCCATTAATTCAATTTATGTCATTAGAATCAATTCCATATTGAATTTTGATATTGAAGCTCTGTAAACTAAAGAAACTTTTCCCTTTGATAACCCACTTTCTCCTCACATATGTGGGATTAATATTTAATAATACATTTCACCTATAAATATTAAATTTCAAAATTTTGATATTTTTTAATCAGAATAATTTATATTATCTAATATGTTCAGATTAATTTTTGACCAAAATGAATTGTGAAAATAATAGAAATAGATTACTATAACTGAGTAAAAATGGGTTTACAGGGGGTTAAACAAAGAATATAAGGGTCAAAGTTACTATAAAACTTCTCAAGTTGCTATTTTCTAGTATTATTTTAATATTATCCTTATTTATTTCAAATATTTGATCATTTGGAAGATTTTTTCTTTATAATAACTTTTTTATTTTGGTCTCTTTTAGGAAATTTATATATGGGTTCATTTCCCCAACAAACAAAAGGCCACCACCACCCCCCACTTATTCACACCTATCAAGCCATATAGTTCGCCAAATTTCATCTAAAATCCTTCCTTGACATCCATTTAAAATTTATAAAGATTACTTTCCTCCAAAAATTTCAATACTAGGGTTCTTAATAAGAGGTTCAAAGGAGGTTCTTTTAAAAGAATGTAATTATCTTCACCAAACTCTTTCTTTTTCTTACTTATTTTTTCAACATTAATTGTGTAAGAAATATTATAATCTAACAAAAACCCATATAATATATAATAATATTTTATGACATTAATATAATAAGCTATATCCATCTCCACTTCCATCAAATAGAGAATGAAAATATTGATCATTTTTATGGAGGATTACCACCTCATGAACCAACATAACTTTTTTCCATTTCCAAATATCATAGTTGGAAGTAATTATGGATTTAGTATTTTTATATTTTATTTCTAACATAATTTCACTTCTATAAATATAATATCACATTTAATCCTTTTACTTTATATTTTTGTGTGGGATATGCTAACTTCTCTCATGTGTACGGCGGACTATCACACTACGAAGTGGCGTGATTCATTCTTAGAAATAATTTACCTGAATTTTAATAACTGTTATGATCATGAATATAAGTGATATGTTTTAAATAATGTTGTTTCTATGAAATAAAATAATTAGGTACTCTTATTTTATTCCATTCATCAAAATATGGAATCATTTTTCTAGTGTGCCTTTTGCATAATGACTCCATGAACAGTGGATTTCATCTTTCTGTATCTAAATTTTTTGAATGAATATAAATATTTATATAATTAAAATATATTATTTTAATTTAACATTGAATATTTTTTTTATTTGATGTAATTATTTTCAAATTACATGACCAATAACTACTGAACCAATACATTCAAGAAAAAAAATATATGACACCCTGAAATATCAATTTTAAAAATTTATTACTAATAAATCCATGTTGAAATTTTATAATTGGATAACATATGATATTATAAGTACTTTTATTATTTTTCAATATATTTATAAATATTTTATATCTATTAGATAGTAGTTTTAACATTTACAAATGATATTCCGATTCAAGTTGTATGGGACTTGGGTCTCACCATTATTTTTTTGAGATGCAATCCATATTAACCATGTACTTATTGAATGTGGTGTATTCACTAACCATGAATATATTTTTTGATTATTCTCCTGAAAATTATGGGGATTAAATATCCAATTGAATATCTATATTTCTAGGGGATTATTTTTCATATGACACCAAAATCATTATGGTTTTATGTTACAATATCTTTATTTACTGGGATTGTTTATGTTTTAGTATCCAATAACGAAATATTATGATATACCTGTCAATAATTATATTTTATTTTATTTTATTCTTTTTATTCATTATATTTTTATTTAATATTACATTTTCACACTCCTTTTTACATAAAACAGTTGATAAAATGTTTTTAATAAAAACATCCATATTTATTTCTTCAGTTGGATACCCTTTTTCTTCCAAATCCACGTTTTAAAAACATGTTTTAAATATTTTTTAACATTATTAAAATTCATTATTAAATAAAATTTTATTGATGTTTGAAACATTAAAAAAATTAAATGTATATTCATGTCCTTTTATAAATTATGCATGTTTAGATTTTATCGAATATGTGGTAAGTATCATTGTTTTAACATATAAAAAATGTAATATATTTTCTTGCGTCTTGACATCACAATGTCATAATGATTCCATTATATGTTTCTAAAATTATTTTAAATGAAAAAATATTTCCAAATTTTTTCAATTTATTTTAATTATGAGTTTAAAAGAAAATATATTTTCCTCAACAAATGTTCCAAGTGATCTTTCAAAATCATTCTCCATCTAGGATGATATTCTTTGATATAACTTATGCTTTATGGGGATATAAACCGTGGATTCCATTAATGTTGTTTTTCTGAATGGTTCATCAAGATAAGATTCATCTGAGAACTATTTCCCTTCAATGGGTTATACCATGATAAAATTATTGTGAAACTAATCCATTTTTAGGGGTTATGTTGTGATGAAATGTTGAAATGATTGAAAAACTATCTTTTTTCCCTAAAATATGTTATGATGAAGTTTGTATGAAACATATTTTATTTCATGTGTAATGAAATAATTTGTTTTTTATGATCTTATGGATCATATATATACCCTTTTTATTATGTGATAGGTGGGGAGAATATCTCCCTCAAGTGTATTTGTTAACAATTTAAATCTCATAAGATATATAGGAATAGAAGAGGGAGTGAACATAGTTTGGTAAAGAATATTTTCAGTTGTGATGGTCTTGAAGGTAAACCTTTACTAATATGATTATTTGTGGAGTGAACCTATTACACTATTATATCCTTATTATATATCCTTAACTACTATTTAAATGATTTTCTATGCTTTTTTTTATGTCAAAATTCCATTTTCTGTGCCAATGTTACGCTCTCCTTTCTCATGTTCATTGATTTCCTTATGATTCATGTCTTATGAACTGCCAATATTTCATTAATGACCCAATATTGTGATATTTTATTTGAAGTGTATGATTATCAAATGTTATTATGGTGTTCTCATACACTTATTCTCATGTTATGATTATGTATCTCTTTTTTTACAATTAATATCCATTTGATCTCACCCTTTCTCTTATTTCCTTTCCATAGGTTATGTAGTATGGTTTTATATAGGGAATTTTTTTGATGATTAGTAGAGGGTAATATATATATGTGATATGATGAGGATACTTCACAAATTTAGAATATTATTTACCTATAATCTAGAGACACTAAACTATTATGGTCTGTATACATTTATTGTTCAATGTATTGAATATTCTTTTAAAATTATATAATATTTTTTCATGAAAGTACTGGATCACTGTATGTTTTTAAGTGAAGAATGGGTGTTGAGAAAAATATTAGCAGAAAAATAACCAATATGAAACAAGTCACACCATGATAGAATATTTTTCTTCATGGTTATTTGGATAGTCATGTTACAGATATTGAGATGAGTGGGTTGAGATTTTAAACTTACTATTTTTTTGTAACATGAATGGTATACTTCATGGAGGATGAACCATGATATTTTTCTAACTCTATATGGATGAGATTGGTTTTTTTACATGGGATTTTGGACTATGTAATTGGTAGATTTATGCTACCATAATGCATTGGGAATGATCTATTAATATCACTCGATCTTGAAAATACTATAGTTTTCTTTGTTATTTTGTGGTTATTTATCGAGGTATTTCGGTCTGAGGTAGGTAGGTTGAGTATTGTATCGTGGTCATCAAGTTTTCGATAATTTCAAGGTTTCATTTGTTGTTCTGTCCCGATCTTCTTTATTTATATCAATTTTATGGGGTCTGATTCCCCCACCTTGAGATTTGGACAGTTATATTTAGATCTCCAAAGGGCCAACTAACTAGAAACTATTATAACATAATAAAGTATATCATTCATGGTTCATTTATCAAAAAAAAATTATATAAAATATATTTATTCTGAAATTATTTTTTATTATATTTAATACTTTTTAACCACATCCATCCTTTGGCTAAGTATTAGTGCTCCTTTACCAACCCTTTGTGGATATTACAACATAAACAGTCATTATCAATTTCACATGATTGAAGTTATCCTTATCTCTTCTTTTTCTATATTTTTCATTAATTATATTTTCTTGAAGATGAATTTATGGATGTTTTGGTTTCTTTTTATTTGTATCTTTTATGGATTTGGAATTTTCATTTATAGTTATTTGATGTATTCATGCACATTTGGTGTTGAATTATTTTTATTATTTTATCATTATTATATTATGGTGGTTTATGTTTAATATTTGATTGGATTATTGAAATTTATATTATTAATTTTTCATGTAAATATATAATAGTTAATTTTTCATTTGCGTATTGTATTGATATTGACATAATGAAAATAGTAAACAAGATGTAACTGAAATAGTTGGAATTTTATATTAAGAATTCTTTTCCAGTTTTCCCATGTTATTTACATGTTATTATTGATTGATATTACTACATGTTTTTTGAGAAGAATTATATTGTCTTTTAGGTGGATTTTTATATGTTTAATAATGATTCAAAATGGATAAAAATTCAAATAATTTACTAAGAATTTTGAATAGAATTATTTATTGGTATTTTTTCCAATCATTTTTCTGTATTCCTAGTAATAAAAATATATGATTATAGGATTAATTTTATTGAGTTGGAATACTTTATTGATGTAATTATTTGAGAAAATTTTGTTATATTGATGTCATTATCAAATTTTAAGTTTTATTTTGGTAGTGTTGATAGACTTGTGTGGTTGACTTGATGTGTCAATAAATGATGAAATAGTTTTGTGGATATTTTTTTGTTTTATATTATGGTTGCTATAGAATTATATGTTAGATTCATAGTAAAGTAGTATTACTCTTAAAATAAATGAAATGAAATGATGAAGGGGTTTTTATGATATAAATTAAGGGTGAAAATTTATAAATGTAGTGTCCATTTGAAATTATAGTTGCTAGAAATTACTATTCTGTAATGAAGGTGTTGTGGTTATTAATTTATAAGTGTGAATTTTATATAAAAGTTCCTAATGGGATGTTTTTTATCGTATATGCATATTTCAAGTGTTCACGGAGGTTTTTTATGCTATATAGTTATAGGTGTAAGTGTTTGATGGTGTTTAGGGGTAGTGGAGATATATTTTGTGGTTGTAGAGGAATTATGATAAGAAGTTGTCTAATAATTTATGGTGGATTTTTTTATAATTTCATTGTATTTTTCTTTATTCATTAGGAACCACCACCCAATTTGGTTAACCTCACTAACACCCATATTAAATTTAGGGTTCATATAATACCTGCAACATCTCAAACATATGTGATATGAATAACTAACTACTCCCCCTTCCCTACATTCTCTTACAGATATTTCATGTTCTACGATAGATTGGCATTATGGAATCTGATGATGATTTTATAGCATAGTTACATGGATGACACATATACAGGGGGAAATAGTATTAATATTTGTTGTGGTGTATCTTGATCACGGTGTTATGTGATATTAGTTTGTGATATATGGTCATGATATGGTTATTAGGTTGTGATATATGTTATTTGATTATGGTTAGGCGATGGTGGTTGAGATTTGGTTATATGGTATGTGGTTAGGTGGATATGCAGGTGATAGTGGTTCCAAGAAGTATATTACCAGTGTTTTGTGTCAAAGATAATGAAAATATTTCAAGAATATATAGGTAATAACTTTTATAACCATGGATAGAATCAAATTTAAGGAAATAATATAAAAATTCAAAAAATAAAGAGGTTTTCTTACCACATGGATCACTATACAACGAATATTATGTGATTCATGAAAAATGAATTCCTAAAAAAGATTTTTTCACCCCCAAACCAATACATCATCTATGATGTAATTAATCATTCATGATCACTATAATTTATAGTGTTTATAGGTTAATTTGAATTCTATCACAAAGTAGTGGTTCATTGTGTGAGGTATTAATTTTTTCCCCTTTATGAAGCAATATAATTTGTGATGTTGATGTATCTTTTTGGTTCTACTCGTGAAGATTTTTTTTTATTTCATTAAGAACATGGATAATTAAATCCCATTGAATATTTCTTTAAAAAGAACCATATTCAATATAAATATCCTTCATAGGTTTCCATATGGCCCCATATTTGGAGAATGTAGTTTACCCAGCACCACTAATAAATTATTTTCCCCTTATACAAATATATATTTGTAAGAGAAATGTTAATAGGGATCACAAAATAACTTTCTAATTTTAAAAAATTAATAATTATATTTCTTTATTCAATTAAATTGTTATGTATTCAACCGTACAAAAAATGAGAAAAGAAGGAACCTAAAGAAGCTCACAAATCCCTTGGTAAAGTGAGAACATTGTGAATACCTTAAAAAAGGAAGAGCTTCATGAAACCCCTTGTAATGAAAGTGAATTGTGAGACATTCATGAATGAAATTATATATAAAAACCCTATGAAAATGGGTCCAATTATGAAGGCCATTCATTCCACATATAAATATCCCTATTCTTCATGTGGATCATTAGTGTTATTATTACCATTTTTCTAATCCTTTTTTTCACATAGTTTTTTGTTTCATTATAAACCATTTGTGAAGCACCTAAATTATATTTATGTATTTCTATCACTAAGATAAAAGAACATGAAATTGGAAAAAACATTCATCATCAAAACCCATCTTAAATACAACATAAGTCTTTCTAGAACTCTAGAGTGACTCTCCTTTGATCATTTGTCTCGATGAAAAAATAGGTCATAGGGCTCGTCCTCCAAAACATATATGGTCATCAGGGAATTTGTATTCAGGAATTATCCTAATAAAAAGGGTCCATGTAGTATGGTACATCTATGAGACCATCCATAGTCCTTATAACATAAATATATTAACTCTATCATAAATTGTATTCCTTGGGAATTTGGAGGATTCATAAGTCCATTTAGTGAAGGAGGAAGATAAAGCCAACATAAGTCGCATAACTACCATTTTAGTGATAGGAATAATAAGAGGATTCCATTATCTCTCATCACCTACCAAAAATAAATAATATAAGAGGTTTTCACTCTTACTAGGTGTTATCCCCAATTAATAATGACTTCACATAATAAATTTAGTTGTTTTCGAATTTTAGTGCATCCCCATATGAATAAACCCCATTCAATCGTTTTCATTCATACCATTATCAAAAAATATATCCTAATAGATTGATTTAAAATTTTATATACAACTCCATAGTTACATAAATAAATACTACATGATATTCTGTTTATAGAATCACATTGAACTGAATTATTTAGTCCACCCCTACATGACCTAAAAATATTGAAATCAAACTACAAGTTAATTTATTCCTATTAAGTATGATACATATGAATCTTTTAATAGGATTAAACCCAAAATTAATAATAATTTTTACTCATCCTAATGAGGTTATATTCCATAAAAAGGCAAATACATTCTTTATCATTGTTCTATAATCAATATGAGTACATACATCCCTTTTACTAGGGTCATATTCCCTAGGAACTCTCCTCATTGGAACATATTACCATTAAACCAACGAACCACCATGAAAATCATATCCCTATTGGTATTGCCATATTTTCTTAATTAGTCAATATCGTAAATAAAACCATCCTATTCTTAGTGGTACATTCTCCTACTATCCAAAATAACATTAACTTTATTAGGCCATATTCTTTTTATGGTCCACCAGAAAGGGACTTTCAGTTTTAAGACTCGCAATAACCACCACAAGTCACCATTCACATAATTTTCCATATCATGAGACATTAAAATATAGGGATAAATCCTCTTAAAAAATACATAAAATGTTTTATGTGTACTTTTAAATGTTACCAGACTACATTGGTTCTGGTTCCCTTTATAGGGATACATAAAAGCCCTTCTTATGGGATTTGTCCTTACACCATCAGTACTCACCATTGAATGGATGGGGATAAACTCCATATTTCTCAGGTATACGGATAAAAAAATACTATATTAAAATTATGTATCAATAATTAGTATAGAAAAAATTGGGATATCCTCTAACACATTTGGTCATTCAAATCAATAAATGTAAATGAAAAACCATTGGTGCATGAGTGACTAGTTTCATACTATTTTTTGGGAAGGATTTACAGATAATAATTAAATATATTTGTGATTCTATGTATTGGAAGTACTCCTCTTAAAATTGTATATTGAGTCAAACCTCCCCCCCCCCTCTCGACCAATGGACATTCTACAGTTTCATTGGTAATGTCTATGTGAATCCTTATTTTCTAAAATTTATACCACCCAAACTGAAAAAAATGTTGTATGAATAATTCTTTTGAATATTCTATCAAGATGAAAAATTATTAGATCATTCTTAATTAATCATCAATGAAATTTATTTTTTAAGTATTATTTTACTTTTTTGCTTCATTTATGGGTTTTTATATTCACATTTTGTGTTATTCATTGGACCTCGATAACTCTATCTCCCTTTAATCAATAAATTTTTTATCATATTGATAAAAAAATTCATCATTTATTTAAATATATAGGGACTTATCAAACATGAATAATACATATCCAATGAATTACGTCCAATTATAGGTTACTAACTCAATAGTGAGAAATTTCTACTACAACAGTATCATCCCCACATGGTAGGTGGAATGAGAGAGCATACAACCCATTAATCCATTTAGATCACCACTAAAATAAAGAAATATCAAGGATAAGAATGTAGTACCAATAAGATTCTGTGACTATATTAGGAGAATTCATCCAAAATGTAGTATATGCATAGTCCTTATCAAAGGGATAATGACCAATATATTGACTATGTCTTCACTACAAAGTGATATTCTTATAGGAGGAATATTCCAAAAAACCTCTAATAGTGTCTTGTGGATAAATTATTTTATATTTATCTAATGATGAAACCTAAAAAGTCCCTTATCTAGCCACATGGATCTTGGAATCATGGATAGAAGGATAATGTTGGTGATATGAAAATAACTGGGAGTTGGATCATATCACTATATCTATTATATATATTCAACAACATACTTTGTAAAAAATTTAAAATAAGAACCATATATATATTACTCTCATCAAACCAATCAACAAAGTTTGGAAACATCAAGAGAATCATGTCGACATATCCCAGTAACAATCAGCGGGTCAAAAAATATTTCCTTCCCCACACATGAGTATCATTTTTATGTTCTGATAAATACTGGAGGACAAGAGTGGGCTTATATACACACTCACATTTAAGGGTGGCCCCATTTTTCTATTCTCATTGAATAATATTTATATCTTGGACATGAAACAATCAATGGGAAGGATCATATCCCTACTTATACCTTATGAAACTCTCTACATATTTTTGTAACAATAATAGATAATTTCCACTACCTTCATATTCTTGGGATCAACAACTGAAAAGAACATATTCCTACTCCCAAAATAAGAGTATCTCATCAATATGATTCATGACCTACACAGTATCTACAAAATATTAATTCTTCCCTTAAATAGGATCACCGACATGTTCTAGAAAATGATACAAAACATGATCTATCTTATATCATATTTTTGACTTGAGATCATCAACCCATATAAATAGACACTTTAGGATAGGACCATATTCCTTACAAAATCATATAATACCATCAACATATTATAATGATAATATGGGGGTCCCCAATGATTAATCCTTGATATGATAGCTTTTTTCACAACATACTACCCCAACCTATAAATGATGTGATTCTAATAAGAAGTCACTATGTGGTGGCCCAAAGTATAATAGTAGCTCTAAATTCCTTCTATGTTAAATGAAATATTTCTTGAATATCCAATAATTATTTAAATGGGGGAAAAAGAATATATTTATTCATCATTAAAAGGGTGAGGAAATAACATCTGTGGAGGCCCTTCATACTATATTATAATGAGAACCTCTGGGGGTCCACCCATGAGTACCTTCCATGAAGGTCCTCCCAATGGAAATATCATGATTGGTCATGGGAATTATTCACATAGTGAAATCTATTAAAATATTCCTTATAAACTTATAATAAATTAACAAGAAGGTATCCTCCTTATTGTATCATTCACTGACCAATCCGAAGGTACTCCACCCTGGAATATGTTGTTAGAATCCTCCATATCTCCAAACATTGATTCATATGGATTTTACTACCATATTTGTTTTGTTAATTTACTCTTTGTAGTTACATACTATTTAGTAAATAATGCAGTCTGACTTCAAAAGGGACTCAATTAAGGCCCATTTATAGAGACTAAATTGAAATGCTAAGGCCTAATACCCTAAATTCCTCATCTTTGATGAAAAAAATTATTTGAAAACTATATTTTATTCCATGAAAATGATAATCATCTGTAACACCTTCAGATCACTCATCCTTCAATACTGGTGACAAAATCATATAGATATAAATCCCAATAATAAGAAAGTTGGGAAAAAAACTCTGGTCTAATTAAGAGGAGGAATATATCACTAAGGATGAATATAAATGTATGATTATGAGAAACAAATGTGACAAATAAAATATTTCATTCATCTTATATCCCATAAAAACATCTCAGAATCACAATTTAATGATATTAAATGTGAAATTTGTAATCTATATTCATTTGAATCTATGAATAAATCATTCTCATTTGAAAAATATATATATATCTACCTTATTCATAATAACAAAACAACATCATAGAAGAATAATAATGATTTTACAATGTTGATTTTATATCCCATTCAGTTGTATAACACGTAAATATTAAAAGAAAATACAGGAGTTGCTAATGTGTATTCCTTATTGATCCAAGGAATTTGTGTAAGTTGATAACTAAAACTTCATGTGATGTACATATCAGAGGTTAAGGTGAGCATGGAGAACCATGTTTGACTCTAGTCCCTAATCAATAGAGTCTCAAATGAAATAAATCACACAAAATTGTATCTTTGTTCTAGGTCCCAAGCCTAATATCTATACATGTTATTTTTCATTTTCCATAGGATAACATTATCCTTAAATTATAGATAAAAAGAATTATGGGAATGAGTCATTGAAATATTCCAACTTCATGCACGCATAAATGTTTAGGAGGAATTTGATATCACCAAACTCAAACACTGGGTTGAAGTTATTCATTAAATAGAATGGAAATTGAAAATAGAACCTATAATACATCCATATCATGCTCAAACAATGTATCACAATATCAAAAGAGAAACCATGATGTTTTCTATAATATCAACATAATAAAAATCCCAAACCATGGGGTTTATGATATTTTTACCACCACCACCACCTCAACAACCATTGAATCTCAGGTGAGTCCAATATTTCAAGGTTTCATAATCATATAAACCCCCTCCAATAGGACATGGAGAATTTATATCACAACCATGTATTATCATAAAAAATATTTTTTTTCCTTGATGTGAGAAACATCACAAGACCTTTGTGAATTCCATGGTGTGGAAATAGTCTTATTTTAATAAATGAATTGATATGGGTAGACTCCCTCAGGATTACCCTCCAAAAAATAATTTCTAAGGGTGAATTGTAAAGAGAATAACAAACCACATAATATATACTTAAAAAATAATTTTTCTTGAAGGTAGTGGTTAGGGAGAATATTTATCTGAATCTTGTTGAATACTAACTGACCGAATAGCCCGAAGGCCTCAATTTTTATTTATTTTTGGATAAACCCTCTTTTAAGGAAAAAGGGGGAAACATAACATGACTTTAAAGAAATTGATACATAAACATAACCTAGTACAAAAACAACACTACTTTAAATGCCCCTCCCCAACATCAACATCATTATGGAATGCCTCCACCAATGCATGGCTACTTAGCGAACTGTCCTATATAAGGATGAACGGGCCTAGTAATGATGGCTAGTCCATACCCTCTCAATATTCCATATCAAAATAGACTTGTATATAAAAGGAAACCTTCTCTGAATCCTCATCTGAATCATGTCCTTATAGAAAGTCTGGACCAAGCCATCATCCAGAAATTACAAACCATCAAATGCAAAATTGATTCAACTTTCCCAATTGTTATGACCATACTCCAAACAAAAGAAAAAAAACTAGAGAACCTCTATCACTAAGTTTTAGCTCCAACACCTACAACTCTTATTCCCATAATCAAACACTAGCTAAAACAAACAGTCTAATTTCATTATCCAAATTTCAATGCCAATAGCAACCAAACCAGAGAAAACTATGAGGAAAATTCCACACAGCACACCTCAACCCTCTACTGCCTTGTCTGGGAATGCTGAAGCCAAGAACCACCTTCGCTGATGCTAAGAAATCATACCATGACACCAAATTGGTGACCAAAAGTTGTTGAACCCTCTATTGTAGAACACCAAGATCTGATATTCCCTCACTCATAAATCAGCACCAAAGCTTCAAATCCATGGTATCACAAACACTTCCACAGATTAAGAACACCATCCTCAAAACATTTCCACTACTTCCCCATCACACGAAGACGCATAGAAACACCACCAGAAAACCAAACTTATCCTCCCACAAACCTAAATACAATAGAAAATAACCACGAGATGAAATGAAGCCACATCCAAAACAACCATAAGAGAATACGTATCCCTATATCTATGAAAAAAGCAGGCTAAAACCATTATCATGAACCTTTTTTTGACATAGAATATGAATCCTGTACTAATGTGTAGGATGAGATGTATCATTCTGAAATAGGGCCCACATTGAAATTCATGAATAAGGTATATGTACCTGTCACAATAGTTATACCCTAAATTTGGGAGTTCCCTCAAATTATCAATTACCATCACCCCAATGAGCCTTGAAAGGGGAAGACTGCAGCTACAGGTCACCCGGTACATGAATAAGTTAATACTATACCAAAAATATAAAAATATTAACAATATGATGTTTATATAATATAATTAAAATTACAGAATCCATAATTTTTCTGGGGAAATATTCCCCTTGAGTACAACTTCTAAAAAGTTACTCTTGTTACTTGTTTGTTAAATTACCATCAATAAGGTGAGGCTACACCACTGATGAAAGCATAATTTATCTGTAAACCAATCCTAGACTCAAATATCCCATCGAATTTTCCTAATGGGCAAGGAATATTATAATTTCACTACATTTGTGGAAGTAGCTATAGCTATGTTAGACGAGCTAACCTAGGTAGACACATAATATTTTTTTATAAAAAACATGGGAAATTTTTCCATATCAATATCTGATAGTTTCCATTTCTCATGTTTTTTTCCATCCAACTTCCTTCCAAAACACATTGACTCCGTCAAATCCATATAATATTGATTGTATAAAATATCGTGACTTTTATAATCAATGAAAACATGGAGGAAAATTTGTCCTGGGTGAGTAGACTCAAGTCCAATTTTTCCACGTTGGTAATATGATGTTCTAGTTTTTAAATTAAACTAGAAACTAGGAACAACATACGAGGAACTATTTATCTCAATTTGTAGTGACCCGAACTTTTGAATAATATTTTGTTTCCTAAAAATGTGTGTTTTACTGTATCATAATCAATAAAACTATATATGTATAATTGAAATGAACCATAATGTTTTGTTCATTGTATGTGTAACACCCCAAGCTTCCACATAATGGTTCTCTTTGAATATTACAGTAGCGTGTGTTGTACGCAACTTCGAGTTCTAACACACACCACAACCAATAAAACTAACAGTTATGAATATTAATACCCACTTATTGAAATTTTATAAATTTTATATTTCAAAATGGACTTCATTTTTAGATTTGGAATATCAAAATTATTTTAGGGTGAATTTTTGGTATTTTTATGAAAACATTCAATTTTTGATGAATAATGAAAAAACACTGAGTTATAGTTTAAAATAGATTTTTTTTTAAATAATTATTTATTTTATTTAAATTTAATTAAGGTCAAAATAGATAAATAATACCTATATAAGTTCAATTCAATTAATTGGATTTACTTTAGAATAATTTTAGATATATAAAAAATTTATTGAACTTTTCAGCATCTTTTACCCACCTCCTAGGAGAATTTGGAAATTCATATAAAACATAATTTTACCACTTTTGTGAGTGGAATTTCAAAAATATTAGAGATACAGTTAATATCAAGGAGTAATGTTTTGTTTAATGAGATGAAAATAATTTTTAGTGAATAGTAACTTTTTACTTTTATTTACCACCGTTAAAAGTAAATAGGGTAATTAAGGGTAAAAATGATATTAATATTACCCTAAAACATGTCCTAATTCTATTGGAAAAGTTTATATCGACCATAAAAAACCTTAGGAATAAAATATTATCATTTAGGTCCACATGGATTAGATTAGGACATTTATTATTATTTAATTCAAAGAAGAGTTAAAAGAGGTAAAATCAATGTTTTAATAACTAAAACATTTTTAATATAGGGTTATACATAAGATAAATTTGATTATAAATATTAATTATAATTATAAAAATATTTCCTACATAATGGTATTTTATTTATAATTTTTAGAAATTAAATAATTTAATTTATTTATGACACAATGGTGATGCAGTAATTACCAACTTAATGAAATATTAAAATAATTGATATTATAAATATCAAACTAAATGTAATTTGAGACTTTTTATAAATTCCAATAATTGTATAGGTTAATGTAAAATATTATGATTGTTTATATAAAAATTTTTCGAAGTAATAATGATCTTATAAAATTATCAAAAACAAAATACCCAATAGTGTCAAAATTGACAAAAAAGAGTTTTTAAAACAAATATTATATTATTAAGTTATATTCTATTCCTAAAAGTCTAAGGTTCATCCAAAGGACTTATATAATGATATTTTTATCATTAATGGACCACTTGGGGGGTAGCTTGGAGGTATATAGTATGTTTATTAACTATATAATATAAAAATACAAAGAGAAATGGTAAATGTGAAACTATTTAACTAAGAATTAAATATAAATGATAAGGTTAATATAGTGACCCAAACCTATATAAAATCTATTGGTTGAAAGGGTTTCGACCCATACCTACCTTAAAAATTAAATAATCCACTTTTGAGCCATATAAAACCAAATATGAATTTATTATAAAATAATATTTCTAGCTTTTCCAAAGGTGCCTCTCACCCCTTCTATAAATGGGTACTCCCCCTTCCCTCTAATTTACACCATCAAAGCCTTTTGGATCGGCCAAACCCTACACAAATATTCTCTCAACATTTTTCACTTCAAACTAGAGGCCTTATTTTGATCATACAGTCAACCTATGGAGCCCTTTTGATCAAATCAAAAGGAAGAACACGAAGAAGAGGTAATGTTTTCACAACCTTCTTCTAGTTCCTTTCTTCTTCAACTTCTTCTTTATTAGTTATTTCCATTCTAAAATAATAACTCTAGTATATTTTATATACTTATATGTTATTATAAATATTGTACAACCATATTTAGTATTATATCCATCCTTTGAATGACATGTCACCATACGTGTGTACGTAAGGCCTACCGTCTCCACGTCGTGGTGTAATTGTTATTCAATACATTATTATTTGGATGGGTATAATAATGATGTGTAATTCATGTAAATAATTGGTATAACATTATAATTATTCTGTATATATGATATAAAATCCAATTATATATAATTTTAAAATCAAAAGAATGAAATTATCGCTCGTGCATACGTACGGACTACCGTCTCCATGAATGAAATGAGATTCATTCCCCATCATATCTATACAAGTATAATTCTCATTTTATGTTCTAAAAATAACTTTTAAGTACTTAATATCATTGTTTATATGAATAAGATACAACCTATCCCTAAAAAACATGACTTATGTAACAAAGCATATAAAATAAAACGAGTAAGAAAACACTCAAAACGACGATAATACTAAGATATTATTAACAAAGCAATGTTAAAAGATAATATATGATATAATATTAACTTATATGATTCTTTTATAATTCAATAAAAATTATTTAATAATTATATATGAGGATAACCTACCATCGACCAAGGATAAAGTACAAATTAGAGGGTTTCATATCTCACTTTTAATTCCATGATATTTCCATTATTCACCACTTATTTATTGCATGTGGTGTGTGTACTGCCCATGTTTGTATTCATTGTGTAATATAATTTAATTCATGTATATTTACATCATCATTGTAAGATCCTTCTTTAATGGGTGTATGTTTTGTATGTTACCAAATCAATAAGGGAATTTGAAATTTCAATTTCCACTCATTCAGCTTTACGCATACTTCATTGATTATTTTACTTCAAGATTATGTGTGTAATCACTATTAATTTGATTATGTCATAATTTCAACTACCCTTTATGTGTATATACTTTTGATACACATAATCAATCCATTTATAATTTCTCAATTCATCTATATGAACTTGATAAGAGTAATTTTTAACTCATTCTCCATTTGTTGAGTTAAATATCCAATTCAATGGTGTTGTCTTTAAAAGAATATGTGTGAATGTCCTATTATTGATTTACAGTGAATATCCAATCATATTGAGTGTATTTATATTTATCAAACATAATTATGTCATTGATTTATCCTTAACCAAATGATATGGTCTTTATAAGATATTTCCTATCAATTTACATTCCATTGAGACTTATTTGTTGTTATACACCAAATCACTTTTATATGGTGTATATAATGTACTTTGACATAGTATATCATGAATCCATTTATTCTCATGATATTACAATGTTTTGATTACCTCAATTATTTTTATTCAAGTGTCACTCTTTTTTTAGGAACTCTAACAAAAATATCATTTTAGATGATTTAATGATTTATTATTCTAAATCTTTTTAATTAATCTCCATGTTTTAAAAACGGTTTTAAAGATTTATTTATATGGTCATTAAAGTTTTAAAATTAAAACTCGTTTTAAAAGCTTCAATGGGGTATGAGAAACTTTGATTCAAAAATCTGTTTTTAAATGGCTTCTTGACAAATAGCGTTATTTTTAAATGTTTTCAAGAAAAAGGAGGATATTTCAATCAAATAGTTTTGATGATTATTTTCATCTATGTCAATATCCTTCATTATTATCGATTGAGGTTAATATGTTACAATACAATCTTCCTTATTGTATTGAATGAGTTATATTTGACTGTGGATGTGTTATTTTTATAACATTCATGGTTTGTGGATAAAGTATTGACATTTATTATGATAGTTTTAATACTAATGTTTATGTTATGTTTCAAACTTTTAATATGAGGAATGCATTGGACATATTAAGTTATCGGTGGAGCCTGCTATAGATCCTCGATGCATCTGTAGGTCTCATGAGACAAACTAGTGTCTTGGAACAAGGCCTTCAAAAAATCATATTTTTAGTCTTTGCATGAGGCCTTGACTATGTGGTTATGATAGTGTGGCATTATGCATTCCATCATTATGAAAGTGGTTATTGATATTTCATGTGGTTATTTGACTAGTAGAATATCCATGTGAATAAGTTAATGGAATTATTTAATTTTATCTTTTCCATATTATGCTGAAGTTCAAGTTGAAAAGGATTTTGATTTAGTTATACGTCGCCTTAAATATTTATGCTTATTTATGAAAGTTTCCGCTATATTGTTATCCTTAATGAGCATTTGAGCTCACCCCTTTCAACGTTTTATTTTTACCAGGATGTGAAGAAGTAATTTATGAATGACCTTCAGGGATAGTATGAGGGGATATGAATACATGATGTTGTTGTATTTTTTTTTACTTTTTTATGTAATGTAAGACTTATGAATATACCTAGTGTTTCCAAGACTAGTAAACTATTCGTTCTTTCGAGACTTGATCTTTTGTGATCATGCCAATCTTATGTAATAAGGAACTGACTCTCTGTAACTGGGGTTGGGGAATTACAGTTGGTATCAGAGGATGTTTTGTACAAACCTTGGAAACTAGATTTAGATAAACTCTGATTAGATCACATATCCCTAAGATAGACATTGAGGATTAGTATAGAAGAACATACTTGAATTTTGGTATTGTATAGATTTTTTTAGTTTTCCAAACAATACATCCATGTCTTGATACGATCTGATAGTGGTGGCTCTAGTACAGATGTACCTACAGGTAAAACCTGAAAACACCGCTTTCATCTAGACTCGAACGGAAACTGGTCCACGAAAACGGGCCTTGGAGAACTCTTGGTTACGACACTCCTGGGGGATATTCTTAGGATAATTTAAATTTTCATTACAACCCAATTTGATGTATTTTAATATAAGATGAGAGTAAATGACTTTCTTTAATCCTAAGGTGTTTCAAATTGAGAATATGGTGTCAAGATATTATCTAAAAGGTTTTATGGCTACTATTACTCACACAATGCTTTCTGGTTTTAGTCAATGGCTGGAGTACAAGGAAGTCATAGTAACTTTGAGAATGATGTACAAGGTAGGAATGGTAGTGGAAATGAGAAACCAAATGGAATGTTGATAGGAATAAAATATATCTCATTCATGCGAAATTAGTTTTCAGAAAATATGATCAACAATATATATATATATATTAACCAACTCCTAGACTCAAAAAAAAGAGAAAGGTGATGAATGATAACAGCTCCAGCAGTGGAGACCATGGAGAAAAGAAACATAATTTTCCATCATACAGGAAATGTGGAAGGAGACACCCAGGAAAGTGTCTCAAAGGAACAAATAAATGCTTTACGTGCGGGAAATAAGTACATAAAGTGAATAATTACCGAGGAAAAATGAAGAGTACTATGGAAGAAAATAAAAATGGTCCAAAAAATCCATTTATAGTCATTTTCTATAAATATAGGGGACCTTGACATTACTCGAGTGAATTAACTATTATATAGATTATTTTCTTGGTCAAAGAAGAAGCTATATGAAAATAAATTGTTGGAGAAATTTTTAAAAGTATTAGTGCTCCTTGTTGATGGGATTACTTTGGAATAATTTTCTCTTATAATTCTAACCCCACAGTTTTCCATTTGAGAATGATATTTGAGGATGACATATCTTTTCCCTTGTGGATATAGTTATAAATAACCATTTGGTTTTATATGATCATTGGGTTTGAAGAAATTACAAGTTATTATATTTTGGGATGAAAATGCAAGGTATGATATAAAATTTCTTATTAAAATTATGTTATTGTTATTTTGAGGAATTTATCTCATTTTGGTAATGTTATAAAATATATTTTTTGAAAAAGGACAACACGCAGACCGTGTGAAAACCCGTCATGTCGGACAAAGCTGTGGGAAATTGAACCCACAACCGAAGTGCGATTGGGATTTATCACCTACCACAAGACTACGTGAAGTTCCTGGTTAGTGTGACTAATTATTTTTAGTTAAATGGTTTTATTGATAAATAATAAGTTGATTTGGGTTCTTAGGTCTTATAAAATGAATTCTCTTAGTATAGGAAAATTATTTGGTGATTAAGTGATAAATGTTATTTTGGAAGATGTTCTCTTTGTTTGGGAACACTATATGCCCAAGGAAACTAGAATACTATGGGATTTCATTTGAGGAGTAATGGTGGATTTTTATCTACATTTTTATTGGGGATTTATAGTGATTTGGGTTATTTATGGAAATTATTAACCTATAATAGAGAATATGTGATTAGGTTAATTTCGTTTAATTATGTGACTTTAAGAGTAGTTGATGTCATTTGGAGATATAATTTAATGTGCAAGACTATATAACCAAATTCTTCTATGTTTTGGGTTTCAATATTAGTTTGGATTATATTGAAGGATTTTGAGAACAATTTATCATTGAATGGAATTCATTTAAATTTGGGGTATTGATGGTTTAATTTTAGAAATTAAGATTAGTGTTTCTTTCTCTAAAGGAATATCCTTTTGGAGGATCATCAGATCTTGTACTAACCATTTTTGTTTTGATTAATCTCTAAACATAAGGTAAATTTATAGTTTATTCTCCATAGATCATGTGATTCTATAGAAGTTTATTCTATCTCTTCCAGTGTGACCAAGTCTTCTTGAATACTCATCTATTTAAAAAAAATTATTTAGTGGTGGAAATTTATTAAAGAAATAAACTCTACTTAAAAAGTAATTATATCTCTTTATTTTCTTAGTCAATCTCGAAAATGAATTCCTTATCTTTATTTAATGTAACTTAAAATAATATAGTCTGTATACTTTTCCTATTGGGAAACTAATGACCGTTTTTTCCATCACAAGTTTGTGCCTTTCTGGTTGTTTACTTTCTCCTGATCATGTTATCTATCCCTCTCCATTAGAACTTGACAGTTAGTTTATCTTAAATATCCAGAATTTCCAACATGGAATCCTAGTATGAGTTATCTTGGGTGACCTTTGTACTTCTCTTTCTTTATTTTAATGTAATAGTTTTATTGACTCTTTTTCTGATGTAGGACTATCCATTATATTCCCAATCCAAATTTTAAATATTTAGAGGATGAAATTATTTGAAGGCGGGGAGAATGTAACACCCTAAGCTACCATGGTACACTTCTCTTTGTATAATACAGTAGCGTGTGTTGTACGCAACTTCGAGTTCTAATAAAAATCACAACCAATCAAATTAACTGTTATGAAAAGTAATACCCACTTTTTGAAATTTTATAAATTTTATCTTTCCAAATGGGCTTCATTTTTGGATTTGGAATATCGAAATTATTTTATGGTGAAATTTTGGTATTTTTATGAAAACATTCAATTTTCGATGAATAATGAAAAAATACTGAGTTATAGTTTAAAACCGAATTTTTATTTAAATAATTATTTATTTTATTTAAATTTAATTAAGGTCAAAATAGATACATAATACCTATATAAGTTCAATGTAATTAATTGGAGTTAGTTTAGAATAATTTTAGATATATAAAAAATATATTAAACTTTTCACCATCTTTTACCCACCTCATAGGAGAATTTGGAAATTCACATAAAACTTAATTTTACCTCTTATATGAGTGAAATTTTAGAAATCCGAGAGACGCAGTTAATATCAATGAGTAAATTGTGGTTCAATGAGACGAACATATTTTTTGGTGAATAATAACTTTTTACTTTTATTTACCACAGTTGAAGGTAAATAGTGTAATTAAGGGTAAAAATGATATTAATATTACCCTAACACATGTCCTAATTCTATTGAACAAGAGTATCTTGACCAAAAACAACCTTAGGAATAAAATATTATCATTTAGGTCCACATGGAATAGATTAGGACATTTATTATTATTTAATTCAAAGAAGAGTTAAAAGAGATAAAATCAATGTTTAATAATTAAAACATTTTTAATATAGGGTTATACATAAGATAAATTCTATTATAAATATTCATTAGAAATATAAAATGATTTCATACATAATGTTATTTTATTTATAATTTTTAGACATTAAATAAGTTAATTTATTTATGACACAATGGTGATGGAGTAATTACCTAATTAATGAAATTTTAAAATAATTGATATTATAAATATCAAAATAAATGTAATTTGAGACTTTTAATAAATTATAATATCTAGGTTAATATGAAATATTATTAATGGTTATATAAATTTTTTAAGTAATAATGCTGTTATGAAATTATCAAAAACAAAATACCCAATAGTGTCAAAATTGACATAAAAGAGTTTTTAAAACAAATATTATATTATTAATTGATATTCTATTCCGAAAAATCTAAGGTTCGGCCAAAGGAATTATATAATGTTAGGTGTATCATAAATGGAACACCTGGGGTCTCATTGAGGTATATAGTAAGTTTATTAACTATATAATATATAAATACAAAGAGACATGGTAAATGTCAAACTATTTAACTAAGAGTTAAATATAAATGATAAGGTTAATATAGTGACCCAAACCTATCTAAAATCTATTTTTTGAAAGTATTTAGACCCATACCCACCTTAACCTTTAAATAATACACATTGGATCTATTATAAACCTAATATAAATTTATTATAAAATAATATTTCTAACTTTTCCAAAGGTGCCCCTCACCCCTCTTATAAAAGTGTACTCCACCTTACCTCTAATTTACACCTTCAAATCCTTTTGTATCATCCAAAACCTTCCCAAATATTCTCTAAACTTTCCTCACCTCAACATAGAGGCCATATTTTGATCAGAAAGCCAACCTAAGGAGTCCTTTTTATCAAATCAAAAGGAAGAACCTGAAGAAGAGGTAATGTTTTCACAACCCTCTTTCAAGTTCCTTTCTTCTTAAACTTCTTCTTTCTTTGTTATTTACATTATAAAATAATAACTTCAGTATATTTTATATATTTTGATGTTATTATAAATATGTTACAACCATATTCATTATTCAATCCATCCTTTGAATGACATGTCACTATGCATGCGTACGTACGACCTACCGTCTCCACGTCATGGTGTAATTGTTATTCAATACATTATTATTCAGATGAGTATAACAATGATGTGTAATTAATGTAAAAAATAGTTATAACATGATAATAAATCTGTATATATGATATACCATCCAGTTATATATGATTTTAATATTAAAATAATGATATTATTGCTCGTGCGTACGTTCGGACTACCATCTCCATGAACGCGATGAGATACATTCCCCATCGTATCCATACAAGTCTAATTATCATTTTATGATTAAAAATAATGTCTAAGGACTTTATATAATTCTTTATATGAATAATATACAACATATCCATGACAAACATGACTTAAGTAACAAAACATATAATATAAAATGAGTAAGTTAACACCCAAAACGACGATAATACTAAGATATTATTAACAAAGAAATGTTAAAAGATCATTTATGATATAATATTAACATATATGATTCTTTTATAATTCAATAAAAATTATTTAACCATTTTACAGGAGGCTAAACTACCCTTGACCAAGGATAAAGTGCAAATTAAGGGGTTTCTTATCTCACTTTTAATTCCGTGATATTTCCATTGTTCACCACTTATTTATTTCATGTGGTGTGTGTACTGCCCATGTTTGTATTAATTGTGTAATATAATTTAATTCATGTATATTTACATCATAATTTCATGACCCTTCTATCATGGGTGTATGTTTTGTATGTTACCAAATCAATAAGGGAATTTGAAATTTCAATTTCCACTCATTCGGCTTTACGCATACTTCATTGATTATTTTACTACAAGACTATGTGTGGAATCACTATTCATTTTATTATGTCATAATTTACACTCAACTTTATATGGATATACTTTTCAAACACATAATCACTCTATTGATAATTTCTCAAGTCATCGATATGAACTTGATTAGAGAAATTTTTAACTCAATCTCCATTTGTTGTGATAAATATCCAATTCATTGGTGTTGTCTTCACAAGAATATGTGTGAATGTCCTATGATTGATTTACAGTGAATATCCAATAATATTTAGTGTATTTATATTTTTTACACATAATTATTTCATTGATTTATCCTTAACCTAATGAGGTGGACTTTATAAGAGTTTTCATCTCAATTTACATTCTACTGATACTTCTTTGTTGTTATACAACAAATCACTTTTATATGGTGTATATAATGTACTTTGACATAGTATATCATGAATCCCTTTATTCTCATGATATTAAAATGTTTTTATTATCTCAATTATTTGTATTTAAGTGTCACTCTTTTGGATAGGAACTCTAATTAAAATATAATTTTAGATGATTTAATGATTTTTTATTCTAAATATTTCTCATTAATGTCCATGTTTTAAAAATGGTTTTAAAGATTTATTCATATGGACATTAAAGTTTTAAAATTAAAACTCCTTTTAAAAGTTTCAATGTGGTATGGGACACTTTTATTCAAAAATCTTTTTTTAAATGGATTCTTGACAAATAGTGTGACTTTTAAATGTTTTCAAGAAAAAGGGGGATATTTCTATCAAATAGTTTTGATGATTATTTTCATCTATGTCAATATCCATCATTATTATCGATTGAGGTTAATATGTTACAATACAATCTTTTTTATTGTATTGAATGAGTTATGTTTGACTGTGGATGTGCTATTTTTATACCATTCACGGTTTTTAACTAAAGTATTGACATTTTGTATGCTAGTTTTAATACGAATGTTTATGTTATGTTTTAAACTTTTAGTATGAGGAATGCATTAGACTTACTAAGTGACGGGTGGAGACCGCTATACCTCCTCGATGCATCAGTAGGTCTCATGAGACAGACTAGTGTCATGGAACAAGGCCTTGACAAAATCTTATTTGTAGTCCTGGCACGAGGCCTTGACTATGTGGTTATGATAGTCTGGCATTATGCATTCCATCATTATAAAAGTGGTTATTGATATTGCATGTGGTTATTCGACTAGTATAATATCTATATGAATAATTAAATGGCATTATTTCATTTTATATTTTCCATATTATGCTGAAGTTCAAGTTTAAAAAGATTTTATTTTAGTTTTACATTGCCTTAAATATTTAGGCTTATTTATGATAGTTTCCTCTATATTGATATCCTTACTAAGCCTCTGATCTCACCACTTTCAACGTTTTATTTTTTCTAGGATGTGAAGAAATAATTTATGAATGACCTACAGGGATAGTATGAGGGGATATAAAGAGAAGATGTTGTTGTAGTTTTTTTACTTTATGATGTAATGTAAGACTTATGAATATATCCAGTGTTTCCAAAACTACTAAACTATTTGGTCTTTTGAGACTTGATCTTTTGTGATCATGCCAATGTTATGTAATAAGGCACCGAATTTGGGTAACTGGGGTCAGGTCATTACAATATGACCATTGGTTAACATTTCATTTGGAAACCATAATAATTTTTTTATGTTATAATTTTTGTTTATAATTGTAAATGATAATGGATAAAAAATCCCGAAAGAAGAGTCGATGGACTCTGAAAGAAGAATTGTATCATACGAAGCCCATTTATCGGAGCTTGGGAAGAAGGTACCATCACTGTATTTTTCTCTAGACCAATCCCAAGATGAGCTTCAATATGTTAAGTTTGAATGAAATCTTATATGGGATAAGTTCATGTTGATACGAATAACCACTTGAGAAATGTTGACTAAGCCGCCCCAAGATTTTATCACCATTGTCGAACTTACTCTTATGTCCTATGTAGGTATCATAAGGTTTTAAGTAACAAGGTCATAGTTACTTTATATAATTCATTTTTAAAAATAAATTTTTTTATGGAAAAATAAATATCATATTTGAATTTCAAATGTAAAAATAAATATATGATCAATTTTTAGTAATTATCTAAGAAGATTCATATTACTGTTGAATATTGAAAAAATAGAATTTTAAAATAATTTTATACATTAAAATATTGATACTGTGAAATTATTTTCGAAAAAATGGGCATCAATGGTTGTGATCAGTTCGAAATTTAGAGTCTGATAAGTTCAACAAATTGTTTTGGGAATAGTAACTTATGAATAGTAATATTACCCATATAGAAAGTTATGACCAATATAATAGTAACCTCACAAAAATAAGTATAAATATAACTTAGGCATCTTTAATGGTAATGTTATATAATAGTATAAGTAAATAATTGTTTTTAGAAATTATTTGTTATCTATTAGTACTTTTTCGAGTAAATAGTGATTTTACAATAAAATTAAATTTATCATATTTAGAAATTTATTTTTATAAAATGGAGTTCAATTTGGAATTTAAAACATTGATTTTAGGTTAGGGTGAATTTATGATATTTTTATAAAATTTTTTGTTTTTTGGTGAATAGTAAAAATACAGTTTTTGAGTTTTCAATGTATTTGAGGACAGTATAGTGATGTAATATTTAATTTCAAATTATTTTTAATCATTTATATTAAAATATGACATGGGGTGTCATAAGTTTCCAAAACTATGGGAAACGTCCAGGGTAAATCCCATAGTTTTGTAAATACCACTGATAAAATGTCCTCCGAAATTAATAAAAAACTCCCTCTCTTATACTATAAAGACTCACCCATTTATCAATTTTATTTCATTCCAAGTTATATATACTATATACTATGATAGTATTACCTCCCAATGATTCCTAAAATTTTTTCCTCAATCCCTCATTGTCCCAAAATTTATGTTTTAGGAGTCCCTAATCAAGGTAAGGGAAATATCAACATCATTTTTCTTTTCATGTCCTCTTTTTATGTTAAATATCATTATAATTTTCATAACATGTTCCTATTTTAATTCTATTATGTCTCTATATGTTATTATTATTATTTTATTAATGGTTTACCTTTATCCCAACTCTTTTTAATATTTTCTAAATCTACGTTCCATACACAATATGCTGCCAGATTTTCGTCTGGAAATTTCTCTCTTCTTATCAAGAAATTATTTTATTTTATTTTTTGAATACCCAAACCACTATATTATCTATGGGTATTCTCATGGATTTCCAAATTGATATATTTTAATTCTATTATTAACATACATGAAACCCACCATCCTTTTCTATGGTATTAAATCGACAAAAGGAACTTGTTTTTAAGAACTTTTTAAATACTCTATGATTTTGATATGAAACCCATTTATTTTATTTTATATGGGTTATTTATGAAATATTTCATTATTATATATGTGTGTAATATAAAAATAAATGCATATTAAGTGTTCTCCCTAATCTTGATCCAATTAATTTGGTAAAAAAAATAACCTAAAGAGATGATAAGTTTTATGATACCTTAGTGAATATCCTTGGTAATTTTTATGAAACCTTGGGGATGGAACTTGGTGATATGCTTATAAATTCTTAAGTTAAATTTTTTATCAACATTTTAAAGATATTATTCAAGTTTTTATTATCATTATATAGATCCTTCTCATTCCTTTATTATATTTCCTCTTATTTTTGTTCTATTCACTCAAGATTAAATGTAAACTATTTTCCCCTTTCTCACTTACTCGACCTTATGCTCGCCATTGAATTTAATGAATGTACCTAGGTTATGAGATGTAGTAATGGTAAATAGTATGAAAATTTATCTAATCCTTTAAAGAGTATTAAAATAATGTATTCTATTTTCATGTATTATGTACCTTATTTCAAAGACAGTAAATTGTGAATGTCCTCTATTTGTAAAATGTAATTAAAAGTTATGTAATAAAAAGGAAGGATTCCATAGTTGGTATCAAATGATAATTTAGTTATTCATGGAAATTTGGATATGAAACCTTTAGCAATAACCCTATAGAAAATTTTAAATATAGTAAAACTTCCTGGTATTTTGGTTAAATATTAATTAAGTGGTTTCCAAAAAAATACCTATCTAGATACAAAAAAGTGGGTATGGCTCTAGCATAGATGTATCTAGGGGTAAAACCAGAAAACACCACTTTGATCAAGACTCAAACAAAAACTTGTGAACAAAAATGGGCCTTACTTAACTCTTAGTTTGACACTCTCGGGGTATATGTTTGGGTAGTCATGATATTTTTATGAAACACTATAAAGGATTTATAAAATTTTTAATTATTGATAATGAATAAAATTTTAAGCATGATGTTTTAAGATATGAAAATTCTTTAGAGTTATAAGATTATTTTATGAAAAAAGTTTCTCACAAAGGATTTCTTCTTTTAGAAAATGGAAAGAAATAGGAGGAACCATGCAAATGGGGACCGCAATAGACCATGTGATGATGGCCCTATGATAGAATATGTAAAGGGAGATTTCATGAGAATGATAAATTAAATGACTCAAGTTATGGGGAAAACATGAATAAAGAAGAGATACCAACTTCACCAAGAAAAGAACAACATTACATTTATTCCTTTATGTTTAAATGACCACCAACATTCAGTTTATCTACCTATCCATTTACTAAAGAATAGTAGATAAGCTCTATAGAAAAGTTCTTTTCTATACTTCATAGTTATGAACAAGAGAAAGTCACCTTGGTGTGTACCTCTTAGAGGGAGATGCTGATTATTAGTGGGTGCTGATTAAAAACATGAGGCCAAGAGTGGATATTGATGCAATGGAGTGTCATGATTTTAGATGGATCTTCTTCAATAAATAATTCCCTCTTTTGATAAAAACAAAAATAGAGATATAATTTATCAGTTTGATGTATATGGAGATTTAATTTGTTGGAAGCTATGGGATGAACTTCACAAGACTTTCTCGTTACACCACAATCTTTTTCATGGATCCTAATGGAAAGGTTAGTGGATTCTTTGGTGGACTAAGACCTAATCTACTAAATAATCTAGGAAACAGAGACTATGATAGCTTGGATGAGATCATGTGGAGTTCCATGAAAGTCAAACATGTGATTGATGAGATGAATTGGTCACAAAAATCCAATGAAAAGAAGAGATAAATGGATCCATTCTTGTGGAGGAGCATTGACTAGGGAAGAAAAGGAAATCAAGTACAGCTTCCCACATTTAATAAATATTGGAAGAAGCATTTAGGGAACTTCCTTCTTTGGAGTGGGAAGTGTCAAAAATGTGTAAGAGATGTCCATATCGCTCATAATTGTTGTAGTGAGTTGAAGCCTCAACTTCCAAAAACTGATGAAAAAGGGAATATGGTGTAGGCCCTACTTGAAGTCCAATGTTTCAAGTGTGGACATCTTGGGAACATTCCCAATAACTATCTAAATCTGAGGGTAGTGGAGAGGAATCACCATCAGCATCAGCATCAGCAAAGTCCAAGGGAGAAAGGCCATGATTTTCTCTCCCAATAGGTGAAGTTGAAGATCTAAATGATGTTTTGGATGGTACTATTTTTGTTCTCTAAAATATAGAAAGTACTTTGTTTGATTCTAGTAATACCCATTCCTTTATTCCCTCCATGTTTTCAAGGATCATGGAATCAATCCTTAAACTTCTAAATGTAGTGTTATCAGTCATGAATCTTGGAGGGAGTATACAATTATCAACACTGTTTAAAAACTCTAGTATTTACTTTTTCGAGAATAATATTATCACAAATCTATTAGTCATTCCCATGTTGGAATTCGACATTATACTAGGGATGGACTAAATCTCAAATGATAATGCTATAATAAAATGTAGAATCATAGAAATCTTATTATTATTGATTGAAAACCAACATTTATCTTCTGTGGAGAGATATTTAAACCCGATATTTTCTAGAAGCACCTCATATAGCCTTCTTTATGGACTTAATCGGTGATGAAGAATATGGAAATGAGAGTATAAGGATAGAGAATGTCCCCATAATTCAGGAATACATTGACATATTTTTTGAGGATTTACATGGACCTCCCCTATAAAAATATGTAGAGTTATCCATTGAACTCATTCCTAGTTCCAAGAAATTTTTGTAAACCCTGTATAGAATGGCGAATGCGGAGCCATAGGAATTAGATAAGAAACTCCAAGATCTTCTAGAGAAGGGGTTTATCTGGCCAAGTGTGTATCCTTGGGGAGAAACTGTTCTTTTTGTGATGAATAATTACATATCAATGTGTTTTTTCATTTACTATAGAGAACTAAATGAGATCAAAGTGAAGAACAAATACCCTCTTCCAAAAATTGATGACTTATTTGACCAGCTTTGTGTGGATCAATTGTTCTCCAAGATTGATCTCTTCACTGTTTATCATCAATTAGGGGTGAAAAAAGTATATATTCCAAAAATATTACTTTCAATATGGATATGGATATTATAATTTTGTTGTTATTCCTTTTTTATTGGAAAATTAACATGCTATATTTATATATTTGATGAATAGAGTCTTTAAGGACTACCTTGTTAATTTTGTGGTAGTTTTTATTGATGATATTCTAAAATATTCTATAATTTGTGAGGTGAATTAAGATCATATAAGGGTTATATTGAAACTATATAGAAGGAATGGCTTTTTGGAATTATTAGAAAATGTGAATTTTTGTTACAGAAAGTTTCTTTCTTAGGTAAAATTATAAGCAATGAAGAAATATCAGTTTACCCTTCAAAGAAAAAGGTTGTAGAGGAGTTACCTCATCCTATAACAGTAACTGTGATTCATAGTTTCCTTGGATTAGTGGGATATTATTTGAGGATTGTAAAAATATTTTCACTGCATTATAATCCACTAAACATGTTAACTCGAAAAGGAGTCAAGTATATTTAAATAAAAAAGTGTAAAGAAAGTTTCCAAGTGTTGAAGAAGAGACGGGTAACTGCACCCATGTAAAATCTACCATCATTCAGATAATAATTATTTATATTTAGTGATTCATCTCAAAAATAGAATGGGTTCATCCACATGAAAAATGACAAATCCATTGCTTATGCATCTGGACAGTTGAAGCCTCATTAGTTGAATTATCTAACACATGGTCTTGTGCTAACTGTATTTTTTTTTCTTCGAAGATAGAGAGGATCTATATTTATTGGGAGTAGTGTGATATGTAAATAGATCATTAAAATTTGGAGTATATTTTCAAGAAAAATGAATTGAACATGGGATAGAGGATATAGATGGAATTTATTAAAGACTATGATTGTTCAATAAATTGTCATTATGAAAGAGAAAATAAGTTGATGATGCATTAAATAGTAAATTAAATGTTATTCTTGAAATGATGAGAATTCATGGAGATCCCTTGATCAAATACCTTGTGAAAATAGACATGGGAATTATAAGGTAAGGGAAATCATAAACCTTATCCCAAAATATTTCTAAACAGTCATTATTTTAGAAGATCAGGAAAGATAAAAATAATATACTTTATTACAAAATAATTTCTGGGAAGGATGGGAAGTTTCATAAGTTCAATATTGATCATGAATATATACTACAAATTCATAAAAGTATATGTGTTCCATCTATTCTAGAAATTAAGAAGGATATGATGGATGGTGCTCATCACTCTACATTATCTATACATCTTGGAAGTAAAAAAATTTATAGGGTCATTCTTGATCATTATTGGTGGGATAATATGAAAAGTGAGATTGCTGACTATGCTACATAGTGCATGGTATGTCAGAAAGTGACGGAAGAGAAACAACTTTTTGAAGGGGTATTACAACCACTACCTATACCAGGAACGAAGTGGGATAATATTACTATGGACATTTTCACTGGTCTCTCAAGAACTTCCAAGGGAAATAGTTTGATATGTGTTATAGTGGAACGTATCACCATTACTGCCGATTTTATCTCCAATTGGGAAGATTTATCTCTTGATAAACTTGTTAGGAATTATGTGATGGAAGTGGTAAGGATATATGGATTTTCACTTCCTATCGTATCTTATCGTGATCCATGGTTCACATGAAAATTCTGGAGAAATATTCAACATCCTTTGTGTACCAAATTCAATTTCAATACAGCCTATCACCCTCAAACTGATGGAAAATATGAAAGGAATATTTCGACACTCAAGGACATGCTGGGAATATTCTCAATAGAATTTATGTGTATGGGATAAACATCTCCCATTAGTTGGGTTCTTTTACAACAACAGATTCCACTCGATCATTCAAATGGCATCATATGAAGCTCTATATGGGAATATATGTAGAACACATACATGTTTGGAAGAATCTAGTGAGAGAATGATTCTTGGGCCTAATATTTTTCAAGAGATGACAGAAATGATTCATGTAATCTAAAAACATAATAAGGAAATTCAGAGTTGGCGTAAGAGATATGATTACAACCATCGAAAGGAATTGGTATTTGATGTTAGTGATAAAGTCTTCCTTCTAATTTCTTCATGTAATAGAGTCACTAGGTTTTGGGAGAAAGGTAAGATCATTACTAGATTCATTGGTCCCTATGAAATCCTTGATTGTATAGGAGCAATGTCCTATCATCTTCCACTACCTCCAAATCTCACTCAAGTTCATGATTTCTTCTATGTATCCCCCTTTATAAAGTACATACCAGAACCTTCACATGTACGAAATCAAGAGGTGGTACAATTGGAACAAAACCTATCTTATGAGGAGATGTTGGTGGAGATCATGGATCATAGAGACAAGGTTCTACTCAAAAAGACTACCCACCTTGTAAAAGTGTTGTGGAGGAACCAAAAAAATAACGAATCCACATGGGAACTTTATGAGACTATTATGTAGAAGTACCCACACCTTTTATATTTTGTGGGTATGAATTTAAATTTCATGGTTGAAATTTCTTAAGGGGGAAGAATGTAATGACCTGTACTTTTGAATAATATTTTGATTCCAAAAAATGTAACTTTTACTATGGAATAACAAATAAAACTATATATGTATAATTTAAATGTAAGCATCGAGTTTTGACTGTTATATGACTATAGTTTAACATGACTTTTGGATAACATTATTTTTTATCATCATAATTATTGTTTATAAATATAAATGATAATGGATAATTAATGAAAAAATAAGAGTTGATGACCTCTACCAATATAAACTTCCCATAAGAAGGCCATTTTTTATAGCTTGGGAAGGAGGTAGCGTCACTGGCCTTTTCTTTATACCAAGCCCATGTTTAGCTTCAACATGTTAATCTAGAAGGGAATCGCATGTGGGAGAATTTCAAGTTGATAGAAATCACAACTGGAGTAATGTTTTCTGAGCCACCCCAAGATTTTAACACCATTCCACACCTTACTCTTAGATCATTTTTAGGTGTTTTAATGGATTATGTAATGAGGCCTTAGTTACTTTATGTAATACATTTGTATAAATAAAATTATTTTTATGGTAAAACAAACATCATTTTTAAATTTCAATTGTCAAAATTAATCTAGGATGAACTTTTAAAATATTTCTAAAAAGTTTATTATTATTGAAGGATATTTAAAAAAACATATTTTAAAATAATTTTTATACTTTAAATGATTTACACTATGAAATGATTTTCGAAAAATGGACATACACGGTTGTGATCGGTAAGAAATTTATAGTTTGATAAGATCAACATAATTTTTTTATGAATAGTAACATATGAATAGTATTATTATCCTATTGAATAGTAATATGTCCAATGGAATAGTAACCTCACATTAGGTAGTATAAATAAAATTCAAGAATCTTGAATGGTAATTCTATATAATAGTATAAGTAAATAACTATTTTAGAAATTATTAGTAAAATATTAGTACATTTAGAGTAAATAGTGATTTTACTTAAAAATTAAATTTCTCATATAAAGAAAATTGTTTTAATAAAATGGAGTTCATTTTTTAATTCAGTACATCGATATTTGGTTAGGGTAAACTTATGATATTTTTATAAAATGTTTTGTTTTTTAGTGAATAGTAAAAATATTGTTTTTGAGTTTTCATTGTGTTTAATGACATCAATGTGATGTAATATTTAATTTAAAATTATTTTCAACTCATATGATTTAAAACTAATATGAGTATTCCCATGTTACCAAAACCATTGGAAAATACCTTGGGCAATCCCATGGTTTTGTAAATATTATCGATGAGGTGTCTACAAAATTTAATAAAAAAACTCCCACCCTTTTACTATAAATACCTAACCATTCCTACATTATATTTTATTAAAAATTATCTATCATATAATATTTTATATTATTTCCTCCAAATTAGTCCTCCCAATATTTCTTAAATCCCTCAAGGTACAGATCTTTATGTTTTAGGAGTCACTACTCAAGGTAAAGAAAATCTCAAATTCATTTTTCCTTTAATGTTCTCTTTTGATGGTGTCTGTCTTTCAAATTTCCATACCATGTTCATATTTACATTTTATTATATCGATTTAATTTTTTATGATTATTTTATGAATGTTTTACCATTATCCCCTATCTTTTTATTGTTTTCTAAAGAAATGTTTCACACCCATTATGTTGCCGTATTTTAATCTCTAAATTTCTCTCTTTTTATCGATATTTTATTTTATTTTATTTTTTGATTACCCAAAACTGTATCTTCTCCAGTTTTATACACATGGATTCCCAAATTATATATTTTAATTATTTTAATTATTTAATTAAAATACATGAAACCCATCATCCTTTTTAGTGGTATTAAATTGACAAAAGGAACATTTTTAGCACTTTTTAAAACACTAGGATTCTTAAATAAAACCCATTTCTTTTATTCTCTACGGTTTATTCATGAAATGATTGATTATGGTCTATATGGGTCAAATTAAAATAAATACATATTTATTTTTCACCCTAATTGTGTTCCAATGCATTGGTTATAGAAATTAATCTCTAGATATGACAAGTTTTATGATACCTTGGTGAATAACCTTGGTAATATTTATGAAACATTGGGGATAGACCTTGGTTATATTATTATTAATGTATAAATTAAATTTTTTTCCACATTTTCAAGATATTATTCAAGTTATTATTATCATTATTTTCCTATTTTTCATTCCTTTATGATATTTCCCATGTTCTTATTATATTCTCTCAAGCACACATGTAAACTCTTTTCCCGGTTTTCCCTTACTAGGCCTTTTTCTCACCCTTTCCTTTGATGTATGTCCAAAGGTTATGAGATGAATTTACATTACATAGTATAAACAATTCAATAATACTTTCAAGTTTATTAAAAGTATGTTTTATGTTTTCATGTATTATGTACCTTATTTCCACGACACTAAACTTTAAATATCCTATTTTTGTAAAATTAAATTTTATGTAATTTAATAAAAAGACGGGATTCCATAAAATGTGTCTCCATGATTTAAATTATAATGAAAAAAGTGTCAATTATGATAATGTGTTTTTTTCATACTCCAAAACAAATAGCATTTTTCTAGAATAGTAGGTTACATTCGGGGTCTTTCACTATTTAAGAATGCCCCTATTGAAAATTTATCTACCAATTCACCTAAATTTTTAGATTGTAAATGGTCTTTAACCCCTTAAAATATATGAAATATGAGAATGAGGGGGTCTCTTTATTCATATCTATATGTAAATTTCTATCCTACTCTTTAAACATGAAACAATCATAAGATAATTTTCATGAATTCTATATAGATATGTTTTTGTGATGATTTATAGGAATATAAAGTCCCTATAAAATACCCCTAATGTTTTTTGGCATATATATAGTGTAACAAAGTATAGAGGATGTTTTCTGAAATACAAAAGATAAGTATTGTCCGACACACCTAGCCCAAAGGAAGAGGAAAATGAAATAACGAATAACAATGTTGATGGTTAAGGCATCTCTAACACTATATTTTGTGACCAATAATGTGTATTATCGCATGGTATTTATTCTCGATTAGAAACAACCAAAACATATTCCACATTAAGAACAATGAAAAGATAAGAGGAAACCATTGTATGGAGATAAGAAGAATAAATTCTATTAATTCTGAAATGAGTAGGTTCTATGTTATTTTATCATAGATAAAGTGAAATAATTTACTAAAACAACTAGAGCCTATAAATCCCAATCATGTTTGCCTATGTTACATCCCTAATTATCGTCCACTTTATTGAATATTGGGACACACCATCCAATAGATCTTTTCTGTAAAATAAATTCTCAAAAAAATGGTTGATTATTGAAAACTCAAGTTGAGAGAGCCACCAACAAAATTGTCTTGGGTATTATTTTTCCCACAAGAATATGATGAACAATGGAAGGAAATCAAGATAAAGGGTACATGATTGTCTAATTATTGAATGACATAAAATACTATTAATTTTATTCTTGTGCTCCTATGGGAATATGTAAATCGTCATTTATTAACCCCAGATCCCCCTATGACTATTATGTCATATTATTAGAAACAATAATCGTCCAAGGGTTTCACATTTTAGAGAGAACACAATTGGTGTAAAAATAATATGATGAAATAATAGGAATATGGGTAGATTCAGAAGATAGTTCTGAAAATTACGAATTTCATAACAATATCATTATTAATGTGGCCACATCTCCAAAAAAATCAATGGGAACTCACCCATAGAATAGAACCCATTTCAAATGAATAATATTTTTATAGTTATTTAAACATGATTCATAGTGTAAATCCATTCTCCAATAAATAATATGTCTAAGACTCTATCTTTCCCTCCCATAATCAAGGAGGGGTATGTTCATCGAGGCTACTGTGGTTATAGAGGATGAGGTTAGTGTGGATCTTGATACACTAGAGATACACCTCTTGAAATCATATATATTATATATTCTAATAGATAGGCACTCTAATAGGCTAAGTAGGACAATAAAACTACTACTGAATCAGTAAAGGATCATTCAATATCAATTATATAGGAGGACTTATTTGTGAATCAACATATTTCTGGTCAATATCAATACATGGTAAGGGTACATCACATCATAATATAAAATAAAAATATTCCCTCATGTTTTGATCAAGGAATAAAACCATCCACACCGACAACTCTAGATTTTTAGCATTAGATTAGGTAGAATTCCCATGAAGGGAAGCATAATCCACCAGCTTAGAGTTATGAAATCATTAAAAAGTGTTGTTCTATCCACTTAGATTTCAATTCTTGATTCTCCTTCTTTTATAAGGATATATAGAATGAAATAGAGGAGTCACATATAATCCATCATTTACTAATGTCATGAAAACTAAATTATATCATATAGAAACTGATCCTACTAAATTCTATTCAATGATAACCTTCATAGAATATAACAAAGAGACCATGATATAAGTACACATTTGGCCCATTTATGTATATATAATGTTGTATGTTGTTGATTTATATTGATCTCTCATTGATGATAGCTTGAGAATCAACCACAAACAATTCTAAATGATATGGTGATTAGGCTATAAAAATACTTTTTCCCACTTCCTTGATGATTAAAGGATATTTTAAATTTAAACAAAATTCTCTTAGAGAAATAAACCTCAAAGCCAAATTTGGTGACCTTTTCTCCCATTCCAATTTAATTATTTCCCACCATGATAAAGAATTCAATATAATTTAGAAGTACAAAAAATCATTTTTATGTGGAAGTTATATCATCATACCACGTATATTTCAAGCATTCTATTACAAGATAAGTTGGATTGTCGTATGGTGATGGTACCCTTTTGATTTCTATGAATCTTGATACACTGACTTGGGATTCAACCAAATATAGGAAAATATCTGGTGATTGGTGACACTATAAAGATAGTGTCCCCCAATGGCTTAGATATTTCCCATATAAAACCATTTCATAAACATGGTGAGGACTATATAATAATTATAGGTTTCATGAAATTCACCCCTATAATATTAATATCATTCACATCAACATATTTTTACTGTACAAGAAAATTGATCTACTTCTATAAATTATGTTGATTTCCTAGAAACAAATATTCTCAATATATAATGGAATTATTACATCACAATTTTGATTGAAAAATACCCCCCACATCACTGGTAAGAAATGAAAATTCAATTATATCTCCTCTCAAGTCTCGGTATGACCTCAAATTATCTTCTCTCAATAATAGTGGGGAATAAAGATAAAATATCTATAATATCTTTTTCAATAATGAATATTAATTATCACCCTCAAATAATAAAGATATTTCCTCATCCTTAATTTATGATATAAAATTCCATCCATCATTTTCTAATCCCAATACTGTCTCTTCACTGACCACTTCTTCTTATATTAATGAAATTTATGAAACATAAAATCATAGATAAACTCTTATATAATTTTAGGAAGTAATATCTACCTCCATTCCTGAACATATACATGTCAATATTTATTTAAAGTAATACGTGTTTCCCACCTTGACTAGTGACTCCATTTATCCCAATGAATAAGATATATATATATATATATAACATTATTGAAGTAATAACAATATTTATTCGCATAAAATTTCCAATAATGTTTTGGACAAGATACTGATGTGACACCCATAATTTGGGTCTACATAGTGATTATCATAGCTAAATATGGTAGTTCTGAGAATTCATTAAACTGATTCTAATAAGGTGAAGATGAAAATGAGAATCTCATTAACGTGAACATCGTTTAGTAGGTTAATTACCTTAAATGATGCACTAACATCATCCCTATAAAAAATAATAATGGAAAGATCATAGTTTTTATTGAATTTGAGGATATCAATCAACAGTTACCCAAAAAATGTCATCCCAATCCCAACCATGTAAATTTATATCAACAGAAAAACTAGTTTCTAGGACTTCTTCCAAGACATGTATTCCTACTATTTCCAAATTTATATGGACCAAAAAGACAAGTAATCAATGACATTATTGTCTTCCTATGGAATATTGTACTATTGAGTAATACTCAAAGTAATGAAGAATGTTGGTTCTATTTAACAATGTTCCATTAAAATATATTTCATACCAATATTGGGTACATCGTGGAATGTTTCAGGAATGATATAGTGGAAAATACTAGTAAACCAGGACTATCTAATATATCTCAAGATAGTATTCAACAAATATAATAAACACAATAATAATATAATCCCTTTAAAATACTCTTTTCAGGAAGAATCAAGACGGACTCCAAGCATCTTTGAATTCCATCATGAAATTGAGGCATGATTTGATATGACCAAAGTGACCCTCAACATACCACCACCTTGAAATCTAATAGAGTTGGGACATACTGAAACATGCATTTTTTATATAAGATGGTTCATGAAAACCTTACAATAATGTTCCAACCAATCACCATGTTCATTATAATGGGAGTGAGGTTTCATAGGGATGAATGTTATCAAGGATATTTTGATAATCTCATAAAATACATAAAAAACCTTGTCGTATTTATTCAACTAGTAAAATGAAAACATCTCATCCTATACGAGGAAAATTATATCATTCTATTAGTTATCTCATAACATAAATAATTTTTGTAGGAATGAAAATAGTATCCACAATATCATAGAAACCGTGATTGATAATGAGACTCAATATCATCACATCCAGAATAATTTCCATGCATTAATATTCATATTTTATAAATGGATACACTACATATTGAATCATAAGGTCCAATTATCCTCTCATATTTATCTACTAAAATTCATAATAAATCATCTGACCATGAATGGATATATTACATGGTGGGTAGACAACATTTAGTTATTTGATATTAAAATTATACTATATAATTTTATCAAATGGAACTAAGTGAAAGAATATCTCACAAAACAACCCACTTCCAAAAGTGCACTAATGGATATAAATTTACATTATAATAAAGAACATTCCTTTCAAGACTTTACCTAGGTATGGGTTATGTATTTTTAGTCTTGAGTCTAAAATCCTAATAGGATAAATGATATAAATAAATTTACTCAAAGGAGTCTGCCTATAGATTATTCTAATCTCTCCAATAAATGTATATTTTACCAATTTCATCATGTTTCCATAATGAAACACCAATAATGAATAAATTTTCAACCTCTCATTATAAAATTGGAATTATGACTATGTATATTAGTGGTCTTCCTGGAATGTAATGCTGATTTTGAGTTGTTGATTTAGAATATTATTAGTGAACATTCCATTAAGAAATAGGAAAATGTTTATATGATTATTTATTTATGAGTTTTGATTGAATTAGTCCCCTATAATCCAACACTTTCTCGTGTACCACCTTCAATGAATGACCAATTCAATGCATTGGATAATATTTCCTTATAGTTAGTAGATCCATACTAAGATAAATTGGTCATTAGTATCATACACAGTAGGGTGGTGTTCACCTTTTTAGTAATGACATGGATGAAATCAATGAGATCAACAAAACCACTGATAAAAAAGATATGGTATCCTAAAAAAATACCATTTTATTGAAAATATATACCCCATATTACACTATCTCCTAAAAAAAATTATTCTATTATTTTTAGAAAAGTAATAGACTATTTTATGGTGTATCATCAGTTTATTTGTTTATGATATACCTAATGATCAAAAATTACTCTATTAGTGTGGATTTTGTGGGTTCCTCCCCAAAATCATTGAAGGATGAGTGACCCTCATTTTTATGTCAGAAGTCCATTTAGGAACTTATAGTGCCCATCAGTCTGGAACCCTAATATCCCAAAAAATTAGAAATATTTAAAATTTTTTGTCATCAATAACTCTAGAATATGTGGAGTTCACAATAAAATATCACACAATAAAAATATATTACTACTTCATCACTAAACCTTCTAGTTTTTTTTGAACCTCTAAATATTGTTGCCTATTTTTAATCTAGGGAATAAATTTCATGGCGATATATCCTTCCAAATCATTTAAGTATTTTATTTATATAATTACTTTCAATGTCATCTCCTCTATATGGGATGAGGATATAAACCTTAAGGATATGGATATGAAGGTTATAATCTAATTAATGTATTCAAAAATCATTAATAGTTTTGGTATCCATCACAAAAGTTTGATAAAAGTGGCACTAATTGTTACTCTTCTAAGTTGAAATGGTTTTATTAGAAATATAGAATTCAATCCAACTAATAATTCCACTACCATGTAATGTAAAATTTAAAAAAAAAATATTTAAATAATATTTTCTCATATATACTCTAATATATGGAGGAAATTAATAATAAATAATTTTTATAAAAACAAAAACATTATTTTTGGTCTTTCCTCCCCATAAACCACATCTGTAACACCATGAGATAATGTGAAATATTTTTTAAAATTAATTTAATCTCTTTAATATTTTTCATTTCACGCCACACTTAAAATATATTATTGTATAGAACTATGTATATCTTGAGTAATATGAAAAAAAAATTAATTATGCAATACACATAAAATAAATTATAGTTTCTCTACATAGAACATCGAGGGTAGCGTACATTACACACAATACTGACTTTCCTCAATGGCTTCCATAACACACAAGACTAAATATTACCAAACAATAATTCATTATTAAAATATTATTATAGGATATGACATGACCATTAAATTAAATATTATAGTATTTACTAACTTATGAGTATATATATTTTGATTCACTTGTTACCTATTAATTATAAAATAATTTTCAAACAAAATGAATATAAAGGGACTTATTTTATAAAAATTCTATTTTTATGTGGAAAAATATGATTTATATTAGTATGTTAAATTAATTAACAACTTTGAAAGATATTAATTAAATTTATATGTTATATATTTAAAAAATATTTTTTATAATAATCAAACAGATTTTAAATATATAAGTTATGGACAAGCTTGATTTTATGCTTAAAAATATATATTTTTATAAAGGTAGTTTTACCTCCTTTTACCGGAGAACCCATTTGAAGACCAATTTTTGGAAATTTTAGAGATTTAATATGTCAAAATAAACTTATTTTTTTAAATAAAAAAATAAAAAATAGGTTAGGATAGATATTTGGTATTTTTCTATATAGTTTAATTTTATTAATGAATAGTTAAAAATACTGAATTTTTATTCAAAAATAATTTTTCATCAAATTAATTTATAAGCATAAATTATATTATAAATTAATTATAAAGTTTAAAAAGATAATAAATTTATTAATTAATATAATTTAGGTCATTTGAATCGATTTTACTTTTAAATTAGGTATAAAAACATAGCAATCTTTTGGAAATTTTAATTTAAAAACCCGCAATGTCATCCCATTAGTAGGATTATTCTTAAATTATTTTAGGAAAATTATGTGAGTATAATATAGAAAACTAGATTAAATATTTGGTATAAAAATAATTTATAATTTCTAATAATTTTAACTTTTTTTGAACAAAAATATTAGTTAAGGAAATTAAAATTAATTACATCAATTATGAGAAACAATATGTTAACAAAGTATTAAACCGTGAATTTTACATAAAGAATGACCAATAAACTTGTCCAAAACCCATTGTATGGACATTATGCTACCATTAAACTTCCATTATTGAGTTTTTTTGGTTTTTTTCTGACTTTATTTTTGTAAAAATATGGGTACACCTAACTTGATTTAAAAAATGCCATATGTGTCCTTTCCCTTCCCTATAAGAGGAAACCACCTCTCCGTCATATTAATACCTATAAAACTACATAGGTTCAGAAAATATCAGCCAAATACACTTTCTAAAATCCCACCCTTCCTCTTTTACGACTTTCCTTTGGTAGAAACCAATACATGGAAGTCTATTGGCAGAAACCAAAAGGAGTTACCTAATTAAGAGTAACAACTTTTCTCAAGCTCCTTTATTTTATATTATTTCATGTCCCCTCCACTATCTTTATTCCATGATTGTATGAAAAAATAAGTATATTCAAAATACTTGGAAGTTGTTATTCTAGTTTTTATACCCACTCTTACACTCACATCCATCTAATGGGAAACGAATATAGTGTTTATGTGTACAATGAACTACCGCCTCACAAAAATATGATTGTTCATTTTTCCTTACCACCTCTCATGGTGGACATTATGCTGAAAAATATATTTATATAGGTTATATATTAGATTTATTATGTATTTAGTATTATTTAATCCTTTTAAAAAACATATCTTTATACTTTTAGTTTTGTGTAAATGCTATAATTTCATTTGAGGAAGTGTGGACTACCACCTCTTCAAAGCTATGTGATTCATTGACATACGACATGGAATGTATTAAGAATGTGTTTAATGAAATAATATGATATATATGAAATAATAATTCTACTATAATAATTATATATATACAAATATATACACACATATTTCATTTACCTTTTTTCTTTCAATACATAAATAAAAATGAAAACAAGATTCAAGTGTATGTAAAACATACCGTCTCCGTAAACAGTGTATTCAATTTCATGATTCTATATTATATATATTATTTTACACATATATAATGAATAAAAAAGAAATTTATATCATCATTTAAATTCAATAAATCATGAAATAAGTATAAGGACAAAAAATATAACAAATTAAGACACATGTATAGAAAAAATGTAATATTACCCTAAGTGAAACCTTCACATAGGATTGTTAACAAGAAACTAATTTTAGGAAATAATACAACCATATAAGGTATTAAATATAATAATATTATTTTCAGATAGATATATAATAAAATTATATTTATTATTTTGGAGGATTATATGAGTAAAAAAATATTCAAGACAAAAGTTAAGGGGATTTCATCTCACTTTTTTATTTACTTGAGATACATGCTTTATTCACCAACCATTTCTTTTGTATGGTGTGTATACTAACCATGAATGTATTATATGATTATTATACTTAAATTTATGGGTATTTAGATGTCTTTTTTTATATTTATTTCTTTTATTTTATGTTTTCAATGTTAACAAATTGTTAAAGTAATTTTTTCTTAATTTATCTCCTTTGAGACACATGTCATGTTAGGAACCTATATTTTTTTGTGAGGTGTATACACTAACTTTGAAATGATATAATGTTAATCTCGTTATTTGAATTATATTTTAAGCCTCATATAATTTCATTTTCTTACACAAGGTGTATGGTTCAAATTAAACAAGTAATTAGAGTTTATGGAAATAATCTCATCGCTTTTCAAGATTATTTTTGTTTATGGTTCCTTTGATGAAATATTATGTTAAATATCTTAATAACATTCATGAATTTTCATCTCCTCTAGTAATTCTTGATATATTCATTTATGGGTACCATTTTTCCATTTCCTGGTACATAACATACTTAAGAAAGTGTTTTTAAGAAAACCTGCCATTACCCACTCTTTATTCAGAAATATATGTTCATTCAAAACCATGTTTTCTAGAAATGGTTTTCAAGAATATTCTATTAATTTTATATGATAATTAAGAAATCAATTTAGCCTTTTTTTTATTTTACCAGTGTTTTAATATGAATTGTCTTATTTCTTTCTAAATGAGACATTTCTATAACATTTTTCCCATGAAAAATGAATTTTCTTTTTACCTCGTATAGCATGTATGGATTTATACCCCATCCATTCATTAAAAAATTATTTTCAGGATTAAAACTTTGCTTTTATAGAAATATTTTTAAAATATATTTTCAAATAAAGTGTTTTGAAAAAACATTCAATCTCCTCTACACTATTTACAATAAAAAAGGATTTCTAAAGGTTTTCAATGCTTCCTTTATATGTTTTCTTATTTATTTTCATGAAAATAGTTTTCAAACGATATTATGTTTTAAGATTAATTGTTTTAAAAGAGAAATTATAATTTCATCATAAAGAGTTTTTAAATGTTATTTAATTTTTTTCCCATCTATGATAACATATTTTGGTGTTACTCATTCATTTCTGGGGAAATGATTCAATGTTTCCATTTATATTCATTATTATAATGGTTTAACTTTTTTGGAATGATGTTTACAAAATCGGTTTCACTTTTCATGTGTTATTTATCTATGAAACCCGCTTCTTTTCAAGGTTTATAATTTGATGAAATTATTGAGAAACCATTTTCTTTTTCTATATGTTAAATTCTTATTTCATGTTTATGAAACATGTTTCGTTTAATTGGTTATAATCAGGTTGTTTAATATTTTTGGCCACATGTATGAATGATTCCATTATTAGGTCGGTTGGATCTATATCTCCCTCCAATGTACTGGGTAATGATAAATGTTTTATTAGTTTGGGTAATGATAAATGTTTTATTAGCTCTAAGGGTATACAAGAAAGAATATAAATCCCAAAACAAGAGAGTACATGGGAGGACATCCCAATATCGAAACACAGGGGCACATGGGAGGACATCCCAAGCATAAAACAATAGGGTACATGGGAGGGAATCTTAATCCTAAAGTAGGTACATGGGTGATTAATACAATCTTGACATGTTACAAAGAATTTGGTGGGATACCTTGACATAGGATTTTCTATATTCTAATTTGTCTACCACAAATTCCATCTTGTATTATTATATTATCATTTCATGTCTCATGTTCTTTACATCATTAGGATTCATTTCTTATGATCTTCAAGCATTTATTCCATGATTAATTTTTATGATTTTTGATATATAGGTTATGATATTATAATGATCGTGATCATGTTCTCATAACATTATGTTCATGATATTCTTACACATTTTTTATTTACGCTTTAAAATAATTTGAACTCACCCCTTCTATGTGTTTCCCTTTCCCAGGTTATGAAGAAATTTTTTTACGTTTAAATAATTAGGTAGAATATCTTTGTTGGAAACATATAAGACATTTCACAAAGTTATAAGGATATTTCTCCATGTTCCCAAAGGGACTAAATTTATATAGTCTTTAGAAATATATTTTTATAATTTTTTAGTTATTCTGTAAAAGCAATGTAATATTTATGTACTGTATGACTGGGCCATTATAGTTGATATTAGAGTTAAGGGTTAGTTATCCTTTATAAACTAGTATGAGAAAACATTAGGGAGATACCTATATATATTTATAAGGATATGTCTATGTTTTCCTCTACAGATAAGTATAAGTATGAGTTAACATTTCAAAAAATTTCCTTGAATTTCTGAAAAAGATAGAGTACATGGTTTCCATGAAATTAATCCCTTACTAGATACTAAAAGTGGATGTGGATCTGGCACATATGTACCTAGGGTTAACAACTCCGACAATATTTGTCAGGACTAGCTCTGGGAAATCTTGTATATGAAAATGTTCCTTATTGAATACATTATTTGACACACCCATGGGATATTCTTTCTGAATTAACAACAACTTCATGAAACATCATTATGTATTTAAATAGAAATAGGATATAAATAACTTATGATAAACCTAAGGTGGCATAGTTTAAGAATGGTTTTTTAATTTAGACATCATATAAGCGGTTTTTATTATTTCTTCATACCTTACTTTAATAATTGTGTATTACTCTATTATTTTGGTTTTAGTCAATGGTTGGAACCAGAAGGAGTTGTGTCAATGGTGTTTGAAATAGACAACGTAGTGATTTTCCACCTAAGAAACAAAATGCTATGGGAGAAGGAATGTAAAGTCTATTTGTAATACTCACCCAAATTTCTTAGGCTATGAAGAATGTCGGAATCCCAAAAGTGAAAAGTTGGGAACAATATTCTATTGATTCCTTTATAATTCCACATCCTCCTTATTTCAGTCGATATTATCATCTACTTATTGATTAACAATTGATTAGTACCACTAAAAATATATTCTCTATTCATCAATGTTTATAACATGAGAAAGTCATTCTATCGATTAATTAATTAGATGGTCAAGAGAATCAGTGGAAGACACAAATCAAGAATATGAGGCAACATTAAAAAATTGAATCAATGAATTGGGATGAGTTCAAAAAACAATTTATTAATAATTAATTTATGCTGATTCTTTATTATATTATGGAAAATTAATTCCAAGAACATAAGAGGAATTATGGTGAATCTATTTATTCTTATGAAGAAAATTTTAAGATTCTTGTGAGGTACTCTTTAGGTATTATAATTCAACCTAAAAGAAAAATTGATCTATTCTTTGGTGGTCTAAAACCAAGTATTCTAAATTCCTAGGCTACAAAATAACTTATTAGCTTTGAGTAATTAGTTATATGTGCTATACATGTGTAAATGGAGGTTGGAGTTCTATATCAATATCATGAGTTTGATAAGAAAATGAAGATATAATTCAAAGTAAAATCCGACAACCACGAGGAAATGAAAATGAGCCTACTGCTATGCACAAACTGTGGGAAGAAATAGGTAGTGAATTTACTTAAATGGGATCCTATTTTTTTGATGGGTTGTTCATCAAATATATGAATTTAGAAGTGATGGGGGGAAGTAATATAATGATTAAAACAATGATAAATCCATACATAATGAACATCTAACTCTTCAGTGCTTCAATTTCATAGAGTTTGACCATTATGCTTACAAGTGACCAAATCCAAGGGATAATGTGAACAATAATCCACAAATACAAAGGAAAAAAGGCAAAGATTATATGATCATAATGGATGAAGTGAAACAATATAATTAGGAAATAATTATCCTTTTCTTATTAATATGTAATTTAATATTTTCTTTTATATGAATAGTCCTAATTAAAATCTTATTTATCATGCTTTAGTGATATTTCATGTGATTATATTTCCATACATGGATTAAATATTTATAAAATCACATTTTATTTTCTTTAAGTACAATGATGGAGCCATGTTTCTAATGAAAATTATTTGGTTAAATATAAGTTATTATAAAATTTATAAAGGGTAAATTATATTTTTGAAGGTTTACAATATTAACCATTTATGAAATTTTTAATTTAAACCTCGAATGAAGTATTTATATAATGATTTTGCTTTAGAAAACTCTATTTAAAAAATATTTAGTGATTGACCTTATTTTAAGGTTTTTGATCTTATTTATTTTAGATATTATATTAGTTTGGTTTTAGAAAATGATGTCATATATTTCAGGTGGTGACAAATTAAGTCTATCTTGCTTGAAAGTCTTAAACCAATGATGAAGGATGATAATGGTCTCATATCTACCACTAGATTATGTGATTTCCTGGGCATTGTGTAATTATTTTACTGAATAATAATTAATGATGAACTAGTAGAGTTAATTTTTGTAGTTACATATTAATTTATTAACCATAGTGATTTATATTTAGAGATAATTAATTTGTACTTTTCATTATTTTTGGGCCTTAAGATCTATTAAAAGTCTATTTTAGAACTTCATATTTCATAGTTAATTTTTTTTCATCCATTTCATAAATTAGTGGATAAATTAAAAATAGATTAAAGAAAAAAAATGATATAATTCTGTCCATATAAATATAAATAGTACATATATTTCATTGTATTCATGTTCAATAAAATAATTACTCAATGTCAGGATAATGATAAAAAAATGTGTTGTTCTAATACCATAATTTGTTTTGAAATGATGGGCTTTTAGATAATCACATATTTATGAATTTAAGGCCCTCAACTTTTGTTTATCATTCACTTTTTCAGGATTGATGACCTCAATAAATCCCTATAAATATTTTGGCTTTTCCTCCATGTCCAATATTCACTACCAACCTATGTTCTCCTATGTGGAATCCTAGATGGATGTCACATTGGATAACCATTATGGTTATAACTTCCCATTTTCAAGGAAAGTTTTAGTATTCATTTTGACATTATGGGTTTCTATGAATGAAACATTAATGTCTTAAACCATTGATAACCTATACCAATTAAGTGTTAAAATTAATTTAATGGGGTAGAATGTTACACCCCAATATTTAGTGAAATATTTTTTTCCAATTAATTTAATTTCAATGATATTTTTTATTTAATACCAATCTAAAAATAGTTTATTTTATATATCTTTGTATATATTGGGTTATACACAACAACTTGCTAATAATGCATGACATGCAACATAAATTTTAGCTTTATATACATGGAACATCAACATTATCTTACGTTACACACAGGACTAACTTACCTTGATGGCTTGCAAAACATGAAAGACTGAGTATTACCGAACACTAATTAAATAGTGAAATATTACTATATGACATTGAATGAACATTAAAATGAATATTATGTTATTAAATAACTTATGAATATAAATAATTTTGTTTATTGGTTACATATTAATTATAAAATAATATAGAATTTAAATGAATATAATGGGAAGATTTTATAAAAGTCTATTTTATGTAAAAAATATGATTTATATTAATAAGTTAAATTAATTACTAATAGTGAATGATATTAATTAATTTTATATTTTATATGTTCCTAAATATATTTTTTATAATCATAAAATATATTTTATAGATATAAGATAAGTTCAAAACTGATTTTATGCATAAAACATATATTTTTATAAAGGTTTTTTTTACCATATCTTATTAGAGAACTCATTTTAAATCTATTTTTTGGAAATTTTATACATTTAATATGTCACAATATACTTAAATTTTGAAATAGAAACAAAAAATAGGTTAATATCAAGTTTGGTTATTTTTTGGTAAGGATTCATTTTTACAGAATAATTATAAATACTAAAATTTAATTCAAACTTCTTTTTTATATAATTAATTTATAAGAATAAAATATATTTTAAATTGATTGTAAAGTTTAATTAGAAAATAATTTTATATAATAATCCAATTCATGTCATTGGAATCAATTTCACTTTGAAATTGGTTATAAAAACATAGCAAACTTTCGTATGTTTTTACTTTAAAAACCTACAGTGTTGTCCCATCAGCGAGATTATTTTTAAATTAGTTTATTCCACTTCTATGATTAGAATTTAGAAAATTGAATTCCATATTTGAAATCAGAATAATTTATAATTTCTAATGAGGTCAACTTTTTTTCAAAACAATTTGTGAAAGTGAATAAAATTAATTACAATGATTAAAAGAAAAAATAGGTTCATAATGTAATAAATCTGAAATAAAAGAACCAAAATGACCTAGAAATGGTTCCGACAACACAATTATATCCATAAATCGGTAATTATCCTTCATTTGTTGAGTTTTTGTTCGGTGAATTTTCTTAGGTAAAAGGGTTAGTACGCCAAACTTGTTTTCAAAAATTCCAAGTGTGACTTTTCCCTTCTCTAAAAAAATCCACCACCTATCACTCTTCTTAAAACCTCTCAAAACACTTATGGTTAGAAAATATTTTAAAAATACACTTAACCACATCTATTATTTATTCCTAGAAGAATACCCTTTGGAATAATGAAATATATGGAATCCTTTTCTCAAAAACCAAAAGGAGTTACTCAATTAAGAGGTAATAACTTCTCTCAAGATCCGTTATTTTATTTTTTTCATCTCCCATAGAATCTATTTATTCCATGATTTTATAAAAACATAGTATTTATAATATAATATAATTTCTTTCATGATATTTTTTATAATTACACCTACACACACCTACATATAATGGGTAACGAATATATTGTTTAGGTGTATAGAGGACTACCACCACAGAAAATGAAGATTGTTCATTTTTCATTACTGCCTATCATGGTGGAGATTATGATGGAAACACTCTTTATATGATTTATATTTTATATTTATTACTTTTTTAAGCTTCTTAAAAACTTTTAGAATATATATCATTACACTTTTCTGTTGTTCTAAATACGATAATTACGTTTGAGGAAGTGTAGACTACAACCCCTCAAAGCGATGTGATTCGTTCATACACTACATGAAATTTTTTAAGGATTGATTTAGTGAAAATAAATTATATATATGATATAATAATGATACTGTAATAGTTATATATATATATGTATATAAACACACATTTCATTTACCTTATTTCTTTCAATACAATAATAAAAACAGAAACAGGGTTCATGCATACGTACGGCTTACCATCTTCATGAACAGTGTATTCCATTTCATACATCTATATCTAAAGATTATTATTAAACAAATATAATGAATATATATTATATTAATATTATTATTTACATTCTGTAAATCATTATATAAGTATAAGGACCAAATATATAACAAATTAAGATACATGCAAAGAATAAATCGAATATTATGTGAAGTGAAACTGTAACCTAGGATTTTTAACAGGAAGGTAATATAAGATCATAATAAAAAAATATAATGTATTATATATAATAATATTGTTCTATGATATATTAATAATAAAATTAAATTTATTATATAGGAGGATTGTACTCGTTTGATCTCAAGACACAATGTAAGGGGATTTCATCTCATTTTTTTCTCTAAGATACAATATTTATTCACCACCCATTACTTTTTTGTTCTATGTATACTACCCATGGATGTATTATATGATTAATATAATTACATATAAAGGTATTTACATCTCTATTTTATGGAAATTATTTCATGTCGTTTTTGTTTCAAATGTTACCAAATTGGTAATGTAATGTGGTCTCAATTTTCCCTATTCGAGACACATGTCAAGTTATACACCTATATTTTCTTATGAGGTGTATATACAACCTTTAAAATTTTAAATCATGAATCAAATTAATTTAATGATATTTTATGGTTTATGTAATTTCAATTATAACATGGTTATTATGGTTCAAAGTTACCAAGTGGTAAGAGTTTATTAAATGAATCTCATCGCTTTCTGAGATTATTTATGTTTATGCTTCATTTGATGAAATTGTATGATCCATATATTAAAAAAAATCAAAAAATTTCTTCTCATTTTGTTATTTATGATTTATATTTGTATTAGTACAAATTTTTACACTCTTTATTATATACAATAGTTAATAATGTTCTTTTAGGAAAGCTCGACTTTACACTTTCTTCGGTCAGAAATATGTGTTCATTAGAAGCCATGTTTTCTGAAAAGAGTTTCAAAACATATTAAAATACTATCCTATGATAATTAAAATAAATTTTAATCCTTTTTTTATATTACCAATTTTTTCAACGAAATGTTCCTATCAAATTCGGAACTAAACATTTTTTAAAGTTCTTTACCATGTAAAAGGAATTTTCTTTTTACCTCACACAACATGTACAAATTTACCATCCATCAATTATTTTAAGATTTTTTCATGTCTAAAAGTTAAATTTTTACATAAATGATTTTAGAAGATTTTTTTTCAAATTAAGGGTTTTAAAAAAAATCAAGATCCAATACAATTTTTCTAAGGAAAAAAGGCTTTCTAAATGTTTGCAGTGCGTCATTTATATTTTTTTAAGTTTATTTTCATGAAAGTATTTTTCAAAATTTTTTAAATCTTAATAATAATTTTATCAAGGAGAATTTACAATTTCCACATAATTTTTTAAAATATATTAATTCATTTTTTCTAATCTAAGATAACATCTATTGGTGTTACTTATGCATTTATAGGGAAATGATTCAATTTTTTCATTCACATTCATTCTTTGAATGATTTACATTTTATGGAATGATATTTATGAAATTTTTATCTCTTTCATTTTTTTTATGTTTATGAATCCTACATCATTTAATGGGTTATTATTTTATTAAATGGTTATGAAAGCTATTTTTCTATAGGTTATGGAGTGATTTCATGTTTACGAAATCTATTTCATTTCATGGGGTATGATTTGATTTTTTGTGATTTTGGGGAACATGTATGTATGGTTTAATTATGAGATGGTTGGGAACTATATCTCCCTCCAATACACAAGGTAATGATAACTATTTTATGATCTCAGAGGGTATATGGGAGGGAACCCCAATCCTGAAACAAGAGGGTACATGGAAGGAAATCACAAACATAAAACAAGAGGGTACAAGGGAGGACATCCAAAGGCAAAAAATGGTAAACATGAGGGAATCATAATCTCAAAGAAGGTACATGGGTGATTAACCAAAGCCTAACATGATACAAAGGCCTTTTTAGGCCACCTTGATATAGGTTTTTTATATGCTTATGTGTTTCTAATAAATTCTAGGTCTTATTCCTAAATTTTGATTTTATGTCTCATGATCATTATTTCATTTGGATTCATGCCTTCTAATATACAAGTATTTATGAAATTATTCATGTTTATAGTTTTCATTATGTATAGTATGATATTCTAATTATCAAGATCATATTCTCGTAACCTTATGTTCATGATATTTTTATGCATTTTCTTCATTTATCCTTACTGAGCATTTGAGTTCACCCCATTCATGGGTTTCCCTTCCCACGGTTATGAAAAAATTTATATAAATATAAATAATAATGGAGAAGATATTTTTGGGTAACATAGAAGATATTTTACTATGTTAGAATACATTATATCCATGTTTTCAAAGGATATAAACTAATATGGTCTTTGGGTTTCTATTTTTGTAATGTTTTATATATTCCAAAAAAGTGATGAAATGTCTATTTATGTTGATACTGGGGTGTTATAGTTCATATCAGTGTATAGGTTTATTTATCCTCTAGAATATAGGATGAGAAAAAATTAGGTAGATCAGAATGTGTATTTTTAATGATATTTCTTAGTATGTCTATAACAATATACATAAGGATGAGTTAAAATTTAATAAAATTTCTCAGAATTTTGGTAAAGGATAGATTAAGTGTTTTACTTGAAATACATCCATGTCTATAACCTAAAAGTGGATGTGGATTAGGAATAGATGTTTCTATGGGTAAACAATATTACAAGATGTCTAAAGCCTAAGCCGGGGTAATCTTTTACATGATAATGGACCTTTCTACACACCTCATTTGACACTCCTAGGGGATATGCTTTAAGAATTTACAAACTCTTCATGAACCATCAAAAAAAATTTAAATAGAAGTTAGATATGAATAAATTAGTATAAACATATGATGTCCATGATTAATAAATTTGTTATAATTTATACATTATATATGTGGTTTTTATGTTTATATAGTTCCTCCCTCTGATAAATATTTCTTAATCTATGATTTTGGTTTTAGTTAATGGCTAAAACCCCAAGGAACCATGTTAATGGTGATTTCAATAGAAAAAGAATTGATTATCCTCTTGAGAAAAATAATAATTTTGGAGTAAGAATTAAAGTTATAAATTTTATAATCACCCAACTTCCCCAGTATATGAACCATGATGTCCTCCCAACTTTTCAAAGGAGGGAACAAAACTATGTCGACTCCTTCATGAGGCAATGTCTTTCTTCTTTTCGTCTGGTCCACTTATTTTGGAAAAATGGATCAGTACCATTGAAAATATATTTTCCATCTATAATGTTTGAAACATGATAAATTCATTATGGTTGAATATTGGTTTAATGGTGAAGTAGATTAGTGGTGGTAAATAATCAATAATAAAATGAATAAAGAAAAAATTTACTTAATGGACTCAAAAAGTGAATCCAATAGACCCGAGAAAAAATCCAGGTGGATCTATATTTCTAGGTTATTATAGAAGTACTATATCAAGTACTGTAGCAGATAATGTAAATGGTATTATAGTAGGTATTGTTTGGTATTATAGCAACTAGAACTATTCATATCTATATGCCATCAGGCCACCGGTTTTGTCCTCAAGCCCTTCATGGCCTTTGGTCCAGCCAAGTTCTTTGGTAATTTAAGGCTTTAGGTCCACATCAAGGATTATGGGAGACATCTATTCCATCATTCCATCTCTAGGCCTTCGATCCACATGAAAATACTTATGAATCTAGTAGATTACAAGGAAACAATCATTAGATAAGGATTCAAAGCATGCGAATTAACCATAGGAAATATAATAATACTATGAAGATTGAGAGGTTATAGAATTTTCATCGACACAAGACTTTTGTATCTCCACAAATGATATCTAGCTGACCATCCACGCGAAGGTGGAGACCTTATATCATGGTATTTGTTGGGGGCAGTTCCAAGTTTTATTTTTTAAGATGATTTCTTCTAGACCAACAGGTCATGTAATGTGTCACAAAAGCCTTTGGTACTTGTAATGGTTTACACTCTTACCTTTAAAGGGTATTTATAAAAAATAAATAAAAAAGTTATTCATTAGATCTATTCAGGAAGGACAATAAAAGGAAGATTAATTTCAATGGAAAAACTAACAACCATGGAGAGAAGAAAACTATCCTTATATTATGCATGAATTTTGGGATGAAACATGGATCGAATTATCTTTATGGGAATACTAAATGTTTTAAGTGTGTGATGAAAGATCATCGAGTGGATGAATGTTGATGTGAATGGAGAAAGTTAGATAATAATAATAAAAATTAGAAATCCCCAAAGAATTCTCCTTCCACCCTTCAGTGTTTCAATTTCATGGAGTACAGCCATATTTATAACATGTTCCCAAATCAAAGGATTAATGTGAATGATAGGTAACAAAATATCTAACTACAAAGGACAAATGGAAAACATATGTGATCATATTGGATGAAGTGAACCAATATAATTAATAAATAATTATCCTTCCCTCATTAGTTGGGATTTTTTTATTTTTCATGAATAATACCAATGAAAGTATTATTTTTCAAGCATTGGTGAGATTTACTGTGATTATATATTCCTCTATGGATTTTGGAATAAAAAAATCACATTTTAATTTCTTTCAGTATAAGGATGAATATAGGTTTTATAAAAAATTTGTTAGTTTAAGATAAGAGCTAATTTAAGGAATAAAGGGGAATATATTTTGTAAGGGTTATAGTGTTAACCATTTATGAAAATATTAAGTTAAAATTTAGAGGATATATTTATCTAATTAGTTTTTATTGAAAACATTGGTTAAAATGCTATATATTGATTAACCATATTTAAAGTATTTAGATCTTATTTATTTTGTAAATTATATTACTGTGGTTTTAGAAAAAGATATAATGTATTTCGGGTGATAACCAATTAAGAATGGCATGGTTGGGGTTCATGAAACCATGACTGAACAATAATAAGGTTTTCACGCTAACCAGTTTCCTACGCAATGTCCAGGTTAATGTGTAATTATATTTAAAGAATTATTATTAATTATGAACCAATAGAGTTTATTTTTTATGTCTATATATTAATTTATTAACCATATTGATTTATTTTTATATGAAAATAGATATACTTTTCATTATTTTATGGGCCTTAATATCTACTAAATGTGTATTTTATCACTTCAAGCATCAATATAAATTTGTGGACATCTGTTTCATGAAGTAATAGATGAATTAGAAATATATAAAATAAATAATAAAGAATAAAATTTTGTTCATTGAAATATATAAAGTAAGACGATTTCATTAAATTATTAGTTAATAATAGAATTACCCAATGATCTAATTGTTATGAAAAAAATGTGTTGTTCTATTTCATTAATACTTTTTGAACTGATGGCCTTTTAAATAATCAAAGATTTATGACTTGGAGGCCCTCAATATTTCTTGTTCATTCACTTGATTTTGATTGATGGCCTAAAATAATACCTATAAATACTTATTATTTTCCTCCATGTCCAATAATCCTATGTTCTAGTTTGTGGAAACCCAGTAATATGTTACTTTAATAAACAATTATGATTCAACTTTACCTTTTTAAGTGAAGTTTTTGTATTCATTTTTATGATGTGGGTTTGTATGAATGAAATGTTCGTATATTAAACCTTTGATAACTAAGATTCATTTTGTAGAGAAATTAATTTTAAGGTGGTTGAATGTAACACCCCAATATATTCAGAAATATAATTTTTGAATTAATTTAATCTCTTTGAATTTTTTAATTTCACACCTCACTGAAAATAGTTTATTTTATATCACTATTTATGTTTTGAATTATATGAAACATCTTGTTAATCATTGACTAAACTCAACATAAATTTTATATTTCTCTACATGGAACACTAAGGGGGTCTTATGTTACATGTAAGACTGAAATTCCTTGATGGCTTATGTAACAGGCATGACTGTGTATTACCGAACAATAATTCATTATTAAAAATATTATTATAGGGCATGACAAGATCATTATATTGAAAATTATAGGATTAAATAACATATGTCTATATATAGTTTAATATTTTGGTAACCTATTTATTAGAAAACAATATAGTAATGTAATGTATATAAGGGGATTGATTTTATAAAAGTCTGTTTTTTAAGTGAAAAAAATGATTTATATTAATAAGTTAAATTAATTAATAATAATGAATGATATTGAATGAATTTATATGTTATATATTCATAAAAAAATTTATAATCATTCAATATATTTTATATATATAAGATACGAACAAACTAGATTTTATGCTTTCAAACATATATTTTTTTATAGAGGTAGTTTTGCTTCCTTTTAATGGAAAACCCATTTTAAATCCAATTTGTGGAATTTTATAGATTTAATATGTCAACAAATTATCATATTTTAAATATAGACATAAAAGTTAGGTTAAGGGAGATTTTTTCTATTACTTTTCAAGGTTTCGTTTTTTACTCAATAGAAAAACAATACAAATTTTTAATTAAAAACTTCTTTTCATCTAATTAATTTATAAGGCTAAATTATTTTTTAAATTTATTTTAAATTTCAATTAGATAATAATTTTATAAATTAATATGATTTAGTTCATTTTAATCAATTTTACTTTGAAATTGGGAATAAAAACCTAGAAAACGTTTAGAAGTGTTTACTTTAAAATCCAGTAATGTCATCCAATCAGTGTGATTATTTTTAAATTAATTTCTTCCAATTATATGATTATAATTTGGAAAATTAGATTACATATTTGGATTCAAAATAATAGTTAATTTAAAATAATTTAATCATTGTTTCTGACCATAATTATTAGTAAAAATAATTATAATTAATTATAATGATTAACAGAAAAATTATGTTAAAAAGTATTAAACCTTAAATTTATGTCTAATAATGACATAGACACCTATACAACACCAATTTTGTGTCCATTAATTGGAAATTAACCTCCCATTATTTATTTTGGTACATTTTTGTGAATTTTTTAGGTAAAATTTTCGGTACACCTAGATTTTTGTTGAAAATTCCATGTGTATCATTTCCCTTCCCAATAAAAGGCTACCACCTATCCCTCTCCTTCACACCTCTCAAAAAAAATACTATCAGACAATATATTACCAATAAAATTCCCAAAATACATCAATTCCTCTTATAATACTCTCCATGTGACGAAATAAAACCAAGGATGTCTTTTGATACAAAACAAAAGGATTTACCTAATTAAGAGGCAACGACTTCTCTTGAGATCCTTTCTTTTATTTTCTTTCAAGATCCCCTCCACTATATTTATTCCATGATTTTTTAAAAACACTAGTATCTTAAATATACTAGGATATTGTTACACTATTTTATTGACATTCATATACACACTCCTCCATATAATGGGTAACGGACATTATTTTTATGTGTGCAGTGAACTACCACCTCACAAAATGATGATTGTTTATTTTTCCTTGTCACCTATCATAGTGGAAATAATTATGGAAACACTATTTATATATGTAATATATTATAAATATTTAGTTTTTTATCTTTTATAATACTTTTAAAATACAAATCATTTTACATTCATTTTGGTGTAAATATGATCATTTCTTTTGAGGAAGTGTGGACTACCACCCCCTCAAAGAGATGTGACTCATTCACACAATACATAGAATGTATTAAGGATGGATTTAGGGAAATTATATGATATTTAGGAAATAATTATGATACTATAATAATTATATACATATATATAAATAAAAATATGTCATATAATGTATTTTATTCAATACACTAATAAAAAAGGAAATAGTGTTCATGTGTGTGAACGCCTTACCGTCTCCATGAATGGTGTATTCCAATTCATACATCAATATTATATAGATTATTATAAAAAAATATACTGAATATAAATAATATTTATATCATGTGGTAAACTCTTGAAATCATGATATTAATAAAGACCAAATATTTGACAAATTAAGACACATGCAAAGAACACAAATAATCTTACCTGAAGTGAAACATTAAAAAAGTATTGTTAGCAAGCATGTAATATAACATCAAAATACAACTTATGGTATTATATATATGAAATTTTTTGTGATATATTTATAATAAATTTATATTTATTATACTGGATTGTTTTACAAGTATGATGTGAGTCAAGACACAAGGTAAGGGGATTTCATTTCACTTTTTATTTTTAGGACATACATGATTTATTCACCACCCATTTAATTTATACGGTGTGTGTACATACAATGGATGTGTTATATTATTATTATAATTAGATTTATGGGTATTTGAATATCTATTTGATGAAATTTATTTCACTGGTTTTATGTTTCAAAATATACCAAATCAGTAATGTAATTTTGTCACAATTATCCTTCTTTGAGACACATGCCTTGTTATGCACGTATACTTTTCAATGAGGTGTATATACTAACATTGAAATTTTATTTGATGAATATAATTATTTTAATGATATTTTAGGCTTCATGTAGTTTCATTTTCGTACATGGGGTGTGTTGTTTAAATTTTCCAAGTGGTAAGAGTTTATTGAAACTATCTCATCACTTTTGGAGATAGTGTATGTTTATGCTTCCATAGATGAAATATTATGATCAATATCTTAATAAAATTAACTAATTTTATTATTTTATTATTTTTCGTAGTATGGTCATGTATTGTTACACTTTTCCACTTATTTTAACATAAGATATTTAGTGAAGTTTTTTATGAAAATATGACATTACCCTCTATTCAATCGCAAATCTGACTTCATTCAAAACTGTGATTTCAAAAAAAGGCTTCCAAAAATATTCTTCTAATATCCTATAATCATTAAAAGAAATTTTTTTATTTTTTATTTTAATAATTTTAATAATTTTTTCAATGGAATATTCTTGTCTCTTTTCGAATGATGCATTTTTCTAACCATTTTACAATGTAAAAGAAATTTTCTTTTTACCTCGTATGGCATGTTTGGATTTATCCACTACAAAATCGTAGAACATTTATTTTCATGTGTTAAAGGATAATATTTAATAAATTTTTTTTAAATGATATTTTCAAAGAAAGGGTTTTCAAAAAAAAATCAAACTATTATACATGTTTTCTAAGGAAAAAGGATTTCAAAATGTTTTCAATGCTTCCTTTATAAGTTTTCAAGGTTAATTTCATGAAAATGTTTTTAAAAAAGTATTATATGTTAAGAATAATTTTTTAATGGAGAAATCAAAAATTACTCATAAAGTGTTTTCAAATATATTTAAAAATTACTTCTTAACAAAGATAATGACTGTTGGAATTACTCATTCCTTTCTATGGAAATTATTCAATGCTTTCATTCATATTATTTCTCTGAATGGTTTACACATTATGTTATGATGTTTATGATTTCTATTTATCCTTAATGTTTTATATGTATATGAAATTATCTTCTTTTAATAGGTTATTCTTTGATGAAATTTTTATGAAACCTATTTCATTGTTAATAGGTGAAGGTATGATTTCATGTTAATGAAACTCTTTCCATTTATGGGGTTATTATATGATTTTTTAAGATTTTTTGGTATATGGATGTATGATTTAATTTTGAGAGGGGTGGGATATATATATCTCTCCAATGCATTGGATAATGATAATTTTCTTATGATCTCAAAGTGTACATGGGAGGGTATCCCAAGCCTAAAACAAGAGGTTACATGAGAGGGAATCCAAATCCCAAAACAACAGGGTACAGGGGAGGAAATCCCAAGACCAAAACAATAAGGGTACAAGGAAGGGAATCCCAATCATGAAGCAACTAAACAGATTATTATCCAAATATTGACATGATATAAGTACCTTTGTAGGTCACCATAACATAGGGGTTTTATATACTTATGTTTATTCCCCAATTTTGATGTCTTATTTTTATATTATGCATTAATGGTTAATCCTATTTATTTTCTTATGATTCATGTCTTATGATATGCAAGTATTTAATCAGTGATTCATGTTTTTGATTTTTTATATATAGGGTATGATTTTATAATGATCATGTTCATGTTTCAAAAACCTTATTTTCATGATATTCTTACACATATAATTTATTTACCCTTAATGAGCATTTTAAACCAACCCTTTCAAGTGTTTCCCTTCCCCTAGTTATAGAGAAATGTTTTTACGTATAAATTCATAGTGGTAAGATCTTTGTAGGAAACATTGAAGATATTTCACTGAGTTAGAATACTTTTTCTCTGAGTTTCCAATGGAAGTAAACTAATATGGGGTTTGGGTGTCTTTTTTTGTAATGTTTTATGTATTTCACAAAATTGATGTCCTTTCTATGTATGTTAAGACTGGGTAATTGTAATATTGATGCACAAGAGACCTCATATTCTATCATATGAGGAAGAAATGTAGTTCTATCCATTTATTTCATGTTACCTCACCCAATATATCCAAAAATAATTATATATATGTGGGTGATTTTTCTCCTAAGTGATTGGATGACTTGTAAAAAATCTATTATAAGATATTGTTTACAATGCACAATAAAGAAATACAACAAAACCATGTTGATTAATATTATAATTAGACCTTTTATCTCAGTTTATTATTCTATGGAGAGTGCATATTGGTTATAATAACTCTTTTGATTCCTGGGAAGAATCCTTTACAGATTGATTTTATGTGAGAATTACCTTATGTCACAAATATGGTTTACTCCAGTGGAGAATATTCCTTGTTTATAATATTTAGAAAACACATAATGTTAAATACCAATATAATATTACATAAGAAATAATTTTTATAATTTCACGTTGATTAGTATTTTTTTCCAATGAATTTAAACTATATACCATATCATCCTCACAGAAGATGTTAATGGTCTTTGTAAACATCCTTAATGTGTGAAATAAAACTATACAATACAATTATAAGTTGTATTTCCATAAGATATCCAAATACATATATATAGTTTCATGATAATAAAATATCTGAATCATGTTTCATTGTCACATTATTTAAAACCATATAAAAACATCCCAAAATAAAATTCTAAATCATGTCATATGTTTTTTAAATTCCTATGTTCGGTTCTCTTGTATGGTATGTGTAATTCTATAATTTCCACTTCTTTAGGAATGTGAGTATGAATCACACTATATATGAGGTTCAATCACTGATCTTTGAATTAAAATAGAACAAATATTAAATTTGGTGATCCTGTAACACCATTATATTTAATATTTATTACTCAGAGATAAATTTTAAGTATTTCACAACTTTCTTTGAAAAAAACCCCAAGTCCAAATGAGCAATGAAATATTATAACCATTTTAAACTAAAAAATACATTAAAGGGTAATAATATGAATTAGCATAGTATGAAATATGTATATATATATATAAATTTCAAATAAAATTTTTATATATATTTCAAAAAAAAATTAAATATATTTTAATAAAATCATTTCTTGATTAAATGACTTAATAATAATGTAACATTATATTTTTCTTAGTGTTACGAATATTTAAATATAAAAATATATTGAACATTATTAAAAGTTAATTTTAATTATATATGCTGATTATTTATCAATAATCATTCAAACATATTTTAACTAAAGGATTTCTATGAAGATATAATCATTACATGGTAAACAATTTCTATTTTTTGAATCAAAATTCATGTATGAATTTTGTTTTTATATTTACTAACTAAAAAATATTAATGATTTTTGAAAAATATTTAGATTATATACTCAATAAAATATTCTAAAATTCATATCATAGTTTTTAAAAGTTATAGAATGAAAGTAAATCAACTTTTGTGATTAAAAATGAATTTTCATAAAAATAGTTTTTGTTGAAATTCTCACATTTATTTTAATGTTAATTTATTCCAATTATAGGAATGAAATTTGATTAATCCAGTTAAATATTTTTAATTAAAAATTAAAAATTACTTAATGAGGAAAATTCCAATTCATTAATAGTAAAAAGTGAAAATATTAAAAAAAAATACAACATTTAGAGTTAAAGCAGGTTAAAAAATGTGGTTAAACTGAGATATACGGTTTCAAATACCACAAAAACATTTATTGTGTTATTTTTTGAAAATTAAAGAACTATATATTATGTTATTATTTTATTCCTATCTGTTTAATACCTCATTCCAATGAAAATGTATTTCTATTTTTTAAATATTTTGAATAATTCCATGTGTGGACCTCCCCTTGCTTGTAAACGGGGACCCATTATCCACCCTTATTAAATATTTTTCAGACCTCTATATCATACAAGACTGATAAAAAATCATTCTTTATTTTTTTAATTCATTCTAGAACTTCTGGTCTCACCCTAAGACTGTCTTATGGTGTTTTTAGGTTTAAGCCAAAGCATGTCACTCAAAGAATATGTTATCATCTTAACCAAATCTTCCAAAGTATATTATTATTCTATATCCAATAACTATATTATATTCCAAAAAAATTAATTTATATAGTATCATAAATATATTTTCATTATATTTTTTTCATATAAATATTTTACATCTTCATTCCATCATATGGTAAATGAATGTATCACTCGTGTGTACGCATTGTATACTATCTCCACATAGCAATTTGATTCATTTTCCATAACCAACTCACATTGATAGATTTAATGATTTATTTAATAAATATATATGATATATTTAATATATATTAATTTTAAAATATATATTTATCTTTCTTTCCTTCTTTTAATTATAAAAATAAAAAATGTCCATATGTATGTATAGACTACCATCTCTATGAAATATTGAATATGGTTTCTTATCCATAACATGAAAATAAGGTTCTTAATATGTATATAATGTATATATATGTTATTTAAATAATTATTTAATTACATAAATGAGTTTCCATAATCAATATTTAAGAACCTTACCTACAAATCGAATCATATAAGAAAAACCAAGCACTTAACAACAAAGATGATGATCATAATGAATTATTAATAAGAAATGGGTATTAAGATATCATAATTATACCATGAATTGTATTATAAGCATGAATATTATTATGTAATATCTGTATAAAATTTTCAATTTATTATATAATATTTCCAAATCACTTATGAAGTATTCGATACATAATTAAAGGGTTTTATGTAAAAATCAAAAAAAAAATTACCATATTTCTTATGAAGAAATTTGGTATTAAGAATTTGATGACCCATATATAAAAATAATATATATATTATTCCCTTATTATTAATTTTTAATATCTTATATTTGTATTTAATTATCCTCTATCTAAGTACTCAAAATTCTAAAATAATGTTCTCAAAAAAATGACATTATTTCCCCCTTTTTTTGGGAATATTTTTCATCCACTTCTATTATTTCATTAAAATGTTTTCAATAATGTTTTCAAAATTATACAATGATAAATTAAATCCATTTTTCCCATGATTTATTTTATATATAGAATAATAATATAAATATTCTTGTCTTTTTGAACAATTCACTTTTTACTATAGGGGTCAACTAAATCATTCTTTTAATGAATAATTAATGAATAGTTATTACTACCCGCATGACTGATCGTTTATATTAAGATTAATTTAAAATTTTCTAATATTTCTTCAAATAGAATTTTTTCACTAATATTTTTAGTTATTTATATTTTAAATAATATATTTTAGAAAAAATTTCATGTTCCTAAAAAATGTTCTACTGGTCTTTTAATAATATTTTCCTCTACAATGGAATCCATTTTGGAAACATATACTAAATTGAATATATGATCCAATGATACCACCCTTATTTATTCATTATAATGTTGTCCATTATGATGATGAAATTATAATGAAATCCATTTTCTTATTTAAAAGTTAAGATGCGAAGAAATGATAATGATTTTCATGATCTTTTGGCATACATATGAATAGATTATGATAATGTTATGGGTGGGTATATTATATCCCTCGAATTAATTAGTTAATAATTGGTGTTTTGTGAGATCCTTTTTAATACATGTGGTTACCCCAATCCCAAAAGAGGGAACATGGGTTGTTATCCCAAGACTAAATCATGTAGGCATGTGGTTAACCCAAGCCTAATATGTTAAAAATGTAACAACCCAAGATTTTATAAGATAAATTCTTTTTAATTTCATTCATATATTCTATTTTACGACACACCAAGATTATCTTGAGCTATACGCAAAACCGTATTATCTTGCATTATACGCAACACTTTTCATGGCTCTTGTTACACACAATTTCAAGTTTGTTTGATAGAAGTTATTCTATGCAACATTGAGTTTATATATATATATATATATTCAATTTATAAATAAAATATGGTTGGATTCTATTATACGCAACAAAAAAGGATTCGTTCACTACACGCAACCCTGATTGGCTTGAATTACACGCAATCACGGCCTTCCTCGATAGCGTGTGTTTTACGCAATATCGGGATTTACTAAACAACGATATATTATTATAATATTGTTATGAACTAGCCATTATGAATAGTGTTGACTAAATTTTTAATTTTATAACATTATTATTCATCTTACACATTTTCTAGAACATGGTATAAGAACAAAATAAATTTTTCGGGTAAAATAAGTATTTTTCAAAAAAATGCAATTTTGCCGCCTTTTGATGGCACACCCAATTTAAATCTAGTTTTTGACATGTTTATAAGTTCCATTTGACAAAATAAAATTATTATTTGTAATCAAGAAATAAAAATTTACTTTGGATACATTTTTCATTTTATTCTGATGACTTTCATATTTTAATGAATAGTAAAAACATGCTATATTTTAATTAAAAACAACTTTTTTCATCATAATATCTTATGTGGTTAAATTATAATATTTAATGGTTTTAAAGTTTAAATAGAATATATTTTTACCATTTAATATAATTTATGTCATTAGCATTTATTTTACCTTGAATTCGTAGGTTAAATCAATTCAATCTTTTGCAATGTTTTAAAGAAAAACCCGTTTTCTTTCGACAACGAGATTAATTTTAATTTAATTTCTGCAACTTTTTTGTATTGAATTTGGAAAAATGGATTCCATTTTGGAATCAATATATACAAATTATGTTAATAAGCTACTTTTTATTTTTGAGAATTATGAATAGTAACTACGGTAAATTTTATTTACCATAGTTAAAGGTAAATCGGGTAAATAAGGGTAAATATAATATTATAAAATTACCCTAACACATGTCAAAATCCTATTGGATGACTAAAAGTAGACCCATATCACCTAAGGGTCGGATTAGATTCATTTACAGTACTTTTGTCCATGAAAATAATTTAATTATTATTAAAACCAAAGAATGTGACAACATGTCATTTTCTTAAATCTTATAAGTATAATAATTTTAATTTAGTGAAAACCTTCATGAACCTTCAAACATGAATAGTCTCCGGAAATCTAATACAATTATCTACATCATAGGAATTTATTTAGAATTTTTAGGGATTAAATAATTATCATTTATTATGACACAAAGATGATGCAGTAATTATCTTATTAATGAAATATTGACATAATTGATGTTATAAATGCCCAAATAAATGTTATTTGAGACTTTTTATGACTTACAATAATTTTATAGGTTAATATGACATGTTATTGTTGATTTAAGTAACTTTGTTCGAACTTATCATTCTGTTATGAATTTCATAAAAATCATGTACCAAATAGTGTCAAAATTGACATAAATTAGTTTTTAAAACAAATATTATATTATTAATTGTTATTTTATTCCTAAAAATCTAAGGTTCTTACAAATGGCTTAGATAAGTTATATATATTAATAATAAACAACTTGGGGTTCGTTTGTCTTGATATAGTAAGTTTATTTACCATATAGTGTAAGAAAACAAAAAAGACACTGTAAAAGTTAAATTATTTAACTTAGAGTTAAATCTAATTTATAAGGTTAAAATAATAACCTAAACTTGTATAAATCCTATTGGATGAGAGTATTGCTACCCATACCCACTTTATCTTCGAAATAAGACCCTTTTTAACCATTATAAACCGAATTTTTCCTTAATATAAAATAATATTTTGAGATTTTCCTAAGGTGCCCCTCTCCTCCCTTATAAAAGGGAACCTCCTCCCACTCCTCCTCAGACCAATTTGAGCATTAAAGCTCGGCCAAACCCTGAAAAAATCTCTTCTCCACTTCCCTAGTATCATCCTATAGGTCCTGGTCTTCTTACAAGACCATCCATAGATCTTTAAGTGGAGGTTAAGTGAAGGCGCGTCAAAAAGAGGTAATATCCATTACCGATCTTTTTCAATTTCTTTCTTCTTCAACTTCTTCTTATTTAGTTGTTTCATGGTAAAGTAATAACATAAGTATTTCTTATATACTGATATGTTATTATAAATATGAAACAACACTAATTAACCTTTTATCCATCCTACGGAAAAAGGAAATCACCGCGCGTGCGTACGTACGGAATACCGTCTCCACGCCGTGGTGTAATCTATTTTCCACCACCACCTTAATTGGATGCGTATAATGGTGTAATGAGTAACTATATATTATTATTATAAAGTTATATTTATACTGAAATAGTATACATACACTTCACCACAATTCCACGACCATGGGAACAATATCATCGCTCGTGCGTACGTACGGACTACCGTCTCCACGACGTGATGAGATTCATTCTCCACATTAACCATTCATGAATGATTATAAAGTATATATAATGAATAATAATTAAATATATGACATGTTAAATCTAATGTATTTATGTATATATATATATATATATATATATATATATGTATTTCATCTACTTACTTCCATTCAAGACAATAAGGAAAGGAAAACAGCGTTCATGCATACGTACGGACTACCGTCTCCATGAACGGTGTGTTTCATTTCATTTATTTATCTATTATATATATATATCTATACTGAATATATATGATATATAATTCATGTTTTATATTCTGTAATTAAGTAAATCCTGATATAAGTAATAATAATGTCAAGAACAACTAGTCCAAACACCTACGATAAATAAAATGATTTTACCCAAAACACTTCTTTAACATGGAATTTACAAAATAACGGGTAATATAAAGTCATAAGTGAACCATATATGATATCATAACAATTAATATGATTCTTTAATAAGTTAATGACATTATTTCTATCATTATACAGGAGGTTCGGATACGTACAAAGCATATCGGACATAAGGTAAGGGAAATATCACAATCTCATTTTTATCCGAGATTGTTTATCCTTTAGTATTTACTGGGGTGTATTTTATCATCCACATCCATGTTTCCTCAGTATGTAATATTATTTCAATTCACCTAAAATTTTTAAAATCCTATTTTACCCTTCGGTGAGTTTTTAGTAAAAGATATGAAAGGAATCTTTTTTCGTTTTTCATACGAGGTACTTTTTTTACTTTTCCGACAAAAGTACGAAAAATGTTTTTTTAACTTATACAGCATGAATGGATTTTTAAAATAGTATTTCCAAGAAGCTTCCTTTACAAGTTTTAATGTTTATTTTTAATAAACTTCTTTTATTTTATAATTTTACAACATGTTAGGAAAGGAAAAGTGTTTTTGAAGCAGAAAGGATATTTTCCTCAAGAATGGAGTTCAAGTGTTTTATCAAAATTATTTTCCATCTAAGATAATAAAGGGTTCTGTTTTTTATCCCTATTGATTTGATTATGTTGTGATGGAATTATATTTTTATGAATTCCATTATCTTATATGAATTGTTTTATGATGTCACGATGTTTAAGATTCCCATTTTTATTACATGGGTTATGCAATTATGTATGATTTATGATTTTGTGGCACACATAAGAACGGTATAATTATGAGATGGGTGGGACCTATATCTCCCTCCAATTCATTGGATAAAGATTTTATATCTCATGAGATAGACATGGCTGAAATGGTAGGTTATATCGGTTCAGTGAAAAAGGACTGAAACGAGGGTGACTCGGTTCAGAAATGGACTTTGTCCACTAAGATAGTATTGGCAATGAGTCTTGACTAATAAGAAATGATTCTCTATGATTATGTGTGTATGCCACATAGTTTCATGTTTTAAGTGATGATTATTGGGATTACATTTCACTTCTATGATTTATCCCATGTTATGATATTATGATATCTTTTGCAGGTTAAGATTTCCAAAAGTTATGTTCTTATGTATATGATGTGATTGATATTTATTTTTTTTACCCTTACTGAGCATTTGAGCTCACCCTTTTTTATGTTTTATTTTCCCTAGGATATAAAGAAAGGTTTTAGGTAAGAAAAAAAAGGGTAAGATCTTTATGGGAGATGTTGAAGATCTTTCACCATGATTAGAATATTACGTTCCGAGTTTCCAAAGACACTAAACTATTACGGTCCTTGTGTGTATGTTTTTTTTATATAATAAGTATTCCACAAAAGTAATGTAATTTCCTTGTACGTTAAGCTTTGGGTCTTTACATTTGGTATCAGAGGAAAGGTTTAGTCAACCTTTGGAAACTAGGATGCGAAAACGTTAGTGAGATCCCTAGATATATTACTAAGGTATGTCTAGGGATGTCCCTAAGGATAAGTATACGTATAAGATATAGTCCTAGAACTACGGTAACGATCTTAGAATTTAACCTAAGATGTTATATATTAAGGGTAGTCCCCCTTTACTATGTTGTTTTCCCTAGAATTATTTTTGCCTCTCACACTATTCTTTTTGGGTTTTAGACGATGGCTGGAACCTGAAGGAACCGTGTTGATCATTGTAATGGACAATCCAATGATTGTCCTCCTGGACAAACAAGTGTTATTGGAGATGGAGTGAAAAATCTTATTGCTATACTTACACAAGCTATAAATCATTCTGGACTTCCAAATGAGCAGAGAAGGGAACAATATTCTATTGAGTCCTTCATGAGGCAACGTCCACCTTCTTTCAGTGGGTCTTCTGATCCACTTGCTGCTGAACAATGGATCAGTACGACTGAAAAGATATTCTCAGTTCTTCAATTTTCTGAACATGATAAAGTCATCTTAGCAGTATATCGTTTGGAAGGTGAAGCTGATCAATGGTGGAATATTATCAAGAATACGAGGCCAAGAGATGAAATTGAGTCCGTGGAATGGGACGAGTTCAAGAACTTGTTTTTCAGTAAGTACTTCCCTCATATTCTTCGAACAATGATGGAAAAGGAGTTTCTTGAGCTGAAGCAGAAGGATGATGAATCTGTTGGTATATACGAAGTGAATTTTATAAGACTTGCAAGGTATGCATCTGGCATTATCATCCAACCTGAAAATAAATTTGATTGATTTTTCAGTGGCTTAAAACCAAGTCTTCTAAGGGCATTATCTATAAGAGACTTCAGTAGCTATGAAGAAATTTTTCATTGTGCTGTCAAAGTAGAAATGGAAGTTGGTGTTACATATCCATCTCATGGTTTTGACAAGAAACGAAAGATGGAGTTCAAGGAGAAATCTCAGAATAATGGTGAAAAGAAGATGAATGTTTCCTTATGCACAAAGTGTGGAAAGAATCATGGTGGATATTTTCTTAAAGGGACTAGAAAATGTTTTTAAGTGTGGAAAAGAAGGTCATCGAGCAACTGAGTGTCGAAGTAATGGAAAAACGATTTCTAATGGTGTGAATAAAGCAAACACTGCAGAGAACGCACCACCCACACTTCAATACTTCAAGTGCAAGGAAATGGGGAATAATGCTAATAAATTCCCTAATCCAAGGGTTAGTGATGATAGACATGAGCAACCGCTTAAGGCAAAGGACAATGGGAAGTCACAAGCGATCACTATTGGCGATGTTGAATATGACAACGATGTGGTGGAATGATTAAGTGTTTATGTAATGGGGTTCCAAAATAATGTTGTATCATGGAGTATTGGAATATTTATGTATTGTTCTAATGTGGTATTCAAAGTGATTGATATATTTTTGGAAATAAGATAATATACGCATAATGAAGGGAATACGAGAAAATGAAATGTTTAACAGTATTCATGATCTCATGATTGATATAAGGACTAAGTGATATCATGGTTTGAGTATATAGAATTTTGAGGATTTTGGTATGTGGAAAGTGTTAACTTTTAACTGCATTCAAGTTTTCACTATGGTTCAATGGGTATTCATTTTTTCAAGAGAATACATGATTAAGGTATTCACATGATTGGAATGTGACCAACAATATATATATATATATATGGGAGATAAATGATGGTATTCACATGCTTTGTTGATGACATTTCAAGTAATCGTTTTCTTTATACTATGAGCTTGGACCGAAGTATTTTAGATAAGCCTAAATATTGGAATGGATTATGTTGGACATATGCTATGTATTGTTTAAGGATAGAACTTTTTTCGATATTACTAATGGGATTTTATAGTAATGTAGTTTTAGAAAAAGGACAACCTGCAGGACGAGCAACAACCCATCGCGTCGGACAAGGCTGTGGGAATCGAACCCACAACCGAAGTGTGATTGGCCTTTATCGCCTACCACTGGCCTACAGGAAGTCCCTGTTTAGTAGAAACTAGTTTTATTATATTAAGGAGTATGATATATGAAGTATAAGTCCATTTTAGGAACTATATAATATTAATCTCACTATAGATGGACTTATGTATTCTTTTTTTTGATAACTTTTCTAACCTTTTGTTTGAGAGATATGGAATGACCCATCATTCTATCACATGATCTGCTAACATATCATGAATGACAAATTCAACTTCATTTTTTTAAGATATGAAGTGGAAATTGTCCAAAGAATGACAAATGGTGAGACTATACCAAAATCAAGAAAGTATTTCTTCTAATTCCAATTTCATCAACTTGAGGGAAGTGATTTTGAAAAACCAAAAATGTTGTCCTACTCCCTTATATCTGATGAATCAGATGGTACCTTAGATAATCGCAAATCTATGGCTTTGTGATTGTTGGCTTTTTCATAGCCATGTTCTCTACCACTCTCCATCAGAACATGATGGTTAGATTTCTCTTACATATCCATATTTTCACCTATGTGGAAACCCGGTGATTAGTTTATTTTGGTAACCGTTCCGTTTCATACTTTTGTTTTTAAATATTGGTTTTGGTATTCCTTTTTACGATGTGGGTTTCTATTGAAGAAACTTTCGAATAGTAAACATTTATAACCCCGACGAATTTTGAGGGTGAAATCCATTTTAAGGGGGGTAGAATGTAACAACCCGAGCTTTTATAAGATGCATTCTTTTTAATTTCATTCATATCTTCTATTGTATGACACCCAAAGATTATCTTGCATTATACGCAACACTGTATCAGCTTGCAGTATACGCAACACTTTTCTTGGCTCTTGTTACACACAATTTCAAGTTCATTTGATAGAAGTTATTCTACGCAACATTGAGTGTGTATATATATATATAAATATTCAATGTATAAATAAAATATGGTTGGATTCTATTATACGCAACAACAAAGGAGTCGTGCACTACACGCAACCCTGACTTGGCTTGCATTACACGCAATCGCGACCTTCCTCGATAGCGTGTGTTGTACGCAATACCGGGATTTACTAAACAACGATATATTATTATAATATTGTTATGAACTAGCCGTTATGAATAGTGTCAACTAAATTTTGAATTTTATAACATTATTATTCATCTTACACATTTTCTAGAACATGGTATAAGAACAAAATAAATTTTTTGGGTAAAATAAGTATTTTTCAAAAAAATGCAGTTTTGCCGCCTTTTGATGGTGCACCCACATTAAATATAGTTTTTGACATTTTTATAAGTTCCATTTGACAAAATAAAATTATTCTTCGGAATCAAGAAATAAAAATTTACTTTGCATAAATTTTTCATTTTATTCTGATGACTTTCATATTTTAATGAATAGTAAAAACACGCTATATTTTAATTAAAAACAAATTTTTTCATCGTAATATCTTATGTGGTTAAATTATAATATTGAATTGTATTAAAGTATAAATAGAATATATTTTTACCATTTAATATAATTTATGTCATTAGCATTGATTTTACCTTGAATTCGTAGGTTAAATCAATTCAATCTTTTGCAATGTTTTAAAGAAAACCTCGTTTTCTTTCGACAACGGGATTAATTTTAATTTAATTTCTGCAACTTTTTTGTATTGAATTTGGAAAAATGGATTCCATTTTGGAATCACTGGATCAAAAATATTTTAATAAGATACTTTTTATTTTTGGGAATTATGAATAGAAACTACGGTAAATTTTATTTACCACAGTTAAAGGTAAATCGGGTAATTAAGGGTAAATATAATATTATCAAATTACCCTATCACATGTAAAAATTCTATTTTATGACTACAAGTTGACCCATATCACCTAACGGTTTTATTAGATTCATTTAATGGACTTTGTTCCATGAAAATAATTTAATTATTATTAAAACCAAAGAATGTGACAACATGTCACTTTCTTAAATCCTATAAGTATAATAATTTTAATTTAGTGAAAACCTTCATGAAACTTCGAAAATGAATAGTCTCCAGAAAGCTAATACAATTATCTACATCATAGGAATTTATTTAGAATTTTTAGGGATTAAATAATTATCATTTATTATGACACAAAGATGATGCAGTAATTGTCTTATTAATGAAATATTGACATAATTGATGTTATAAATGCCCAAATAAATGTAATTTGAGACTTTCTATGACTTACACTAATTTTTTAGGTTAATATTACATGTTACTGTTGATTTAAGTAACTTAGTTAGAACTTATCATTCTGTTATGAATTTCATAAAAATCATGTACCAAATAGTGTCAAAATTGACATAAATTAGTTTTTAAAACAAATATAATATTATTAATTGTTATTTTATTCAGAAAAATCTAAGGTTTGGAAAAATGGCTTAGATCAGGTTATATATATTAATAATAAACAACTTGGGGTTCTTTTTCTTGATATAGTAAGTTTATTTACCATATAGTCTACGAAAACAAAAAAGACACTGTAAAAGTTAAAATATTTAACTTAGAGTTAAATCTAATTTATAAGGTTAAATTAATAACCTAAACTTGTATAAATCCTATTGGATGAGAGGATTGGGACACATCCCCACTTTAGATTAGAAATAAGACCCTTTGGAACCATTATAAACCAAATTTTACCTTAATATAAAATAATATTTTGAGATTTTCCTAAGGTGCCCCTCTCCTCCCTTATAAAAGGGCACCTCCTCCCTCTCCTCCTCACACCAATTTGAGCATTCAAGCTCGGCCAAACCCTGAAAAAATCTCTTCTCCACTTCCCTAGTATTATCCTAGAGGTCCTGGTCTTCTTCAAAGACCATCCTTAGTTCTTTAAGTGGAGGTTAAGTGAAGGCTCGTCAAAAAGAGGTAATATCCACTACCGATCTTTTTCAATTTCTTTTTCTTCAACTTATTCTTCTTTAGTTGTTTCATGATAAAGTAAAAACATAAGTATTTCTTATATACTTATATGTTATTATAAATATGAAACAACTATAATTAACCTTTTATCCATCCTACGGAAAAAGGAAATCACCGCGCGTGCGTACGTACGGAATACCGTCTCCACGCCGTGGTGTAATCTATTTTCCGTCACCACCTTAATTGGATGGGTATAATGGTGTAATGAGTAACTATATATGATTATTATAAAGTGATATTGATACTGAAATAGTATACATACACTTCAACACAATTCAATGACCATGGGAACGATATCATCGCTCGTGCGTACGTACGGACTACCGTCTCCACGACACGATGAGATTCATTCTCCACATTAACCATTAATGAATGATTATAAAGTATATATAATGAATAATAATGAAATATATGACATTTTAAATCTACTGGATTTATGTATATATATATATGTATTTCATATACTTACTTCCATTCAAGATAATAAAGAAAGGAAAACAGCGTTCATGCGTACGTACGGACTACCGTCACCATGAACAGTGTGTTTCATTTCATTTATCTATCTATTATATATATATATACTGAGTATATATGATATATAAATCATGTTTTATATTCTGGAAGTAAGTAAATCATGATATAAGTAATAATAATGTCAAGAACAACAATTCCAAACACCTACGATAAATAAAACGATTTTACCCAAAACACTTCTTTAAAATGGAATTTCCAAAAGAACGGGTAATATAAAGTCATAAGTGAACCATATATGATATCATAACAATTAATATGATTCTGTAATAAGTTAATGACATTATTTAAATCATTATACTGGAGGTTCGGATACGTACAAAGCATATCGGACATAAGGTAAGGGAAATATCACAATCTCATTTTTATCTGAGATTGTTTATACTTTAGTATTTACTGGGGTGTATTTTATCATCCACATCCATGTTTACTCAATATGTAATATTATTTCCATTCACCTACAATTATTTAAATCCTATTTTACCCTTTTATGAGTTTTTAGTAAAACATATGAAAGGAATATTTTGTCGTTTTTCGTACGAGGTACTTTTTTGACTTTTTCGACAAAAGTACGAAGAATGTTTTTTTTAACTTATACGGCATGAATGGATTTTTAAAACATTATTTCCAAGAAGCTCCCTTTACAAGTTTTAAAGTTTATTTTTAATCAGATTATTTTTTTTATAATTGTACGACATGTTAAGAAAAGAAAAGTGTTTTTGACGTAGAAAGGATATTTTCCTCAAGAATGGAGTTCAAGTGTTTTATCAAAATAATTTTCCATCTAAGATAATAAAGGGTTCTGTTTTTTATCCCTATTTATTTTATTATGTTGTGATGGAATTATATTTTTATGAATTCCTTTATCTTATATGAATTGTTTTATGATGTCACGATGTTTAAGAATCCCATTTTTATTACATGAGTTATGCAATGATGTATGATTTATGATTTTGTGGAACACATAAGAATGGTATCATTATGAGATGGGTGGGACCTATATCTCTCTCCAATGCATTGGGTAAAGATTTTATATCTCATGAGATAGACATGGCTGAAATGGTAGTTTATACCGGTTCAGTGAAACAGGACTGAAACAAGGGTGACTCAGTTCAGAAATGGACTTTGTCCACTAAGATAGTCTTGTCAATGAGTCTTGACTAATAAGAAATGATTCTCTATGATTATGTGTGTATTACACAAAGTTTCATGTTTTAAGTTATGATTATTGGTATTACATTTAACTTCTATGATTTGTCCCGTGTTATGATATTATGATCTCTTTTGCAAGTTACGATTTCCAAAAGTTATGTTCTTATGTATATGATGTGATTTATATTTCTTTTGTTTACCCTTATAGAGCATTTGAGCTCGCCCTTTTGTATGCTTTATTTTCCCCAGGATATAAAGAAAGGTTTTAGGTAAGAAAAAATGGGAAGATCTTAATGGGAGATGTTGAAGATCTTTCACCATGATTAGAAGATTACGTTCCGAGTTTCCAAAGACACTAAACTATTACGGTCCTTGTGTGTGTGTGTGTTTTATGTAATAAGTATTCCGCAAAAGTAATGTAATGTCCTTGTACGTTAAGCTTCGGGACTCTACAAAAAATATCTTAGTAGGTATCTTTGAAATATAAATTATATGGTTATTATCATGACAAAATTTTATTAAACTCTCAATAAAAAGATCTTATTTTTAAGATATAATCTCATGGATCATGATCTTTTATTCATCTTCGATTCATTTTTTATGATTTCAAAAAGTGTTATGAAATAATTTTGATATATTAATTTATGGGTATTATTTTCAAATGTTTTGATAATAATTTCTTACCTTTATAATCATATTATTCTAATATATTTTCATTGACTAATATCTCCCTTGATTACCCTAATAGGTTATCCAAACTCACATTGTCTTATGTTTCCTTTTCTAGGGTATTGAATAAGGGTTTTATGTAGGGTTTGATTATGAGGTGTATTTCATGATAATAACATTATGGGAGATTTTAAATAATGTTCATGAAATAATATGATAATGTACCTATATATAAAATACAATAAAGCCTTATGGTATTAAGGCATATAATTTTTTTGAGATGTGTTCAATAATCATCTAATATGATATAATATTTAAACATGTAATGTATTTGTTACCATAATTAGTATTAGATCAAGGTTTAATTATTAATAGAAAATGTAATGATAAATATTAAGTTAAGACCATTATAATATTCTTTTAATTTGATTACATTATGAGTTATGTTAAATAATAGAGTATATTTTCCCTAGAAAATGCATTCATTTCTAAATACTAGAAAGTGGATGTGCCTGTAGAATAGATTCCCTTAGGAATAACAAATTTTAAAGGAGGTTATTGGGTATTTACTGAATCATAACTATTTTAGGACGTGTTTTTATAAAATTGTACAAATGGCTTGACACTCATGGGTGATATTCTAGAGTTAATTTAAATTTTATTTTTAAACAATTATAAAGGATTTATGTAGATAATTTACATGGATAACCTAATATAATCATATGGTTTCATAGATTCAAAAAAATCACTATTTTTTATCCAATGAATTATTTGTATTAATTATAAGATTTATTACTATGATTTTTATGTCTTCCTATTTACAATCTGATTTTTAGTATTTATTAATAGTCTCACCCAAAAAGAATATTGTAAACATTAAACGTCATGGAAAATAAAATAATATTCCTCCTGAGAGACAAATTTTTTTGGTAGATATAATGGAAAAAATAGTTTTTCTTTTATAACATTCTCATTATAGGAATAATAATGAGATTCTAAATGAGAAAAGGTGGAAGAATTGTGTTATTGATTCCATAATTGGGAACCATCAAACTCTTTAATTTGGTCTATTGGTCTAAATATTTTTTAGAAATGGATCAGTATCACTAAGAATATATTTTCCATTCTCTATTACATAGATCAAGAAAATGATATTTTGGTTTTTTATCATTTGAATTTTTAAGAACATAAATTGTGGAATCATATTAAGAACATGAATAAATATGAATAAATTGAATCCATATTTCATGATTAGTTTAGGGTGTTATTATTTAATAATATTCATCCTCATATTTATTATACAAAATAGGATAATGAATTCATTGATCTAATTTTATAGGTTGATGAATCTATTAGTACTATAGAGGAAAACTTTATAATACATGCATGGTTCACTTTTAGCATTATCATCAAACCTAAAATAAATATTTTCCCATTCACTGGAGGATTAAAATGATATCTATAAAGAGTGTTATCTATAAAATAATGATATAGTTAGGATGAAATTATTCAATTTTATCTCATTTTATAAATAGATATTATAGTATTTCATTAATATCAGGGATTTTTTAACAAAATATATGTGGTATTAATATGAAATTATAATTTTAAAAACCATGGTGGGAAGAATATGGGTCTTATTTTATGTCATTATTGTGGAAGGAAACATTAAGGAATTTTTCTTAAGGTTACTAGTAAATGATGTAACTATTGAACAGATGTTTATTAAGAAATTTTATTTCAATTTGATATAAATAGTTTTATAATTATTTTAATAGGGGTTAATCTACATTAAATAAAATTCCCTCACTATATTGGTTCAAATTCTTATTGTATGGGAATTATACTAACCAATTATAAAATTTGGGGGTTTATGATGATGATCAACATCATATATCTCTTAAACCTAATGAAAATGTAAAATCTCATGTGGTAACAATTATCAATATGGGTTCTAATTACAAAGTGGTTAATGGTATGATAACCAGACACAATAAAACTACCTATGTCTTATTTCATTCTTCTTCAACCAACGCATTTATATATGATGAATTTTTTAGGGGTATCACACTAACACATCAATGATTAGATTATTAATTAGTTTTGAAAACTCATAATGGTATGTTTTCACAAATATATTATATGATTCCTATATCATTAATGTTTTTTAAAATTATATTCCTATAAATATTTTAAATATCCTTATATATAAATTTAGTGTGATTTTTTCAATGGATATTCTCCCTTTATATTGATCTCTTATAAATTTCCATGTAATGAGTAAAATTTCATTTTATGAATAATAATATGATCATATATCAGTGCAAGGATGAATATAATATTCCAATTAAAATTATATTCAATTTTATATTTCATGACTGATATTCATATGGGGTATCTATTTCTCATTGTTGGGGAGAAATTTAAAAATAATGATACGCCTATTAAAACAGATTTTATTTATGTCTTTCTATAATTTTTCCTTATTATTCCACAAAATATTAAAGTTTACTTGTCAATATTATTCATATGTTATTTTAAAAATATTTCATTGAATTTATATATTATTACTTAAATTATGTTTTTGTGTTTGATGAAACAAGTCTTGGATAACATTGATAATGTATTCATTTAGAAAAATGTGTCACCGTAGGATGCACCTATTCTCTTTCTGGGAAGAATTATATATCAATGCAAGTACAAATTGATTTTCAGATACATGATTCCATCATGATCAGTTAAAATTATCTCAAGGCCCATTTTAATGATTTTTTTAATTAATTATGAGGAGATGGATACTTATAATTGATTTAAATTCATTTTTAACACTATAAATTAAGAGAATAATGTGAATAAATACCTATGATGGCTTTCCATACAAGGTATATACACTATGTATTTATAGTTATTCCATTTCGAATTACAAATTCCCCCTCTATCATTATGGATTTGATGACTATTGTCTTTATATATTACATATCCATTTCTGGAATACTTTATAGATTGTATTCTTATATTATCAAAGATAAAGGAATAGAATGAAGACCACATTATAATTGTGTTGACGACCCTAAGGAATGAAGATTTATACACCATATTTTTCATGGGTGAATTTTATCTTTAGAATGTTTTATAATTAGGACACAAGATCACAAGTTAGGGTATATCTATATATCCTTATAAGATGGAATTCATTGAAACTTATCCCACTCCAACCACTATGAGTGTGATTTATAATTATCTTGGATTGAATAAATATTATGGAATATTTATGATGAATTTTTTCATGGTTTTATAATATACACACCATGTTAAAACAAAATGGATTTTGGTTCAATTGTAATATTTAGGGGAATTAAAATTTTATGGAGCTAAATATAATGATATTTAGTGAACTTGTAATCACACTACTATGTAGTTGGAAGGGGTTTACGATCTATAGTGATTAATCTATGAAAGGAATGGTATATATTCTTATTCATAATGACTTGGTGATAGATTATGACTTTAATTAATTAATGGTTCATGAGAAAACCCACACAACTCATGACATGGATTTTTTAGTGGAAATATCTTATTAAAGATATCAATTCATTGTCATTATAGAGAATGGATTGAAAATTATTTTGACCATAATATCATAAAGTATATATTCTCCCAGAAATATTTGAATATGATTTAGTGAAGATGGTTAGAGTAGTTTAATTATAATGAATGCTACAATAATTACTACCCTAGTAAAAGAGAAAGGTGGTTTATGATTTCAATCAAAAGGATCATGATAGATTTTTATTTTTTGGATCAGAAAAGATAAAATATTTATGAATTTCTAATGTAATATATTGAAATCATTAAATAAGGGGAGAAATATTAACATCATAAATAAGTGGTCACAAATCAATCTTTGTAAGTATTAAAGGGATGCAGTTGAAAGATATAGAGTTATAAAAGGAGGTGAGAAACAATCATGAGTTAATTTTTGATTATTATGGAATGATATGATTCAATAATCAATAATGTGTCTATATTAATCTAGATTTGAAAAATCATGTCCTCGATAAAGTTAATGGCCCATCTTTCTATTTTAATAATGGAATTATAAAAATGTGTAGTGATTCAAATGAGAAGAAATAATGCATTAATATAATGAATGATGTAACATAGTATGTATCTTGGTGCATCATATGGGAAAAAATTTTAAGGAAGAGCAGAAGAAGTCTAAGGGGATGTAATAACAATTACCCTTACCAATATAGAAATGGGAATATATCACCATAGATTTCATCATAGAAATTACCCTAATATATAAAGGGGGTGTTATTATCTATGTTGTAGTATATATCCTTTTCAAATGGGCACATTAAATTTCTATCATATAATATGTCTATCTTGATCAAATTGCTCTGAAATATATAAAAGAATTATTAATTCTTATTTGAGTACCACATTCCACAACATCTTATTAAGATTTGATGTTAATCTTGATGTTATATAAAATCATTATAATGATTTGGATATAATGTTTTTTTTTAGTACTACCTATCATCATCATAGATATTTTTTGTATAATAGAACCATTAAAACCCTATAGGATATTTTAAGTCCATATACTATTTACTTTAATGATAGTTTTTATTAACACCAACCATTTATCACTTTTTCTTATAACTATATATTTCACTAAATCATTCCTCAATATAATTTAAAATACCTAGATGGAAATATTTGTAGATATATGAAATGTTTCAATAAATCTAGAGAAATATGCAAAATGGGACCTAAAAAAGAGAAGGAAAATATAGATGAGGTTATAGATATTCACCAATAGATAAAAGAATCTTAGAGTTGAAAAAAGTGTCATACCAATAATAATGAGAGAGATATTAAATTTAATGTTTTTAGGTAATTATTCATATGTATCTTTTCATGGAATAAGAATATTATATTTTTAATGATGGTAAAGTTGATCCCAAAGTGTATTTTACCATTTGAGATTATTAATTGAGAATATATGGTAGCATATCACTCGGAACCTCCACCAAAACACTCTCAAGTCCATTATTTTTTCCATGAATATCTTTTGAGGAAGTAAATACCTAATACATACCATGTAAATAACTTAGAGAAAATACCATTGTAGAATTATCTTTATTGTGAGGAAAAACTATAATGATTTTTGGCTCTTGGAGACAAATTGAATCTGAATAGGACCACTCATTTAGTTAATTTTCAATAGAGGAATTATAAATTCAAGGAATCTACTTGGGATCCAAAGGATGTGATGAAGTAAAATAATCTTTATTTTTTCATGAAGATGATATAATTTAATGGGTGAAAATTGTTTTAAGGGGGTATAATTTGACACCTCAATATTTTATTTATCATCCATTGAAATAAATATAATCTACTTGATAACCAACCATACATGAAACCTCAAATATAAATAAACATTGATATATTATAAATATAACAACCTAGTCGGTGGATCAAAATTTATGAATAATATTAACCACATAGTGAAATATATGTATATGTTTTCCCTTAATTCAAATTTGTTGATTTATGACTAATAAATAATCATAAAATTTTAATAGAATCATTTCATGATCAAAAGACATATTTTATATGAACTAATGTATTTTTATATGAGTTATAGATTTTTTAATAAACAAATATATTTATTGGTATTAATAATTTATTTTATTGATTTTTTTGGTAATATATTCTTATACATTTAAACATTAGTTATCTAATGGTTGGGAAGTAACCTAATGTCATGTGATGGTAAAAATGGGTTACTTATTAGAAAACAATTTTTTTATAATTTATTATTATTTAAATAAATTAAATAAGTCACTATTTATTGATCATTATAATGTAATATGTGGACTCTATATTCCATGAAATATTTTTACAATCATATAATAATTTTTACATGGTTTGTAATGAAGTTAAATCCGTTTTATTATTAAAATTGAATGTTTCTAAAAGTATTTTTCTTTGGGTTTTGCACACATATTTTAAAAAAATAATCAATTTATAGAAATATAATTTTATAATATTAATTTAATATTTGGAATCATTAATAAAATATTTTTTAATGGGGACACTTGTATATTTGGTTATAAGGAATAATAAAAATATAAAAATTTGGTCACCATTTTTATTGTTAATACGAGTTAACAATGGTAGTGAAACATAGAGATACTAGTAAAAACACCACATAAACAAGTATAATTCATATTGTATGATAATATTAAAACCATATTGCATCTTAAATTTTTATAAGAAATAATTTTATTTCACTTTCCTAGGGAAAAATGTTATATTATTTAAATATTCAAATTAATTCCATGGGTTACTGTCCCTTCACTTACAAAAGGGTACCTCTTATCTACTGTTACTCAAAAACATTGAGCCCTCTATATTGGAAAAAACTAATAAAAACAATAATTTATTACTTAAATTTTACATTTATGACTTTTTATTACCCTAATACCATCTGACGAGAATATATGGTGTATTCCAAAGGAATCATCTGAAGGAATATTGAATTTTTTTACTAATCTATTTAAAAGTTTATTTCTCATTATTATTCCTAAAAATATTTTTTATTAGTAAAAAATAATGAATAAAGTATCATAAACTTATTAAATTTTTACTATCATAATATGACAACCTTTATCAATATACTTTATATTTAATGGGAAATAAATGTATCGGTCGTGCATATGTCTGGACTACTGCCTCCATAGAGCGATATAATTAATTTTTCATCAATATAACTCCCCTAATATTTTATAAGAAATATTTTTTTATGTATTATTTTTTACACAACACCAAAGTAATCTTTCACTACACACAACATTGTCTTGTCTTGCGTTTCACGCAAGAGAAACCTTCCTCGATAGCTTGTGTTGTACACAATACCGAGTTTTACTTAATGACGATATGTTATTAAAATATTATATAAACTATCTGTTATGAATAGTAATACCCACTTTTTTAAATTTTATAAATTTTATATTTCAAAATGGACTTCATTTTTGGATTCGAAATATCAAAATTATCCTAGGGTGAATTTTTAGTATTTTTCTAAAAACATTCAATTTTTGATGAATAGTGAAAACACTAAGTTATAGTTTAAAAACGAATTTTTTTATTTAAATAATTATTTATTTTATTTAAATTTATTTTAGGTCAAAATATATACATAACACCAATATAACTTCAATGTAATTCATTGGAGTCATTTTATAATAATTTTAGATATATAAAAATTTTATTGAAATTTTACCGTCTTTTACCCACTCCCTAGGAGAATTTGCAAATTTACATAAAATTTAATTTTACCACTTCTGTGAGTTTAATTTATAAAATATTAGAGACACAGTTAATATCAAGGACTAAAATATGGTTTAATAAGATAAAAATAATTTTTTGTGAATAGTAACTTTTTACTTTTATTTACCACGGTTAAAAGTAAATAGGGTAATTAAGAGTAAAAATGATATTATTATTTCCCTAACACATATCCTATTTCTATTGGCTAAGTTTAATTCTACTAAAAACAACATTAGGAATAAAATATTACCATTTAGTTCAACTTGGATTAGATTAGGACATTTATTATTATTTAATTCAAAGAAGAGTTAAAAGAGCTTAAATCAAAGTTTAATAACTAAAACATTTTAATATAGGGTAATATATAAGATAAATTAGACTATAAATATTAATTGGAAAGCTGAAAAGTTTTAATACATAATTATATTTTATTTATAATTTTTATAGATTAAATAATTTAAGTTATTTATGACACAATGATGATGCAGTAATTAACTTTATAATGAAATATTAACATAATTGTTGTTATAAATACCCAAATAAATGTAATTTGAGACTTTTTATGAATTGAACTAATTTTATAGGTCAATATAACATTTTAAAGTTATTTAGAAGAATCTTTTTTGAAGTAATAATGCAGTTATGAATTTAACAAAAACAAAATACCAAATAGTGTTAAAATTGACATAAAAACGTTTTTAAAACAAATATTATATTATTAATTGTTATTATATTCCTAAAAATCAATGGTTTGGAAAAAAGAGTTATATAATAATATATATGACATTAATTAACCAATTGGGGTTCAAGTGAAAGTTTATAGTAATTTTATTAACCATATATTGTAAGAATACAAGAAGACAAGGTAAAAGTTAAATTATTTAACTTATAGTTAAATCTAAATGATAAGTTTAAAATGGTAACCTAAACTTGTCTAAAACCAATTTTTTGAGATTATTACGACCCATACCCACCCTAGGTCATACATAATTCACTTTAGAGCCATTATAAACAGAATATGACTTTATTATAAAATAATATTTTATGTTTTTTCTAAGGTTCCCCTCTCCTCCCTTATAAAAGGGCACCTCCTCCCTCTCCACTTTACAACATTTTGAGCCTTCAAGCACTGCCAAACCCTATACAGTTTCCTTCTCCACTTCCCTAGAAACATACTATAGGTTATGGTCTTCTTCAAAGACCAGTTTTAGTGTCCTATGAAGAGGTTTAGAAAAGGCGCGTCGAAGAAGAGGTAATATCCTTTACCGATTATTTCACATTTATTTCTTCTTATACTTACTCTTCTTTATTTGTTTCATTATAAAATAATAACATTAGTATCACTCATATAATGATATGTTATTATAAAAATTAAACAACCATATTTCACCTTTCATCCATCCTATGGAAAACTAAATCACCGCGCATGCGTACGTACGGAATATCGTCTCCACGCCGTGGTTTAATCTTTTTTTCCACCACTGCCTTACTTGGATGGGTATAATGGTGTAAGGAATAACTATATATGGTTATTATGAAATGATAATAATTCTGAGATATTATATCATCCACTTCAATAAAATTCCACAATCATGGGAATGATATCATCGCTCGTGTTTACGTACGGCCTACCGTCTCCACGATGTGATGTGACTCGTTCTACATGATCTTCATTGAATAATGATTATATAAATGAATTGAATGAATACATATGATATATATTAGACTAATACCATTCTATAAATTAGGTGTATATAACCTAAAAAGAGGAATTAGAATTTATTCGACAAAACATGCATAAGAACATAAATCCATGAATGCCCGAATAACAAGGTGCAATGAAATATTACTAATAAGAAGATACGAATATGACCATATATGACATAATAACAATTAATATGATTCTATAATAAGTCAATGACAGTATTTAAATCATTATACAGGAGGTTTGGATACGTATGAAGCATATCGGACCTAAGGTAAGGGATAATTTTGCAAATCTCATTTTTATCCGAGATTGCTTATACGTAAGTATTTACAGGGGTTATGTTTATCATCCATGTACATGTATTTTAAAAATATCTTCATAAAATGTTTAGTATTATTCAATTTATGTTTAAATTCATTTTTACCCTTCATTTAATTTTTACCACATTGTATGGAAGAAATATTTCCTTTGGTTACCATATAACGAACTTTTTGACTTTTCCAGCCAAAGTACGAGAGGAATGTTTTTTTAACTTATATGGAATGAATGGATTTTTTTGATTTAATAGAACAATATTTATATGAAGCTTACATTACAAGTTTTCAAGTTTATTTTTAATTAACTTATTTTTGTTTAAAATTATGTGACATGTTAAGAAAGGAAAAATGTTTTTTAATTAAAAAGTATATTTTCCCCAAGAATGGAGTTCAAGTGTTTTATCAAAATTATTTTCCATCTAAGATAATATAGGGTTATGTTTCTATACCTATTTTTACATTGATTTGATAAGGTTGTGATTGAATTATTTTTATGAAGTCCTTTTATCTTATATGGATTATGTTATGATGGAATGATGTTTAAGAATACCATTTTTATTACATGGGTTATGATATGATTTATGACTTATGGTTTTGTGGCACACATAAGAATAGTATCATTAAGAGATGGGTGGGACCTATATCTCCTTCCAATGCACTGGGTAAAGATTTATATCTCATGAGATAGAAATGGCTGGAATGGAAAGTTAATCTGGTTCAGTGATATAGGACTGGAATGAGGTGTGAACTTGGATCAGAAATGGACTTTGTCCGCAAGGATTGTCTTGGAAATGAGTCTTTACTAATATGAAATGATTTTTTATTATTATGTGTTTATTCCACAATGTTTCATGTTTTATGTTATGATTATTGGGATTACATTTCACTACTATGATTTTTCCCATGTTATGATATTATGATCTCTTTTGCAGGTAAATATTTTCAAAGTGTTGTGATATGATTGATATTTCCTTTGTTTACCCTTACTGAGAATTTGAGCTCACCCTTTTGTATGTTTTCTTTCCCCTAGGTTAGGAAGATGGGTATTAAGTAGGATATTCAAAAAGGGACTCCAGATATGATGAAATAAACGGGTGACAATGTAGATGCTTTATGAACTAGTTGTTTATGTTTCCCAGTTTCTAAAGACACTATACCTATACGGTCCTATCATGGTTTTGTTATATATTGTAATAAGTATGCTTTAATTATGATTAATAAAAATGCATTTAAAGTATGGGTCGTAATAGTTGGTATCATAGGAAAGGTATAGTCAACCTTTGGAAACTAGGATGTGAAAGCCTTAGTAAGAACCCTAAGGATAAGTCTAAGCATAGAACACAATATTAGTGTTCTAGAAATGGCCATGAATAACCTATGATAAGACCTAAAGTGTGAAATTTTATTCTTGATTATGTAGTTTTCCTATTATGATTAGTCTTTATCACACTATGCTTATTGGTTTTATTCAATGTCTAGAACCCGAAGGAACTGTGTTAATGATGAATGGGAAGGGTAATTCAATGATTGTACCCTTGAGAAACCAAACATTATTGGAGCTGGAAGGAAAAATCTTGTAGCCATGCTCACACAACTTTATCAAGCTATGAATAATGCATGACTTCCGAACGAGCAAAGGAATGAGCAACATTCTGTTGAATCCTTCATGATGTAGCATCCACCCTCATTCAGTGGTTCTACTGATCCATTAGTGGCTGAATAATGGATCAGAACCACTAAAAATATATTTTTGATTCTTCAATGTTCTAAACATGATAAAGTCATATTAGCAGTATATAGTTTGGAATATGAAGCTGATAAATGGTGTAATCTTATCAATAATACAAGGAAAAGAGATGAAATTGATTCCATGGAATGGGATGGGTTCAAGAACATATTTTTCAATAATTACTTCCCTCGTATTCTTCAAACAAATATGGAGAAGGAGTTTCTTAAACTAAAGCAAAAGGATGATGAATCTATTGGTACCTATGAAGAAAATTTTACAAGACATTCAAGGTATACTTCTGGAATTTTTATCCAACCTGAGAGTAAGATCGATCGATTCATTATTGGCTTAAAACCAAGTCTTCAAAGGGCGTTATCCATAAGGGACTTCAATAGCTATGAGGAAATTGTCCGATGTGCTCTCAAGGTTGAGATGGAGATTGGAGTAACCCATCAGTCATATGGGTTTAATAAGAAGAGGAAAATGGAATTCAAAGGAAAATCTAAAGACCACACTGAAAGGAAGATGATTTTCCCCTTATTCTCAAAGTGTGGAAACAAACATGGAGGGAATTGTCTTAAAGGGACAAGTAAATGCTTCAAATGTTGAAAAGAAGGTCATCGGGCATTTGAATTCCGCAATGATGGGAAAAAGATGTCTAGTGATGTGAACAAAGAAAAGGATACATAGAATTCACCTCCTACACTTCAATGTTACAAGTGAAAGGAAATGGGGAATTATGCTAATCAATGCCTTAATTCAAGGGTTGTTGGTGATGATCAATGTTAAAAAACTCTTAAGGCCAAAGACAACAGAAAGTCACATGCTATTTCTATCGGCGGTGTGGAGTATGATAACGAAGTGGTGAAAGGTACAATTACCATCCACTCTAAAGTAGAAAATGTTTTATCTGATTGTCGATCCATCCACTCTTTTATTTCTGAATCATTTTCTAAGGGTATGACTATACTACCTCATCAATTAGCTATTGAGTTAGCTTTGAAAACTCTTAATGGAAAAACGGTTGCATAAAAAGATTATAATTCTTCTCCAATTGATGTTTGTGGGAAAGTGCTTCCTGCAAATCTTGTGATCCTTCCTGTTGAAGAATTTTATGTGATTCTTGGCATTGATTGTATTTCCTTATATGAAGCTCATATCAATTTCCAAAGAAGGGAAGTCACATTTCATATTCCTGATCAATCTATGATCATATATCGATGCAAGGATGAATATAACCTTATAGTGGAAATTTCATCCATCTTACGGGTCTTGATTCTAATAAATTAAAGTTATTTATCTCTAATGGTTGTAGAGAAACTCACAATTAAGAATATTCCCATTGTACGAGAGTTTGATGATGTCTTTCAAGATTAATTTCCAGGTCTTCCACCAAATCGTGAAGTCTAGTTTTCAATAGAACTCATACCGGGTGCTATGACCATTTCAAATACACCTTATAGAATGGACCCAATTGAGTTTCAGGAATTGAAGAAGAAAATACAAGAGAATATTGACAATGGATTCATACTCCCTAGTGCATCACCTTGGGGAGTACTTGTTCTGTTTATTAAGAAGAAAGATGGATCAATGACACTCTGCATTGATTATCAAGAACATAACAAGATCAATATCAAGAAAAAATATCTTATCCCATGCATTTATAACTTATTTGACCAACTACGCAGATCTCAATACTTTTCAAAGATTGATCTTCGTTCAGGGTATCATCAATTAAGGGTCAAAATGGAGGATATACCAAATATGGATTTCCTTACAAGGTATGGACACTATGAATTTATAGTGATGCCATTTGGTCTTACTAATTCCCCTATTATCTTCATGGATCTAATTAATATATTATTTTAATACTATCTTGATCAGATTGTGGTAGTCTTTATAGAAGATATTCTTTTATATACAAGGAGCAAGGAAGAACATGAAGATCACTTGAAAATTGTATTAAAGACACTAAAAAAGGAGAAGCTTTATTCCAAATTTACCAAGTGTGAATTTTGACTTCAAAAATTTTCATTTTTGGGTCATATAATCACCAAATAGGGTATATCTATAGATCCAAAAAAACATAGGTTATCGAAAGATGGTCGAGACCAACAACAGTAACTGAGATCTGAAGTTTTCTTGGTTTGGTTGGATATTATCGACATTTTGTGAAATATTTTTCACGATTATCTAATCCACTCACAAGGTTGACTTGAAAAGGAGTTAAGTTCGTTTGGATGGAGGAGTGTGAAGAGAATTTGAAGGAGTTAAAAAAAGGTTATCCAGTGCACCTATTCTCACACTGTCTTGTAGTGGTGAAATTGATGGGATCTATAGTGATGCATCCAAGATGGTATTGGGGTGTGTTCTCATGGAAAATGATATGGTGATAGCTTATGCCTCACGAAAGTTGAAAATCCATGTGAAAAAATACCCTACTCATGATTTAGAATTAGTTGTGGTAATATTTTCATTAAATATTTGGTGGCATTATCTTTATGGTGAAAAGTGTGATATTTATACTGATCATAAAAGTTAAAAGTATATTTTTGCACAAAAGTATATGAATATGCACCAAAGAAGATGGTTGGAGATGATTAAGGATTATGACTGCTCAATTCATTACCACCCTAGGAAAGAAAATAAGGTGGAGGATGCATTAAGTCGACAAGACCAAGCTATTTTATCCATGATGAGGATCACAAAAGATCCAATATTTATGGATTTACATTGAATGGATCTTGGAATTATAATGGAAGGGGAAAAATCTTATCTTTCTCAAATGAATGTTCAACCATCTATATATGTGAAGACTAAAGAGGTATAGAAAGAAGATGTAGAGTTACAAAAGAAGGTGAGAAATGTTCCAGAATTCCACATTGATTGTGATGAAATAATAAGGTTCATGAATCCGGTTTGTGTTCCTCCCATTCTATAATTAAAGAAGGAAATATTGGATGAAGCTCATATTTCATCATTCTCTATTGACCCTGGAAGCATGATGATGTATAGGGACCTCAAAGAGTACTTCTGGTGGGATAGAATGAAAAGGGATGTTGCTGAATATGTCTCTCGATGCTTGGTTTGTTAGCAAGTTAAAGCTGAGAGATAGAAGTCTAATGGGAAGTTACAACCATTACCCATACCAGAATGGAAATTGGAAAACATCACTATGGACTTTGTCACTGGACTTACTAAAACATCTAAAGGAAATAATGTGATCTGGGTTATAGTCGATCGTCTTACAAATTTGGATGACATCATTACTAATAGAGAAGATTTCCCTCTTGATCAACTTTCCAGTATATATGTGAAGGAAGTGGTAAGATTGAATAGAGTACCACTTTCCATTATATCTGATTTGGATCTGAGGTTTACATCAATGTTTTCGGAAAGTCTTCAGCATACTCTAGATATAGAGTTGAGTTTCATCACTACTTATGATCCTCAGACAGGCGTTCAGTCTGAGAGGACAATTCAAACTCTAGAAGACATGTTGAGAGCTTGATCTATGGATTTTAAAGGTGGTTGGGATCAACAACTACCTTTGGTGGAATTTTATTATAATAATAGATTTTACTCTAGTATTTAGATGGATCCTTATAAATCTCTCTATGGACGGAAATGAAAAACTCCAACATGTTGGAACGAATTTGGGGAAAAAATCTATTAGGACCTGATCTTGTTGATGAGATGGAAAAAAAGGTAAGATCTATTCAACAAAACATAAGAGCATCTCAGAGTCGACCAAAAGTTATTCCGACAACCGAAGAAAAGACCTACAGTTAGAAGTGGGTGATAAAGTGTTCTTACAAATATCTCCTTGGAAGAGAGTAATGAGATTTGGAAAGAAGGGCAAGCTGAGCCCTAGATACATTAGTCCTTTTGAAATACTAGATCATGTTGGGAAGGTAGATTACCGATTGGAGATTTCACTGAATCTATCTCAAGTTCATGATGTGTTCCATGTATCTCTCCAGAGAAAGTACATACTTGATCCTTCACATGTACTAAGCTCATAAGTTGTACCGCTGGAGCAAGATCTTTCTTATGAAGAACAGCCGATAGAGATTATAGATTATAGCGAAAAAGATCAATGAAACAAGACCACTCACTTGGTTAAAGTTTTATGGAGGAACCACCAATTATAAGAAGCTACCTACAAACATGAGGATGTGATGATGGAGAGGTATCCTCATCTTTTTGTCACGAAGTGACGAATTTCGAGGGCGAAATTCTTTTTAAGGGGGGTATAATGTGACACCCTTATATTTTATGAGAAATATTTTGTTTTTATGTATTACGTTTTATGAAAAACCAAAGGAATCTTTCACTATACACAAAAATGTCTTGGCTTACATTGCACGCATGAGAAACCTTCCTTGATAGCTTGCGTTGTACGGAATACTGACTTTCACTAAACGATGATATGTTATTAAAATATTAGCTTAAATAGTTGTTATTAATAGTAATATCCACTTTTATAAATTTTATAAATTTAATCATTCAAAATGGACTTCATTTTTGGATTCGGAATATCAATATTATCCTAGGGTGAATTTTTTTTATTTTTTTAAAACATTCAAGTTTTGATGAATAGTAAAAACACTGAATTACAGTTTAAAACAGAATTTTTTTTATTTAAATAATTATTTATTTTATTTTATTTTATTTTAGGTCAAAATATATACATAATACCTATATAAGTTCAATGTAATTAATTGGATTCATTTTATAATAATTTTAGATATATAAAAAAATTATTAAACTTTTTACCGTCTTTTACCCACCTCCAAGGAGAATTTTCAAATTTAAATAAAACATAATTTTACCACTTCTTTGAGTTGAATTTATAAACTCCTAGAGACACATTTAATATCAAGAATTAAAATTTGGTTCAATAAGATAAAAATAATTTTTGGTGAATAGTAATTTTTTAGTTTTATTTACCACGGTTAAAAGTAAATAGGGTAATTAAGGGTAAAAATGATATTATTATTACCCTAACACATGTCCTAATTCTATTGTATAAGTTTAATTTGACAAAAAACAACCTTATAAATAAAATATGACCATTTAGGTCCACTTGGATTATATTAGGACATTTATTATTATTTAATTCAAAGAAGAGTTAAAAGAGTTAAAATCAAAGTTTAATAACTAAAACATTTCTAATATAGGGTTATACATAAGATAAATTCGACTATAAATATTAATTAGAAAGATAAAAATATATACTACATAATTATATTTTATTTATAATTTTTAGACATTAAATAATTTAATTTATTTTTGACACAATGATGATGTAGTAATTACCTTATTAAAGAAATATTAACATAATTGATGTTATAAATACCAAAATAAATGTAATTTTAGACTTCATATGAATTACACTAATTTTATAGATCAATATAACATATTAGTTTTAGTTATAGGAATTGTTTTCGAATTAATAATGATGTTATAAATTTAAAAAAACAAAATACAAAATAGTGTCAAAATTGATATAAAAGAGTTTTTAAAACAAATATTATATTATTAATTGTTATTATATTCCTAAAAATATAAGGTTCGGCCAAAATAGTTATATAATAATATATATGACATTAATGAACCAATTGGGGTTTGATTGGAAGTTTATAATAAGTTTATTAACCATATAGTGTAAGAATACAAGAAGACACGGTAAAAGTTAAATTATTTAACTTAGAGTTAAAACTATATGATAAGGTTAAAATGGTAACCTAAACTTGCCTAAAACGTATTGGTTGTGAGGATTTCCACCAATCCCAACCATATCTTCTAAATAAGTCACTTTGGAGCCATTATAAACAGAATATGACTTTATTATAAAATAATATTTTAAGTTTTTCCTAAGGTTCCCCTCTCCTCCCTTATAAAATGGCACTTCCTCCCTCTACAATTTACAACATTTTGAGCCTTCATGCTCGGCCAAACCCTATCCATTTCCCTTATCCACTTCCCTAGAAACATACTGGCGGTTTTTTTCTTCTTCAAAGACCAACTTTACTGTCCTAAGAGGAGGTTTAGAAAAGGCGCATCAAAGAAGAGGTAATATCCTTTACCGATTATTTCACATTTTTTCTTCTTCTACTTCCTATTATTTATTTGTTTCATTATAAAGTTATAACATAAGTATCACTCGTATACTGATATGTCATTATAAAAATTAAACAACCATATTTCACCTTCTATCCATCCTATATAAAACAAAATCACCGCGCGTGTGTACGTACGGAATACCGTCTCCACGCCGTGGGGTAATCTTTTTTTTTCACCACCGCCTAACTTGGATGGGTATAATGGTGTAAATAATAACTATATATGGTTATTATGACATGATACTAATTCTGAGATATTATATCATCCACTTCAATACAATTCCACAATCATGGGAATGATATCATCACTCGTGTGTACGTACAGTCTACCGTCTCTACGATGTGATGCGACTCGTTCTACATGATCTTCACTGAATAATGATTATATAAATGAATTGAATGAATAAATATTATATATATTACACTAATTAAATTCTTTAAATGGGGTATCTATAACCTATAATGAGGAATTAGAATTTATTTGACAAAGCATGAATAAGAACATAAACCAATGAACGCCCGAATAACAAGTATCAATGAAATATTACTAATAAGAAGATAAGAATATGACCATATATGATATCATAACAATTAATATGATTCTGTAATAATTGAATGACATTATTTAAATCATTATACAGGAGGTTCAGATACATACAAATCATATCGGACCTAAGGTAATGGATAATTTTTCCAATCTCATTTTTATCTGAGATTGCTTATACGTACGTATTTACTGGGGTTATGTTTATCATCCATGTCCATGTTTTATAAAAATGTTTTTATAAAATGTTTACTATTCTTCTTTGTATTTTTAAAGTCATTTTTACCCTTATTTTACTTTTTACCACATTTTATGGAAGAAATCATTCCTTTGGTTACCATATAAGGTACTTTTTTGACTTTTCAGGCCAATGTACGAGAAGAATGTTTTTTTTAACTTATACGAAATGAATGGATTTTTATGATTTCATAGAACATTATTTCCATGAAGCTTCCTTTACAATTTTTCATGTTTTTTTTAATTAACTTCTTTTAGTTTAAAATTTTTTGACATGTTAATAAAGTAAAAATGTTTTTGAAGTAGAAAGGATATTTTCCTCAAGAATTGAGTTCAAGTGTTTTATCGAAATTATTTTCCATCTAAGATAATATAGGGTTATGTTTATATCCATATTTTTACATTTATTTGATTATGTTATTATGGAATTATTTTTATGTAGTCCTTTTATCTTATATGGATTATGTTATGATGGCATGAGGTTTAAGAATCCCATTTTTATTACATGGGTTATGCTATGATGTGTGATTTATTATTTTGTGGAAGAAATAAGAATGGTATCATTATGAGATGGTTGGGACTTATATCTCCCTCCAATTCATTGGGTAAAGATTTATATCTCATGAGATAGACATGGCTGGAATGGCAAGTTAATCTGGTTGGTGATACAGGACTGGAACGGGGAGTGAACTCGGTTTAGAAATGGACTTTCCCCGCTATAATAGTCCTGTAAATGAGTCTTGACAAATATGAAATGATTTTATATGATTATGTGTGTATACCAAAAAGTTTCATGTTTTATGTTATGATTATTGGGAATACATTTCACTACTATGATTTATCCCATGTTATGATATTATGATCTCTTTTATAGGTTAAGAGTTTCAAAATGTTATGATATGATTAATATATTCTTTGTTTACCCTTACTGAGCATCTGAGCTAACCCTTTTGGATGTTTTATTTTCCCCAGGTCAGGATGAAGGGTATTAAGTAGGATATGCAAAAAGGGACTATTGATATGATGAAATAAACGAGAGACAATGTAGATTCTTTATGAACCAGTTGTTTATGTTTCCCAGTTTCTAAAGACAATATACATATACGGTCCTATCATGGTTTTGTTATATGTATTAATAAGTATGCTTCAATTCTGAAGTAATAAAAATGCATGTAAAGTATGGGTCATTATATTCACCACCTAACATTGATGGAAATGATAATTTATTAAATAAATATATATTGTTTTATGATATAATTATGAATCTATAATTATAAAATATTACATATATTTCTTTACTTATTTTATTATAATGTTAAAACACCATTCATGTGTAAGTATGCACAACTGGGTCTGTGAATGGTATAATTTATTTTTTTATCTTATACTTATATGGATAGTTATAAATATCTATAAAATGAATATATGTATTATTTATATAATTATTAAAAAAATTAGATGATTGAACCATGAAAAATATGAAGGGATAAAAACTACTAAATCTAAATTTACCTGAAAATTGAAGTAGTTAACTACAAAAAATATGATAATAAAGAAGAATTAGTATTCAATGGGTGATAAGATTCAATAGGTAAACCATATCTGGTTTTAATGTATGAATATTATTCATTTATAGTTATATAATATAGTTATATTTCTTATAATGGAATTTAAAATAACTTACAAAGAATGCTTAACCTAAGTTAAGGGTTTTATGTTACAATGTCACTTTTCAACTGAGATTGTTTAGGATTAAATTTGTATAATGGATCTATATATTGAAAATAATACGTATTATATTACCCTCCATTTATTTATATATACAAAAGTTTCCTTTATTTTTACTCCCCCTAAGTACTCAACACACTGAAAGAATTTTTCTATTTAAATAGACATTATTTCTATTATTGGTCAGTAATATTTTATTCAAGGTCAATAATTTCATTAAAATATTTTTAATAATGTTTTTAAATTTCTCAGATGATTTATTAAATTAATTTTTACCCAATATTCATTTTTTATAAAATCATTCAAATTCAGTATTCATTTAATTTTTTTAACAAATAACATTTTAAAAATCATGTGAAAGGAATCCTTGATTTAAGGTATGTCATAAGAATGGATTTTCATGTGGTCATCAATATTCTTCAGTTTCATCCTCTTATATAATTCTCATCATTTAATTTCAAATAATGTGTTTTATGTAATATTATGTAAATTTTAAATTTTATTTTATTGATTTCATTTTAAAAAATAGAATTTTATAAAATAATTTTATGGTGATCATTGAATTTTTTTTCTTACATAAAAAAACATTCATTCTAATTAATATTCACTAAGGAAATGTATAGTGGTAATATCATTATTCATTAACACTGTTTTTATTTCTTATGATGATGAAATATTGATGACTCCAATTATCTTTTCCTTAGGTTAAGATATGATTAAATGATAAATATTTTCATGATCTTTCATCATAGATATTGATGGATTAGGATTGTGAGTTATGTTGTTTTGTTATATTACTATAATTCATTGGGTAATGATTAATTTTTATGAGATCAAAGGGTACATGGGGGTTAGTTAAATCACAAAAGAATGTACATTAATGGTTATCCCATGATTGAAGTATAAATTTTGGCATAATATAATGCCCAATACCTTTTATACAAAGATATTAAATCTAAAGAGATGAATTTTCTTTAAATAACATAATTAACCCTTCCATAATCGAATAGGTCTGGTGACATTAGATTATTAGATACATAAACAACTAATTTATAAAAGATCTATATCATCTCCCCTTATTTTCTTCATAACAAACACCATTCTTAGAAATATCATTTAGAAAAAAAAAATTATAAATTGGGGAAAGTAAATATAATAATGTGTGTTCTTAGATTCGTGGAAATGGTAAAAAAAGTGAGATAACAATGATCACATAAGCATAACATGAGAATAAGGGTGTTGTAATATGAGTATAACATTTTAAATTTGTACCCTACATATCACGTATCCTAATATTGAGTTGTAGAATAAATCTTGGTATTTTATAAGACATGAATCATAAAAATTAAAATAACATTATCAATGAGACCATAAAATTTGAATAAGACATGTAAATTTAGTATATACATTAAATTATAACTATAAAAACATGTATAAATAGAAACATGTTCACTAATTATGTTCAGAAAAAGAAATCAGGACCTTGTGTAAAATTATAGATAGGAATACAAGAACATGCATGTTCTTATGGATATGAAATCAAGGTAAATTCATACTATTATGGAGATTAAAACTATTTCCACACATAAAATTGATAACATGAAATAAGTTTCATGAAAAATATATTTCCTCTTTAGTTTTTATCGTTACCCAATTCATTTTAAGGATATATAGGTCTCACTCATCACATAAATAAAAATATACATATGTGCTCCAGAATATCATAAAACATTCTTCATCTAAAAATTCATGAAATGAAGTGGATTTTATTAACATTTTCACAAAATATAACACGTGTAAAATGGAATAGGTTTCATCATCATATCTTCATTTTAAACATAAAACATATTATGTAAGAATAAGGATGGTATCCTTGATCCTAAAACCATTAAAAAGTATAAATAAGGGATGTTTTCATTTATTTATAGGGGTACCAAAAAAATATCATTAAAAAATATGGAGGAAAATAACTTTTCAAATTTATAAATCACATTTCATAATCAAAAAATAAGCATGTGATAAATAATTCATATTTAATAAAATAACCTTATAAATATTTAAATTATTCTTCAAACCATTGAGGAATCATTATGTTGGAAAATTTAGTTTATGTAGTATAAGTTAAAAAACATCCATTTGATACATTTTTTTTAAAACTCACAAAATACCACATTAGGAAAATGAGAAAAATATACCTAAATTTATTTTCTACAAAACTGAAATATATCAAAAAATTACTTCCAAAATAATTAGATAAAATTAAAAATACTCTTTAAAATATTTTTTTAAAATATGGATATGGATTAAAAATGGTTGTTCGACCGAAGATAAAAATGAAGTTAGTGTTTCATAAAATAACTCTTTAGATCACTTAATAATTAATGCGAGTAATGTTAAAATAATGAAAATAATATCCAAAAATAACCAAAGGATAAAAAGTGGATGAAATTCATCATATAAGTATCATTAAGTTTCATCAATTTACATTCAAGTATAATCAATCCTGATTAAAATTAGATTGAATCATAAAGCCCTTACCTCAAGTCTCACACTTTCACATTCATGTTAAAACATATTATATAATAAATATAAATTTATTATATATTTTTTACATAATTGTTAGACAATTATATTAATTTATATCTTACCATTTATGATTTATTTATTACATATTATCAATTGTTTATTCATAATGTGTTATTAAAATTAATGTTCTTGGTTATCAATGATTCATTTACCAAGCATTTTTATATTCTGGAATCCTTTTCCTTATATTTTTTATCATGTTTGAATCATTTCCAAAATTATAATCATCATATAAATTTCATATAAATTCATTACATACATATTTAAAATCATTCAAAAAAATAAATTAGAAAAATTAATTACATAAATTAAAGAGATAGTAGGTCGTACGTACTCATGAATGTTATTTTAATTTTTTGAATGATGGAATAAAATAAAGTTGAATTATATTTCTAATTTCAAGTATAAATATTATATCATATATATTATTTATATTCATAAAAATATTCCTCATTAAAATACAAGTAAAATATAAATGAAAAATGGATCGCATCGCTTGGTGGAGGTGGTAGTTCACAAGTACACACGAGCAACATTAAAGTTTGAAAAAGTATTTCATGATAAGAATATATACATGATATTATTATTACATAAGAAATATTATGATATAAATATCATATATAAACATTAAACCCATCATAATACCCCTCTACAAATTATGGTAATGGAAACTGAAATGTGTAGCTATTTGGAGATAGTAAGTCATGTGTATGCGCAAGCGATACATTCAACTTTCATTTTATTAGAAAGAGGATTTATAATGGTTTTTAAAAATCATAATAAAATTGAATATTATTTATGATACATTTTTAATTTTTTAATTTTTTATTTCATAGATTAAAAGTTCATAAAGAATATTAGAAAAGAAAGTTACCAGTTAAGGTGACTAACTTTTCCGTGAAACGACGACATTAAATATCCTATAAATGGTTCTAGGTTTTGTGTTATGGAAATAAAAACATCCTATGTGATTATTATAAGGAATTTTATAAGGTAATTTAGCCTAGTTCAGTCAATTTATAAGGCTCATGGTTGTGTAAATACGTAATGGGGGAGGTGCCCTTTATAATTGAGGTGAGGGCATCATTTGGATTTTCTTAAAAATATTAATATACAATATGACTATTCTGGATAAAAATTATTCCAACCAGAAATTTATAAATATTTTTGATAATATAAGGTTATTATCTAATCATCCAATATAATTTGACAGTTTTAATTGTTGTTTTAAACCGTATCTTTTGGTTAAACCCCTTAGTTAATCTATTTTAACACAAACTATGGTAACATATTTTCCATCCTTAAAGAGATAGAATTTTAAATATAATGATAAAATGATTTCATAAATATAAAATTAATTACATTTAAGGCCTTATATATTCATAAATTTTTATTTTCAATATATTTATAAATTTTAACTAATTTAATAAAATATTTATTGGATAAAATATCATTAATGTAAAATTCAAGACTATTAATACAATTTCACATAAATTAACTAAACAATATGTTTTAGTTAGAATATAATATATTTAAAAATAACTAAAATATCATATTCATCTATAAAATTCTTGGGACACATTAATTTGTTCAATTTTTTATTAGTTTTACCTTTTCCAAATATATTTCAATTAATTAAATAAATGAGTTTTTGTTGATGTGGAAGAATTTAAGGTATCTATTTAATACCTAAAAATTATAAATAAATAAACATCATAAAAATAATCTTAATATTCTAAAAAAACCCATTTATATTCATTAAATATGTATTTTTATTCATATTTATGTCATGAAATCAAAATTAATATATTATTTTGACTTTTCTGGCGATGTGGGAGAAGTTAGATAATCTACTTATTATATAACACAAAAACATATGTATAATGATTAATGTAATCTAAAATATATATTATTTTATAAAATATTTCATAATAGACTTATCCAATCTCAAATATTATCTTGAAGTTACCAAATTTGACTTCTCCAATGTTGTTCAAGTTATGAGTTGGGCTTGAAAATGATTTTTCATAATTATCAAGGAATAATTTATAATTTATAATTTTTTAATTTCGTGTGTATTATATTATTATTATTTTATTAAACTTGATACATTTCATAAGTTTCAAAAAATTATATAATTTTATGGACTTTGAAATATCATAAAAGATATTATATTTCATGAAAATCATATCATTTAGTACTGACTGAAAAATCAATCTCTTCAAAAAATAGCAAAACTCCACACAAATATATTTTTGATATACTGATTTCAAAAATTATTTTATTTTTACTAAATTAAATTTATAAATGGACCAAAAATTAGTTATAATATTTTCTCACAAAAAGCAATTATATCATTTTTTAGGAAAATTTATATATATAGCATAAAATCCATCACTAAAAAGTGTGTGATTATTTACTAAGAATTTATCAATACATTTATATTGAGTATGAAATTTATATTTATATGTATATATATGTCATAAATTATTTATTCATATTCATAACTCCAAAATTAATGGCTAAGTTATAACTCTCAAATAATAATATTTTAATAGTGTGCCCTGATTCATTTAAACACTATGATGTGGGTAATACAAGATTAAATTAAATAAAGTTATTTAAGTAAATATGTTTTATAAAATATAAGGGTGTTATATTCTAATGAAATTTAATAAATTTCATCCTCCTAATTTTATCTTGTGCTCGGTATTCTGTGGTTTCATATTTGAAAAATATTTTATTGAAATCTTACAATGTAAAAATGGTTAGTAGCATATCCTCTTAAAGGGGGTAAAGGTAAGTATAATGTTCATCTATAAAAACTAATAAATATGTTTCCAAATATGACAACATATATGGGAAGTGAAAACATTTATATAGAATAAAAATCGATCTCTAAAGGACTAATATAGAGTGATATATAACACAGTCTGTATAATGTTTGTAAGACATCAGAACACCCTGAGAGGGTAAGGGTGAATTAGGGTGTCAGAATTATGTTTTAATGTGAAAAATATTATACCCACATTGTTAGAATATTATTAGACCTATATTATGGATTCTATTAGAAATAAAACATTCACATGTATAAAGGCAACATAAAAGTTCTACATGGTTCACCACTAAGGTCCAGTCCAAGGAGAATATGTTTATAGTGTTTCATTCATACAAAAAATACACTAATATTCACTAGTTGTGGAATACAAGAGTTCATAAAGAGTCAGTCTATTCTAGGTGCACTACCTTTATAATATTTTTTGGATAGCACACTCCATCCCTTAAAAAACTTATATCGACTCCCCCAATCTCACTTCTTTGAGAGTATTCTAACTCAATTTATCGACTTGAAGGCTGCTTCAATGGATTATAATTAATGACATTGTCCATGTATATAATGAGACACAAATTTTACCATAGATATGAGTTGATGCACTTTTAAAGAACTGATAACTAAAAAACTAATATCCAAAAACTCTTTTTCATGAAGATACTTCATGAAGCTCAACCCTTCAAGAACCTTATTGGCTACAAAAAACATAATACTTTGAAAATCTCATCGATTCAACACAGAATACCCAATCATCATGAAGTGCCTTCTACTCAGAATCATTATCATCATTCAAGTCTAAAATAGTATTTTCGTGACTCTTAAGCTCATGCGGAAACCCATATTCACATAGCTCACCTAGCATCACAAAATAAGAGAGAATTTTGAATTTCTTCTTTATTAAAAAATAAAGTAGAGTACCCTATATTTATTAGATTTTCCATTTGTGATACTCAAATACCTCCAATGAATTTTTTGGATCTTTTAATGAAATCTTCACGGTGCTCCTCCATTCATGATGCTCCATTGAGATTTGACATTATCTCAAATCATTCTGTCAAACCATTGCAGGCATGTGATGGTCTAATTCTTATAACTGTGGAGAACAATGTAACTGATCGTGATGCCCCATTTATTTGCATAAATCACCCCACTATTCTCAAAACTCTTGGATTTTCCATATTTATAATGATTTGATTCCAGAAACAACCCTTCATGATACAAGTCCTTCCTCTGAATTTTTTACCCTGAAAAATTGGAAAACAAAGGGAACCAACACCACCTTCAACACTATTTTAATCCTTTACTGTAATATCACTTTTCTTGAAAACGCCTTTATCAACCCAGTGTGGATTGAAGACAAAGAAATACCAAAATCCATTTCTAGTTGATAATTTCCTTGGATTAAACAAAGATAATTGTTATGAAACTGTAAATCATTGAAGGTTTAAAAGTCCATTGATTTATCAAAAAGATATGATAATCGCTAATGTTATATTTCAAATCCATTTTACTGAAGTCTATTGGGTCTATTACTATCTAGGTAATTATCTTAATGATATAATCTTACTTGACTTCTCACCATGTTATAGGCATAATATCATCATTTTTTTGTGACTCAATGAATTTCCACTTCATTTCTTAAAGAAGGAGATGGATATTGGAGATGATTTTTATTTCATGCATGCAGAAATTTTAAAAATCATGAGATCGATAAGTCATTCCTCTAGACTCAAAATATTTACCAAACCAAAATGGATACTTCTAGTTATGAAAAATTATGCATTAACCTCAAACAATAATTTCAAAATTTCAACTCAATCCATTCCATAAGAAGATAACACTACTTCAAAAAACACATTTAACAGTGCTATAAAATCCCTTTATCAGTGCTAAAAAGTGATGATAATTGAAGTGTGTTTAAAAGAAGAAAATTTTATTAGAGATAAAAAAGTAGTTATAAAGGAACCCTTTAAGGGTCCTAAAAACATTTTTTGAAGGTCCTTTAATAGTGATTTTGTTAGTGTTGTTGAAGGGAACTTTTAATAGTGTTTTTAGCATTATTAAATGTGGCTTTAAGAGAACTTTTTTAGTACTAATAAAGGAAACTTTAAAGGGGATAATTTATTTTTTGACACCTATGCACCCGACCCCTTTAGTAGTTCTTCCACAACCACTTTAACAGCGCTCCACAACCACTTTATCAGAGCTTTCTACCCCACCATCCCTTTAATCAGTGCTTAGTGAATTTCCAACCTCATGTGTTCCCACCTATATTTAAACCCTAGAACTCTCCTTAAAATATGGAATGCCTTTACACTACACCATGTTGTTTTCTGGTTGTTTAATGATATTTCAATTAATTTATATAAATATTTACATATATTTATATAATTATTTTTAAATAAACTTATACAATATGTGTCTGATATATTTTATATTTAGTTAAGTATATTATATATTATATTCACTTACATATATTATATTATAATATTTATTTATTTATTTATTTTCATAAACACACATATGTATATATAAACATTATAAATATATTTGTATAACGTAAAAATGGTTAGATATTACTTTAAATATAGTTTTAGAATATGTATTTATTTACATATATTAGAATATACATTTTTATGTAAATTTATTGATATATGTATTTATATGATTGGTTTATTATAAGTAAATATAATAATATATATATATATTTAATTATAAATCTCATTGTGAAAAATGATAAATTTTCAAAATCATAATATAAATATAAATGTAAGACTTGGGAATAAATTTAGTCCCCACTAAAAAGGGAAAAATACCCCTTTAAATAAGGCATAAAATCCATCGAATGTTAAAAAATTACGGTAGCCAGATTAATACTCAATTATAGAGGCCTTGTTGGCATATTTTACATCAAAAAATGTGACAAAGGATTACATGTGTCAGCAGTGGCATAGACCTCATCATAGGATTTTATTTGAAATGTCATAGAGCCTAAACAAACACCTGGATCAATAGTTATGATCGTTTCAAGTTCGTGTTACATTTTCAACTTATTTTATATATATTTTTAAAAATTGATTTTTTTTATATTCAAATTGGTATTAAATTACAATTACTCCATAATAAAAAGTAAATTCTTAATTAAAAATATTTTTTATTTATTTTATAATTTATTTTTACTAAATATGTTATATATTAAGTATAAATGTCTAATTACATTACCTAAAAAATATTTCAAAATATATATACTATATTTATATCAATATAAATATATAAATATATTTTTTATTGAAAATTAATTTTTCTAAATATACTTATATCATCTCTTATTAAAAATAACTAATAAATGGGAATCTTTGTAAGTTCTTATAAAAATACATTGATACCCCCCCCATCAGAATTTTTTTACAAGCATAAACAAAAGACCCCATATATTAGTGTTTTTTTAAAAGTTTTGATATATGGTGGGACTTTATTAGTGCTTGTTAAAAAGTGTTGTTAATGACCCCTTTAACAGCTCCCTTTTTAGCACTGACAAAGGAGGTCTTTAATAGAATTTTTAGCAAGCACTGTAATAAATACCTACCGCTGGATAAGCCATGTTTTTATGAATTGTCACCTTTAGAATCCTCTAAAATGTTACCGACCATATTCAAAACCCAAAATTTATTTTATCAGTTATCCTTATATAATAAACATTAGAATAATTTTAATTTCTTATAAATTCTCATATCAAAATTTATATACCTTGATTCTATATTCTCTAATGTATACAAATCATTTCCAAAAAGGATTCAATAAAATCATAAATTACTCTAAAAGATAATTCACCCCATATTATTTACATAAGATCCTTTTATAGCCAAAAATATTTCCATTAGTGCTTTTATTTCATTCTTACATTTAAAATGAAAATATGTTGATTCAAAATATAATGATTTATTTCATTATCCCAAAAATATATATTTAATCTATGTTGTAAGAACCCAGATCTTTTTTTTGAGGTATGTATTTATTTTCTAGACATTGTTGAGAAAAATATTTTTTTTGGAAATTTCTTAAGTACACTCCATGTACTTTATGTGTACACACCATGTAATCAGTTACCTCAGGTAACTATGTGTTGTCTGTGTAATTTCCTTACACATGGCCATGTATGGTGACCTGGAGACCGCTTAATGTGGGGGCCGGTAAGAGAAAGTACACGTCGTTTACTTCTAAAGTACACACTGTGTACTTTCTTTTTTTCATTAAACGTATCAGGGTCACATATGATGGACAAAACTGTATCCTTCTAGTTCTGGTTCGACCGAGAGAGACCTTACAGTGATGGAACTTCTCTGATCCCTCGATCGATCATCTGTTCTCTGATTCGACCATTGTTGATTGTGTTAGGATCACCTCGGTAATCTCTTCCTTCTCATAGATCTTTATTTCCTTATTTATCCTCTTTCTCATGTTATCTTTGGATGAGCGTTTTTAGATTTTTTGTAGATCTATGGTGTTATTGGACGATTAAAGGATTGAGGTTCACGTATAACAATCCTACAAAACTGAGGTACTTAGTTTGGGCCTTTACGTAGACAGTCTTTGAGTTTTATGTGAAAAAGTGCCCAATACCCATGAACGGGGTATTGCACGTTTATGGTTTTAGCCCTATTATTTGCCTTCTATTCCCTAGTTTTATTGGATAGAGTTTTTTTGTTGAGAATATGGTTTAATTTTTCTTTATATGGAGGTTTTTCCCATGTTTTCTTGTTTTGACCATTTGGTCTAGTTTACTTGTTAGGCTACTATTTATTTCCCATGCCTAGTATTTTAAGGATGGAGTGATTGTAATTTGTATTGATATTAGGTTTTAGATAGGTTATCCAAGTATTTATTGAGGGTTGGTTTGGTCTATTTGCATTTTTATTCTCATTTGACTTACACAGGGCCGTGAGAACTTGGTGTTGTGGACCATCGGGAGAATGGACATAAGGGATTCTCCAGAGTGTCTGTTGTTATTGTTATGATGTGAGACCATAGGGGGAATTGACGTAAGTGTTTCCTTAGAGTGTCTATAGTTCCTCAACGTGGGCCATGGGGGGAATGAGATGTAAGTGTTTCCCCATATTTCCTTTTAGTTATCGATACGAGACTATAGGGGGAATTAACGGCGAGTGCTTCCCTAGAGAGTCTTTACTAGTGTTGAACCAAAGGGGTTAGACTCTGTGTACTTCCCATAGGGTAGATTGTGTTTTCTATGTAAGACCATAGGGGATTAGGTGGTGAGTACATCCCATAGGGTTACCTGTTTGTGATTATCTATTTACTTGATATGTGGAACTGAATGCTTCGAAACTGTGGAATTGTTTACCATTGAGTGATTCATTTTTTACTGCTTCTTTTGTTTATTGCATGCCATATATATTCACTGATAGTTAGGGAAAAATATCTTGGTGGATTCTCACTAAGATTTAGTCCCACACCCTGTTTGGGCCATGCTTTTGGGCCCAAATAGATTATATTGTTGTAGGTATAGATAAGGTAAAGCGCCCTTCTAATTCAGGTATTTAACTACTTTGGAGCAGGAGAGCATGGGCACAAGCTGATACTTTTGATGCTGAGGATTTGTTTACTATTTCCTTGTCTTTTGGTTTAGTACTGTATTTCAACATTGTAACTTGTTTGGTTGCTTTCCTAGATATATGTATCATGCATCATTATATATGTTCTCTATCTGTTTTTTATTTTCAGTCTTCCACTATTTACTGTTGTATGGAATTATTACTGCTTCTTCTACTGTTATATGTTTTTACATCCATTTTGTTACTCTTCAAATGAGGGTATAGTTTCCTCACTATCACACCAAAGGCCCATGCTGATAGTTCCCAGCCTCTGGCATTTGGGAAATGCGCTTGAGGCCATGTGACCAACCGGGTACACGGCGTCTCTGCGTAGCTTCCGGAATCGGGACATTAAAAAGTAGTATCAGATGTATTATTTTCTTCTTGACTTACTGTTTGGAGCCTAGAGTCAGGGATAGGACAGAAATAGTTATTTGGTAATAAGTTGTTCATGGGAGTAGCTAACTCGTGTACCAGGAAAAGCCAATTTACCTCATTTATTTCAATTTTCTGGTTTTTCAATTTTATGGTTGATTTTATTTCACCATTGGGTGATTCACAGGATTTGTGCTAATATTGTTAACATTATTGAGGTTCTATTTTTGGTGAAACCCAATGAGATGAGGGTATTCCATCTCATGCATCATATAGGCACTTGGTAGAAATCACATGTCATGCATTCTGGCGAGGCCTTTTAGGGTGCATTTGCGAGTGCAAGTTGTTATGATAGATGTTGTGCTAGATACGCATATTGTGGTGATAAATTCCTTGAAAATTTACCAATTTTTTGATAGGGTATTGATTTGTGTAAGGTTTTGTTTGAATGAACACCAAACTTTGGTTCTTGAGGTGTTATAGGCCCTCATGGATCAGAATTTGGTGGATCATTTCCTTGTTTTCTTCCTTTTATATGAAATTTAAGAGATGTCAATCTTTGATTTGCGGGGATTATGGGCCCTCATGGATAGGAATTTGGCACTCTAATGTTCGTTTCGGTGTTTTCTGGGATTCTGAAGTAGTTTCTGAGGCTTACTGTCTGGAAAAACCCAGAATACATGCCCTCTAGTTTTGAATGCATGCCATGTGTTCTTTTGTTCAGGAAGATATAGTATTTCTTAAGTACACACTGTATACTCTATGTACATGTCTTGTAGTCTCTAATAATATTACTGGCCATGTGGGAATAGACACAGAGTTAGGAGAATTTTCGGTGGGACACATCTTATACCAGATGAACAAGCTGTGTGTTTAGACAATGTGTCTATTGTGTGACTAACGACACTGATGGATAAAAAATTAAGCAATACACATCGTGTTCATTTGGAACATGACATGTAGTGTGAGCCGTGTATCCAACCGAGTCTCTAACAACACAGGTCGGTAATGCTCTTCTAGTACACACTGTGTCTCGCACCAACACGGTGTGTAGTCTTGTTCTAGGACAATCGTGTAGCTTAGTCATGTAGAAGGAGTCGAGTAGGGGAAGAGGATTCAAGTACACTACATGTGTTAGGACAACATGTCGTGTGTTTGGGGTGTTACATGACCGGTTTTGGCAGAAGTACATGCCCATCTGAAAGGATTAAGGTAACACGCTGTGTAGTTAAGTATACATTCCATGTATCCGTGTTTTGTAATACTTGAATGATTTCTTTCTCATGTTCACTTCTTAACCTTCCATTTTTAATTCATTGATAATATTTCTATAAGGTGTGCATTTGACCTTGCAGAGTCATTCAACCGAGACGTCCCCCGGTTGTATGCCTGTTTCAAGTAAGTGATCAGACACTTAACATGGATGATCAGGGACGTCCAGAAGATCCTCCAGTTGGACCAGTCTTGGTATCAGTTGTCATTCCAGAAAGAGGTGTGTATCTATAGTTCTGAGAGGTCTTCATGATGATCATGCAGACCTTTCACAAATTATAGCATCATGCTTATCTATGGTTGAGTTGACGCGGGTCTTTCAGTCGTATCATCCTCCCACTTTCACAAGGGAAGGAGGGTCTCAGGCTGCAGAGTCATGGTTAGAAGCCATGCTTTCTATCTTCGATAATCTGGGGAAGCCTTCAGAGATGATGGTGAAGCATGCTACTTATATGACTTGGGATTCCTCCAAAAAATGGTGGGATGTGATCTCATAGGTGAAACACCAGCAAGGTATGGAATGGGATGAGTTCCAACTTTCCTTCTATGACTACTTCAACCCAAGGACATTGAGGTCCGATCAAGCCCGAGATTTCAGGAGTCTGGAGCATGGTACACTTTCTATTATGGAGTATTCTTCTCACTTCACAGAACATCAGTGTTTTATGCCCATCCTAGGATGTTATGAGTTATTCCTGGAATGGAATTTTGAGGATGGTCTTGTGCCACAAAATCTGATATCAGGTGAATAACTTCATGTTGACATATATCACTTCTATCATCAACCAAGCTCTAATCACAGAACATAATTTGAGGGATTCTGGAGTTGTGAGCCAGCGCGGTTTGACAACAGGGGTTAGTATCCCTCTTACTAATAGCAGTAAGTTCCACAGGGGGTCTTCGCGCGGTGAACCAAGGAGTCTATACACTTCATATGGTAGCCATGTGGTGTTCTACTAGTGCTGGAAGAGTGGGATACGGGACCACATTACCCAAGATACCAAGTGGAGGGCTGGTCCTACGGCAATATGGGTTATCTTCAGCACTTCTGTCGTATCTTATCACTAGTAGCAGGTGATAGGGGCTCTTATATGACTCATCATTCAGGATAAGCACCACCAGTTTCTCATCATTCTAGGAACTAGAGTTCTTCTGGCCGTTCAGGCTGAGGTGGAGGTCGCAGCTGGGGTGGTCAGTCACCTGGATTTTAGCGACAACCGGGTGGATCAACTCAGAGTGGTCAGGTAGGGTCAAAGGGACACGGTATAGGTCATACTTTTGTAGTGGATCAGACCCAGCAGGATCAGGATCCCAGACCCTCTATTGTTCGAGGTACGATCCTAGTTTCCTCAGTTTTAGCTTATGCTCGTTTCGATATAGGGGTTTCCCATAGCTTTATATCTGTTTCTATTGTGGAGAGACTTGGGCTGTGTATATTTTCTTTTGTTGATATCTTGACATTGAACACTCCTTTGGGAACAAGAACGTCTTTTGTACATCAATGCAAGGAGTTGTCTCTTGAGGTTGGTGGGTGTCACTTCATATGGGTTCTCTATGTCCTAGAGATGACAGTATATGATGTCATTCTTGGAATAGACTGGTTAGTTCCCTTCAAGGTTGTTATTGATTTCTATCATTGTATGGTGAGTATTCCATCACTAGATGGAGGATCATTTCTTCCTAAGGGAAACTGGGATGTCCAGGTGAGAAGAGCGGGACCCGAGCATCATTAGTTGGGAGGAGTTACAGCCCAGATTGCTATTCTATATCTGGATGACCAAGGGACTTCACAATTAGAATTTCTTCCAGTGATGTATTTTTTAGAGGATGTCTTTCCAGAGGAAATTTTAGGTTTTCATCCATATAGAGAGGTATACTATTCTATTTAGATCATGCCAGGAGTGGCACCGGTGTCCATTCCTACTTATAGGATGGCCACACCAGAGCTACAAGCGCCCAAGAAGCAGTTAGAGGAGTAGCAGGAAAAGGGTTTCATCCGACCCAGTACTTCACCTTGGGGTTCGGTTTCCCTATTTACGAAGATGTCAGATGGTACCCTCAATCTTTGTGTGTGTTATCAGAAGCTGAACCAGTTGATGATCAAGAACTGATATCCTTTGTCGAGGATTGATGATCTCTTTGATCAGCTTCGAGGAGCCCAGGTGTTATCAAAGATTGACTTAGGATACGGTTATCATTATTTTGGTGTTAGACCATCTGATATACCTCTTATAGCCTTCTGTAGCAGGTATGGTCAATACGAGTATGTGGTTATGTCATTCAAACTCATGAATGTGAATGCTGTTTTCATGGAACTAATGAACCGAGTGTTCCATCCATACTTGGATTATTTTGTGGTGGTTTTTGTGGACGATATCTTGGCGTACTCTCACACTTGACACAACCATGCTACCCATCTTGAGATCATTTTGAGTACACTAAGAGATCATTATTTATATGCTAAGCTCTCAAAATGCCACTTTTGGATGGACTAGATTCACTTCTTGGGTCAAGTTATCTCAGAGACAGGAGTATCAGTAGACCCAAAAAAAGTGAGATTTTTAGTTTCCTGGGTGCAACCGAAGAACGTTTTTGAAGAACGATGTTTTCTAGGGATAGTTGGACACTAAAGATGTTTAATATAATACTTTTCATGCTTAGCAGTTCCACTGAAGGGCCTGACTAAGAATGGTGTGAAGTACTTGTGGATATATTCTAGAGAGTCTGCCTTTCAGGAGCTGAAAGGGAGGTTTACCTCAGCACCGATACTATTATTTCCAGAGCCGATAAAGAGCTACACAATTTATTATTATGCTTCAGGTATCGGGATGGGAGCAGTCCTTGTGTAGGGAGTAGGAGTTGTTGCATACTGGTCTCAGTAGTTGAGGCCACATGATATAAATTACCCGACAAACGATCTTGAGTTGGCAACAGTTTTTCATTACTTATGTTGTTGGAGACATTATCTTTGGGGAGAGTATTTTTTGGTTTTCACAAACCACAAAAGTCTCAATTATATCTTCACTCAGCATGACCTGAATTTGAGACAACAAAGGTGGGTGGAATACCTTCAGTATTTTGACATTGAGCTTTCCTACAAGCCTGGGAAAGGCAACATTGTGGCTGATTTGTTGAGCAAGAGGACTCAGATACATGTAGTTTAGGAGGCCTGTAGTGAGTGGCATCTTATGGCTCTACTTTCTGAGATGCATTTGGAGGTGCATGACAGATAGGGGTAGAAGTTTCTTTCTTCTATAGTTGTTACCTATACACTTCTAGACCTAGTGCGAATGAGGCAGCTATCAGATTCTGAAGGCCTAGGCCTATAGCAGAATGTGTCAGGAGGGGACCCTGTTCATGTATGGACTATAGACGAGGATGAGATCTTGCGTTTCTAGGGGAAGGTATGGGTGTCAGAAGACATACGCAAGGAGTTGATGTGGGACTTTCATTCCTCATTTTGGGCAGTTTATCCTAGTTTCACCAAGATGTATCGTGATCTACACCATTAGTATTGGTGGACAGGTATGAAGAAAGATGTATCTGGGTTTTTCATGAGGTGTTCCACCTATCATTAGGTGAAGGCAGAGCATCAGTAACCAGCGGGGCTTTTTCAGCAATTACCCATGATCAAGTGGAATTGGAATCATGTCACGATGGATTTTTTGATAGGTTTACTGAGTTATATTCGAAGGAATGATGTTTTATGGGTTTTCATTGATAGAATAATATAGGTTACTCACTTCTTTTCGATCAAGTAGACGTTCAGTGTTGATGAGATGGGATGGTTGTACATCTTTGAGATTGTGTGTTTACATGGAGTTCCACACTCCATTGTTTCAGATAGGGACGCATGTTTTACTTCTCAGGTATGGCAGGGGCTACAGAAGGCTTTGGTTACATAGGTACTTTTGAGTACAGCTTACCACCCTCAGATAGATGGCCAGTCCAAGCGTATGATTTATGTGCTCAAGGACATGCTTCATGCATGCATCCTTGATTTTGGAGGTTCTTGGGAGAAGCACATACCTCTTGTGGAGTTTTCCAACAAAAATAGTTTTCAAGAAACTATTCATATGGCACCATATGAGGCTTTGTAAGGTATCCCATGCCAATAACCCTTATTTTGGCTGGAGGCAGGAGAGGCATCTATGCTGGGACCTCACCTTGTCTAGGAGACCACAGAGCAGATAGAGTTGATATGGAATAGGATGGCTACTGCACAATATCTACTGAAGTCTTATGCTGATCAACGGAGATGACCACTGGAGTTCGATTTTGGGGATCAGGTTTTCCTCTGTGTCACATCGAGGTTGGGGAATAAGAGGATTATAACATGGGGTAATCTATCTCTAAGGTACATCGAGCCATTTGAGGTCTTGGAGAGAGTCAGTATGGCTTCCTATCGGTTGTAGTTACCTCAGAGGTACCGGGCTATGCATGACATATTTCACGTTTCTCAGCTTCGAAATTACTTCTCAAACTTTTATCATGTTCTTCAACTTGAAGAGGTTGAGTTGGAGGTGGATGCCTCATTTTGGGGATCATCCTATCTAGATTGTTGATCACAGTACAACAGTTCTCCGTGGATGGTCTACTCCTCTGGTATGAGTACTATGGTAGCACGGGTGAGTATCGAATGAAACTAGGGAGAAGAAGGCTGATGTACGATCACAATGGATAGAGTTGTTTGAATATTCTTCTTCAATGCTTCCTTGCTAGGGAAATTCCGGGATTAATTTCTTTAATGGGGGATGTTTTTAATAACCTGGACCTTCTTTTTAGGTATCTTGTTTTCTGTCCATTTTTGAGAAAAAAGTGGTTTTTCTAGAAATTTATTAAATTCTCACCATGTATTGTATGAGTAAACAATGTGTGCTCAGTTACTGTATGTAGCTATATACTGGCCGTGTAATGGTCTTAACCACAGTCGTGTATGGTGACCTTGATACCGCCTAATGCGTGGGGTGGTAAGGGAAACTACACGTCGTGTACATCTAATGTACACACCATGTACATTCGTTTTTTCATTAAACATGTCGGGGTCACATATGATGTATAGAACAGTATTCTTCTAGGTCTGGTTCGACCGAGAGAGATTGTACGGCCATGAAACTTCTTTGATCCCCCAACCGAGAATCCATTCTCTGATTTGACCATCATCAATTGTGTTAGAATCACCTCGGTAAGATCTTCCTTCTCCTAGAGCTCTGTTTCCTGATTCCTCCTCTTTCACAAGTTACCTTCAGTTGAGCGTTTTTTATTATTTTTGTAGATCTACGGTGTTCTTGGGAGATTCAAGGCTTTATATTCATGTATAATTATCCTACAACACCATGGTAGGTAGTTTGTGTCTTTCTATAAATAGTCTTTGAGTTTTATTTGCAAAAGTCCCCATTACCCATGAACGGGGTATTGCGCGTTTATGGTTTTAGACCTATTATTTTCATGCTATGACCTAGTTTGATTAGATATAGGTTAATTGTTGAGAATAGGGTTTACTTTTCCATGTTATGGAGTTTTTCCCAAATTTTCTTGTTTTGACTATTTGGTCTTGTTTTCCTATTAGGTTGTAGTTTGTTTCCCATTCCTAGTATTGTTAAGATTGAGTGATTGTTATTTTTATTTTTGTTATATTGTATACTGGTTAGACAAGTATTTCTAGAGGTTTACACCGGCCTCTTTGCAATTCTATGCTCGTTTGACTTGCACAGGGCCGTGAGAACATGAGGAATTGGACCATAGGGATAATGGACGTAAGGGCTTCTCCAGAGTGTCTATTGTTATTGTTACGATGTGAGACCATAGAGGGAATTGGCGTAAGTGCTTCCTCAGAGTTTCTGTAGTTCCTTGATATTGGCCATAGGGGGAATGAGGCATAATTGCTTCCCCAGAGCATCTTTTAATTACCAACACGAGACTATAGGGTGAATTGATGGTGAATGCTTCCCCAGAGAGTCTTTACTAAAGCTAAACCAGAGGGGTTAGAGTGTGTGTACTTCCCATAGGTTTTCTTGTGTTAGCTAGGTAGGACCAAAGGGTATTTGGATCTAAGTATATCCTAGTGGGTTACCTATTTGTGATTATCTGTTAACTTGTTATGTGGAACCACATGATTCGAAACTATGGAATTATTTACTATTGAGTACTTCCTTGTTTACTACTTCTTTTGTTTATTGTCTGTCATATATATTCACTGACTGTTAGGCACAGATCGTTTAGTGATTTCCAACTGGGATATAGTCTCAAGCCCTATTTGGGACATACTTTTGGGAATAAATAGATTATATTATTACAGGTATAGATTAAGGGAACTTCCCTTCTACATCAGGTACTTGACTGCTTTGGAGCTGGAGATCATGGGACCAAGCTGATGCTTGCGATGCTGAAGATTTGTTTACTATTTCCTTGTACTTTGCTTTACTATTGTATTTCATACTTTTTACCTGTTTTGTTTCTTTCATAGACATATGTAACAGTCATCATTATATATTTGCTCCAACTATTTATTATTTTCATTCTTCTGATGTTTATTTTTGTATGGTATTATTACTACTTATGCTAGTATTATATGTTTTTACTTCTACTTTGATACTCTTCCAATGAGGGAATAGTTCCCCTACTATCGCACCCAAGGCCCTCATGGCTATTCAGTAGCCTCTGGCATTCGGGGAAATGTGCTTGAGGCCATTTGACCAATCGGGTACGAGGCGTCTCCAGGCGGCTTCCGAAACTGAAACGTTACATATGTAAGGGTATATAATCAATTATTATAATCCCATAAAATTTTACTAAATGATAATATTATCATAGGGATTATTCAAATAAAATTCAACATATAATCCCCTTTTCTAGAGTAAATAATATGTGTTCCCTAACTATTATGATTCACATTAACTATTTTAGTTTCATAAGAATTCCCTTTTTTCTTTATCAATAGAGGTTTTTGTGGCTTACTATATGCATTATCCCTTGGATTTGGATATTGATTCATACAGTTCCCAAAATCATTGAATTTATAGAAATGATGTTTGAGTGGTGAATTTTGTTGATTTCACTTTCCATTTATTTCATTAAATGGCTTATTTACATCACTCTTACATTATTTTTATATTCCCACAAATGAAAAATTTTCTTGTTCCTTTTAGAAATTCTCGTGAGTTATCGAAATCCAATTTTTGGAAATTTAGAGGTTAAAAAAGTTTATTTCTACCATGTTAAAATCGATCAAAGCTTCCATGAAACACCATTTTTATTTTCATATCACCAAAACATTGAAGTTTTTCATTTTCCATTTCCACTTACATAGCAGATAGAATGATTTATTAATTGATTCCAATGTCTTTTATGCTTAATTTAATTCAAGTAAATTGTTTAAAACAACAAAAGAATCAATTAATTTTACATTTAGGGTTGATGATTAAACCTAAAACATACATTTAAAGTCTTGTGAAAAAATTGGAATAGATACCACTAGATTCATCATACTTCTTCTTTAGATCAAGGAATTATGTTTCCATTTTTTATCTATAATATGAGTGGAATAGTTAATTAAAAATATTCCCTTATACTAATACTATTCCATAGATTCTATTTCTTACTCATTCCTCATATTCATAATAAGATTTCATGATGGATCCACTTCACAATTAAAATGATAAACATCTAGGGAAACCTTTTCATGGTCTAAGAACTAAAGAATAGAAAATATATTTTCCATCGCATTGATCCATTTATCAATAACAAGTTTATCATAGAAACCACAAAAGTATGGTGATATTTATCTTATTAAAGATTCAGTAACATATTTCTCCCTTCAGAGTGTACACCAAATTTCAACATGATATTTTCTAATACATATATCATTAGTGATTTTAGTGAACCTAGTGACATTATATTGTATTGCAACTCTTAATCCATTTAGTTTATCATCATGACAATTGTCACATTTTCGGTCACAATAATTATTCACATAAATTCTTCAGGTTCTACCAAATAAATATTACCAAAAATAATAGTGTGAGAAACAATAATCATTGTGGAAAACCACATAATCAATAAAAATAATTCATTATATGTTAACATGAAGAAATATTATTTTAATTATATTACACATTTCTTTAAACCAAGGTTATCCATGATGAAATCATTAAGATTTTTTCCTATTCATAGACCAATGTCTAGGTTTTTTACTAATGTTTTTTATCATTGTTTTAAAATATTAATTAAACATTTCTTTAATACCAACTATAATGACTCATACATTTCAAACATATATATTATATCTAAATTGATAAATATTATTTACATAACATAATTATACATGCTAGAATCATATAGGTCTACTGTTTATAGAAACTTTGACTCATAAATAAATGGTTTATTTATGATATATATAATATCCCACTAATTCTTTATTAACTAGCACCAATCTTAGACATATCATTTCTTAAATATTTCTCTAGAACCTAAGGAAATGAAACATAATAAAGGGTGAACTAATATTCCCATTATGGGTAAATAATGGAGATATCAATGAACAATAAAAATAAAAATTGAATAATGGTGTGAGAAAATGAGAATAACATTTGAAATCAACACCTTGCTTATCAGAGATCATAATCATGAGTCATGGAATAATTATTATTAGTTCATAAGACGTGAATCCTAAAAGAATCAAATAATATAATCCATTAGAGCATAATATTTACCTAATACATGGAATTGTGGAATACACAAAAACATATAACATTGTGAATATGTATAAATAGAAATTAGTTCACTAATTAAGTTAAGAACATGAAATTAGGCTCGTTAATAAACATATAGACATGAAACTCGATCTATATATGAACTTTTGTACATGAAAATGAGATACATTCATAAACATATAGACATGACAACCAGGTCCACGCATAAGATTATGGACATGAAAATAGGTTCATGTATAACAAATTCACCTCATGAGTTATCCATATTTACCCAATTCATTAGAATAATATACAGATCCCACTAATCGCATAAATAAAATCATACATATGTTTTTTAGAATATCATAAGACACTCATCATATCAAAAATCATATAACAAAACGTATTTTATAAAAAGTTCCTCAAAGTATAACCAATGGAAAAGGGAACATTTTTGCTTCAATATTTATTCATCATAATCATAAATAATATAGAAAAATAATAAAGTTTTTATAATTGGATATTAACCCTATTAAATCATAAGTATAATTTATGGTTGTTTCCTTGATTCAGAGAGATTTCATTATAGATTTATTAAAACTTCTTGATGAAAATACCCTTTCAAAATTAAAAAAAATCCAAATATTAAATCATAGAATGTAATAGAGAACACATTTCACTTAATAATAACCCTATAAATTTGAAAAGGAATACTAAAATAATTTAGGATTCACGATGTCATGGAATTCCTTACTTGTTTTATTAGTTAAAAAATACATTCCTTCTACATTTTTGTTGGAAAATTAAAAAAATGTAGTTTGAAAAATAAAAAAAAAGATTCCTCTAAAAATGTTTTGTATAAAGTAAAAAATGGTTATATAGGATATTAAAAAACTATAAAAATACTAAAAACCTTCTCTAAAATATTTTCATAATATATAGATATGGAAAAATGTGTTTTCACATGAATGGAGAAATATAGTCGATTTTCTTTAAAATTTCCCTTTTCATTTCTTAAATAATTAAGGTTAGAAAAGAAAAAAGAAAACCTATAATCTCCAAAAATAAAAATATGATAATAAAATGAAATAGATTCATTAGATAAGGATCATATAATTTCATCAAAAACAATTCATGGTTAAACAATCTTGATTAAAATAATATTCAAACATATATTCATTTCCTCACATCTCGCATATCCTCATTCATTTTAAATCCTCCCATATAATATATTTAGATTCATTATAAAGGTATTACATAATAATATTCATATATATAATATAATTTATGTTTTATTTATGAAATATTATCACTCATTTTTAATAATATGTAATTAAAATCATTTTTATTGGTGATTACTGCTCCCTTTCCAAGCATGTTTTGGTTCAGTAGCCTCAATACTTATATGTTTATCATGGTTCAAGAATTTATATAAATTTTTTAATGGTATAAAAATAATATATTTTAATTATATACTTATTAATAATCATTCATAAAAATTATTGATGGAAAAATTTAAGACATTGTTCATGGAGATGATAAGTTGTACGTACGGATGAATGTTGTTTTCATTTTTCTGATTTATTCAATGAAAGAAAGGTAAAAAAATAAGTTTTCCCAAATCATTAAAATGTAATATACATAATTGTATTAATAAAATGTATCCTAATTACCACAAAATTAATATATAAATGAAAAATTAATCACATCGCTTTGTGGATGTGGTAATCCAAACGTACGTAAGGGTGACGTTGTCATTTCCCAAAGGATTGATTTATAAGAAGTTATATTTGATATTATAATTAAATAAGTATAAATATTTCATAAATATAATATATAAAAATTAAACCCATCATAATTCTCATCCATAAAATATGGTGATAATAACTAAATTGTATTGATATGTGGATATGGTAAGTCGTATATACGCATGCGTGATACTTTCACTTTTTTTTTGAGGAAAAGTGGGTAAATTATGGTATTTTCATAGTAATAATAACATTTAATAATATTTATTTTATTTATTTTATTATTTTATTATAAATAAAATATGTTTATAATATTTAAATAATACTATAAAATAAAGTTATCGATTAAGGTGATTACATCTTATTTGAAGGAATATTGTGTAGGAATCTAGGAAAGGAATTATTGAATGAAAATAACATCTATTAGATGGATAAAGAAATTTATAATTTTATATGGCATGGTTTTTTCAAGATAAAAGGATTAAGTTTTTGTAACAAGGTGAGATAGGAGGTTCCCTTTTATAATTGAGGTGATGGAGACTTTTGGAATTTTGTTTAAAGATTAAAATATAATATTACTTTACTGGAGAAAAATGATTCTAAATGTCCATAGACTCAATTTTTATATAATATAGAGTTTTATTACCATCAACCAATATAATTTGGACATGTTTAGATGTTTTTTAGACCATTTATCTTAGTTTAGCCCCTTAGTTAACCTATTTTTACACTAATTGTGGTAATGTCTTCATTATTCTTGAAGGGTTATGATTTTGAATATATGTTGAAAACTATCTCATAAATGGATAAGTCTTGACATATTGGACAATAAAAATTCATCATTTTTCAATTTCAATATTTTTATAATTTTTAACTAATTTATTAAAATATTAACTTGATAATATCATTAATGTGAAATTTAACACTATTAATATAAGTTTACATAAAAGACATAGAAAAAAAATTTAATTAGAATATAATACAGTTACACACCACTAATATATCATATTAATATATAAGACTCAAGGTACACATTAATTATTTCCAATATTATTATCTTTTGTATTTTTAATATATTTTATTTTATTTTTTTATTAATTAAATAAATTTTTAATCAATTTTGTGAATGAATTTAAGGTTTTTATTTAATGAATAAAATATATATATAAATTAAAATAATCAAAATAAGTTTTTAATTATAAAAATATCAACTTATATTCATTAAATATGTATTTTAACTCATATTAATGTCATGAGAACTTATTTACTATGTAACTTTGACTCTTTCTACCATGCATAAGACATGAATTAACATTTAGATAATCCATATTTTATTTAATAGATAAATTATTGTATAGCCATGAATATGACATATAATAATTAATATTTAATAAAAAAGTGTATCAAGGATATATTTCATCTCAAATATTATCTCTAGGATACTAAATTGGACTATTCTAGTGTTGTGAAAGCTCTTCATTGTCACTAAAAGGATTTATATATCTATAATGAAATAATTTCTAATTTATATTTTTTTGATGTATTTTTTATTGTTCTCTAAAAAATAAATCTTTTCAAAAAAAAAGTTTCCCAATGAAAATTTCGATACTATGATTCAAAATATGATATTATTTTCTTAAAATAAAATTTTTAAATGCTTTAGAAATTAATTATAATATTTTCTCACAAAAGTAAAAAATCATTATTGGGTAAGATGTATTTCTAAAGACTAAAATAACATTACTAAAAATTGTGGAATTATTGGATGAGAATTTATAAATAAATTTATATTAAGTAGGAAATTTATATATATTTGAAAACGTAGTTAATCGTATTCAAACCCACCAAATTAATAGATAATTTGTTAATATTTAATAATTATATTTTTATTCTTTGTTTTGGTTTGTTTAAGCTCGGTGTTTCATGTAACAACAACTATCAATGAAATAAAATTATTTCATGTTGGACCTTTTATAATTTTGTAGTATTCATAATCACAAATAATTTCAATATAAAAACTATACTCTTTCAAGCATGTTTAATATCTCTAAGTAAATTAATTATGTCATACAGAAAAATATACTTAAATAAGTCCATAACCTATATTCATGACTAAATATGTTTACAAGTGTATTTATACATGTATTTTTGGATAACACTTACTCTTGTAATGATATGTGTAAGATAGAAACTTCATAACCTTTTTAGATTCCTAGACACATCGATGTTCGACACACTGATGTTCGACACACCGATGTTCGAGACACCGATGTTCGACACAACGATGTTCGACACACCAATTTTTGACACAATGATGTTTGACACACTGATGTTCGACACACCGAAGTTGACAGACCGAAGACGACACACCAAAGTTGACATACCAAAGTAGACACACCGAAGTTTATAGACCGAAGTCGACACATTGAAGATGAAAGACCAAAGTCGACACATCGAAAATGAAACACCGAAGATGACAGACCGAAGTCGACACACCGAAGATGACACAACGAAGATGACACACCGAAGTTGACACACCGAAGATGATAGGCTGATGTTACCAAACCGAAGACAACAGACTGAAGATGACTCATTGATAGTCATAAATAACTATTTCTATTTTATTAATTCAAATTTAATTCTAGCAGACATATTTAGACAAATTAATGTTTCTCACATTAATTAATGTTGTATGTAGTACTATCCTTAGATAGTATGAGGTACATGCACGTGTGGAGATCTTCATGCCTAGTGGATCTTGAAGTATATAAGGACTTCAATTAGAGATCTAAAAACACAAATACACAGATATATACAGATACACATAGAGATTTAAGAACACATTGAAATATAGATTGTCCAAACTTGGAATATTGGAAAAGAGGGAAACTTGAAGCTTGAGCTCACCTATCAACTACCAACTAAAGCTTGCTGAACATCCTCACAAAGAATAGATGAACACTTTTACAAAAAACATTGACACTATGTTCTAAAACCATCTTTCAAAAGAGGACTCAAATATCATTTCCTCAACACTGATTGAATCCAGAGTGTCGATGCACAACACATAGATAATTATAAACCCTATTCTCTTTTATAACTCTATTGCGTTTTTATCATAAATATTTGAGTAGTTTGTATATATGTTTGAATCTCGTGCACTGTCTCCTGATCTAAACTAAATGATATCAAAATATCCTCACTCTAAATCCCTTCTTACTCTTGTATCTCACATAGAACTATGGAAAAGATCATATATGATCTGTTTATTTATTTTTCCCATGAATAACTATGGTAGAGGTCAAGTGTGACCTGGACAGCCTTGGGTGATCTTGTGAACCCCGATCCAGGGTGTCGATCAAAAGTTTATTAATATAAAATACTTAGTGGAAGGTGATCACCAAGTGGAGAGGACTAAGTCTCAGCTTGATACTGAACCTCTTGTTTTAACTATTATTCCATTTGTCTTATATTCTTATCTATTATGTATTTATTGCATTAAGATAAACTAAAAATTGACAGTTTTTTTAGAAAGTGTTTATATTTTTTTTCAATCTGTAGGTTTGTTTCGAAAGTTTTACTAATCTTTAGATTGTTAAATCTAAGAACTAATCAATATTCAGAGAACCAAATTGAACCTTCAAGACTTTTATAAATCCTATACAAACTGACATTGATTTTATTATAATAGGGGGATTTTACTTTTAAAGAATCAATTTTAACATAAATTTTTATAGATACTCAATCCACCCCCCCCCCCCTCTTGAGTCATCTAATCCGACCAAAATTTGGTATCAAAGGGATTTGGAAAGTTATTATTCATTTTTTTATCATGTCAACTTTTATTACAGTTGTGTTTCAAAGATCTTAAAATTTCTGTTATTTCTAAATTTATATCTCTTTGAAATTATTTTACAACATTTTTCATAGAAAATATATTAGAATGGGATACTATTAATAGACCACCATTCTTTAATTGAACTAACTATACATAGTTGAATCATAAAATGAAAATACATCTAGAAAGTATGGGATTTGAAATCTGGACTACTATTGAAAGTAAACATGCAATACCTGAAACTACTAGAAACATTTTGATGAACCTACCAAGACTGTCTATAATAATAATTGTAAAGTAATGAATGCTATGTATTGTTCACTAGGAGATGAAGAGTTTAACTGTATCTCTACTTGTAAAATTGCACATGAAATTTGGGATACTCTCTATATTTCTCATGAAGAAACATCTAATGATAAAGAAATGTGATTGAATACTTATAATATTAAATACGACAACTTTAGAATGAATCCTAATGAGTCAATTTATGAGATGTATCTCAGGTTCAATGAAATTGTGAATACAATGATTTCTTTTGGAAGAGAAGTAACAGGCAAAGAGCAGATCATGCAGATTTTGTGATGCTTACCAGAAAGATGGTGTGGAACATCTATGTCTATTAGAGAATTGTGTGATATTGATATGATGCCAGTGAAGGAAATTATTGGAAAATTAATGATTTATAAAGAGGAATTGAATGTAAATAAAGAGGAGGATGAACCAAAACTAAAGTCTGTAACTTTCAAGACAACTGAATCCAAAAGTAAAGACAAAGAGACAGTTAAATCTATTGTCGAAAGCTCAAGCAGTGATGAAGTCACTTCAGATAGTGATAAAGATATGGCCCAGTTGAATAGATGATTTAAGAAATTCTATCAGAAAAAGAAATTTTTCCGAAATCCCAGTTACAAATGAAAGTATTATAACAGGGTAAATTGGAAAAAGGAGTGGAATATGAAGGATAAATTAGAAGATATAATCTATTACTAGTATAAAAGGGAAGGACATGTCAAGGCTAACTGTCCAAAGAGTAAATACAATAAAAGATATGAAAATAAGGATAAAAAGTATAAGAAATAAATGAAGGCCACATGGAGTGCCTCTAAGGATAGCTCAAGAGAATCTGGATCTTCTCAAAATGAGAATGATATGTAAAATATGTGTTTCATGACAAACACAACTTAGGGAACCTTAGACTCTTCTACACATAATTTTTATTATTCTGGTAGTGAGTTTGAAAATAAGACAAATGATGAACTATTAGAATATTGAAACATGTTAGAGGAAACCTATAATGAGTTAAAAGGTATGTATAAATCTTTGAAGAAATGACATGCTCTTATTATGACTACTAAACCTGAACTTACAACTGAAAATGAGGAAAATCCTCAACTTCTCAAATAGAACAATGAGTTAAAAATATCTAATGAACAATTGAATAAAGACTTAAAATATTTTACTAATGGAAAAAATACTCTTACTCAAATTCTTTGTAAATAAATAGCTCCTAAGTATACTTCTTGGATAGTATATCAACCAAGTCAAAGGAATTTATCCAAATCACATTTTGTACCCAAATCTGGAAAATTTGATATCTTTTTCAAAAACCGGAGTTGTACTACAAGTTCAAATTCCACAAATTAATTTACTATATCTAATTATTCTGGAACAAATAGATTTTATTTTTCAAATACTCCATATTCTTCATATGGGAAGCCCACAAGACAGTTGTGGGTTCCTAAAGATTATATTACTAATTTATCTGGACCCACACAAATATGGGTACAAAAGTCATTTCTTGGTTAAACTGTTTTGCAGGAAACTGCATAAAGAGATCCGGTAAAAAGGTGTGGTACTTGGACAGTGGCTGTTCAAGACATATGACAGGGTATTTTTTAAGCTTTAAAAGTCTTATCAAGATTGATGGAGGACATGTCACTTTTGGTGACAATGGTAATAGAAAATTCATCAGCCTAGGCCAGATTGGTAACCCTAACTCTATTTCAATTTCTAAAGTACTATATGTAGATGGATAAAAGTATAACCTTCTCAGCATATCTCAACTGTGGGATGATGGATTTAATGTTAAATTCAAAAATGATTCATGCCATGTTTTCTATGCCAGGAATAATTTAGTATTTACTACTTTTAGAAATGATAATGTATATGCTATAAATCTAGACATAGTATCCTTACAAAATGTCTCTTGTCTAAATTCCTTTCACAAGAGTCTCAGATCTGGCATAAAAGACTAGTAAAATGTAAAATACACTCTCTTAGGAAGTTAACTATAAAAGGATTAGTTAGAGACATACCCACATTAGAGTTTCCAGAAAATAAAGTATGTAATCCTTCTCAAAAAAGAAAGAAACATAAAATCTCTTTCAAACCAAAGAAAGAATTTACTACTTCTCAAACTCTTGAGTTGGTTCACATGGACTTGTTTGGACCATCTAGAGTTTCAAGTCTCAATGGGAAGCACTATGTTTATGTTCTTGTGGATGATTTCTCTAGGTATACCTGGACCTTTTTCCTATCTCATAAAAGTGAAGTTTTTTCTCACTTTACTAAGTATTCTAGGATTGTATAAAATCTTAGTGGACTTAAGATAAAATCCTTAAGAATTTGTCATGGTCGTGAGTTTGAGAATCAAGATTTTGTTTCTTTTTTCTCACAAAATTGATATAATCCGAACTTCTCTACTCCTAGAACACCTCAACGGAATGGGGTGGTTGAAAGAAGAAATAGAAACTTACCTGAAATTGATCGGACTATGCTTAATGGATATGATCAACCTTTTTATTTTTGGGATAAAGATATTAATATAGCTCTATACATAATAAACAGAGTCTTAATCAGACCCATCCTTAGGAAAACTACTTATGAGTTAGGGGATAATTGGAAATCCAAAGTAAGTTATTTTAAAGTGTTTGGATGTAAATTTTATATTCTAGACACTAAAGAAAATTTAGATAAATTTTACTCTTAAAGTGATGAAGGAATATTTCGTAGATATTATACATCAACCAAATCCTATAGAGTTTTTAATAAAAGAACCAAACGTGTGGAGGAATCTATACACATCACGTTTGATGAAGCAGATCCACATGATCCCAAGACCTCACTAGAAAATATTGAAGTGGATATGTCCAATATGGAAATTAATGATAACACCTCAAATCATCATGTGAAGGTTGTTGTGAAAACATCCAATTCTGGAAATTTTCTAGATCCTGGCCGTAGTGAACTAGATCAACCTGACCAACTTGAAATATCAAGTCCTACTTTCTCTATACCAACTTGGATTCTTAAGAATCATCCCCTAGATGTTTTTTCTGGAGATTTAGATAGGGGAACACAAACCAGATCTTAATTGAGAAACTAGGTTGAACATCAATCCTTCTTGTCACAACCTGAACCTCAAAATATAAATTATGTGATCAGTGATGAATTTTGGGTAATGGCCATTTAATAAGAACTTAATCAGTTTTAAAGAAATAATGTTTAGAAACCTGTAGATAGACCTAAGGATAATTTTACCATAGGAACCAAATGGGTGTTTAGAAATAAAGTAGATGAAGATGGAAATATAGTTAGGAATAAAGCTAGACTAGTTGGACAAGGATATAATCTAGAATATGGAATTAATTATGAATATACTTTTTCACCAGTATCTAAACTTGAGGCAATTAGGATCTTACTTTCCTATGCATCACAATTGGATTTTAAACATTATCAAATGGATGTACAAAGTGAATTCTTAAACGGTTATATAATTGAGGATGTTTTTGTTGAACAACCCCTAGGTAGTACACATACACATTTCCCAAATCATGTGTTCAAATTATCAAAAGATTTATATGGTTTGTAACAAGCTCCAAGATCATGGTATGAAAGGTTAAGTAATTTTATTATTTCAAAATGTTTTACAAAAGGACATGCATATCCTAATTTATTTATAATGAAATATTTGAATGAATATTTAATATCCCAAATAATGTAAAGTGAGTTTGAAATGAGTTTAATGGGTAAACTTACATATTTTCTTGGATTTCAAATATTTCAAATTAAAGAAGGTATTATTTTAAATAAATGTATGTACACCAAAGATATTTTGAAAAGATGTGGCTTTGATAGTATTAAGAGTCATGAAACCCTTATGATTTCTACATGTAAGTTATATCTTCATGAAAGTGGAAAATCAGTTGATAAAACTGCTTACAGAGGAATGATTGGGAGTTTTCTGTAATTAACTACTAATAGACCAGATATTATGTTCAGTGTGTGTATTTGTGTGAGATTTCTAGAAAACCCAAAAGAGTCACATTTAAATGTTGTTAATAGAATTTTAAAATACCTCAAGTATACAACTAACTTATGATTGTTATATCCTAAAGGACAACCTTTTGATTTAGTTAGCTATTCAAATGCTGATTTTCGAGGATGCAAGTTAGATAGAAAGAGTACCTCTGGAACATGTCACTTTTTTTGGAAAGTCATTGATATCATGGTGTAGTAAAAAAAAATTCAGTAGCATTATCAACTGCAAAAGTAGAGTACATTACTGCTGGTAGTTGTTGTGCCCAACTTTTTTGGATGAAGCAGACCTTATTAGACTATGTATTTCATTTTATACAAATCCCCATAAATTGTGACAACACAAGTGCTATTAACATTTCTAGAAATCCAATTTCTCATTCTAGAACAAATCATATTGATGTAAGACATCACTTTTTAAGAGATAATTATAAAAAGGTTATATAACTCTTGATTTTATTGGACTAAACATCTGGTTGCTGATATATTCACTAAAACCTTAAATTCTGAGAGACTGAATTACATCAGACATGAACTAGGAATGATAAATTAGTAGAGTATCCTTTAAACTGATTCCTTGAAACTTATCCTTGAAACTGATTCCTTGAAATTGATCCTTGAAATCGATCTCTTGAAACTGATCTTTTGAAACTGATCTAATGAAACTGGTCTCTAGAAACTGATCCTTGAAACTGGTCTTTAAAATCTGATTCCTTGAAACTGATCTCTTCAAACCGATCTCTTGAAACTGATCTCTTGAAAATGATATCATGAAACTGGTCTCTTGAAACTGATCTCATGAAATCTATATCTTGAAACCGATCATTAAAACCGATCACTCGAAACCAATTTATTTCCACTGATGTAGTTAAAAGTTTTTTTATTGTAAATTCTATCTGTTATTTTAATAAAACAATATTCTTTTACTCTCTTTTTTCAGGTTTAAATTTTTATGATTTATGATCAACAATCTCTAAATGATATATCTTTCAATCCATCCTTTCCTTTCACCTTCTTCTCTGTCGTAAATCCTTCTACATTTTTTCACTCTCCCTTACAACCCTCGACCTCTCAACATTGTTGGAATCTGAAGCCTTTTCATGGAAAGGACCAAGCGTTAAATGGAAGATCCAAGAAAATATCCTTATACTAAGCGTCATAAAGCTGAGTCCAGTGGGATTGCAAAACCATTCTTAGAAATCTGAGTGGTTACGGGTGAAAAAGAGGTGCATGCTGAATGGCTTCTATCGAGAATGTCTTTTTTATTGAATGTTTTGGAATCTCAAGGGTGGCTTAGTTGGTTCTAAAATAATGAAAGACCTTATTATCTCCAGCTAGTGCATGAGTTCTATCAACATTTGAAGATGTCCTTGGATGAAGCTAAGGCAGAAAAGATAAAGTCTGTTATAAAGGGAAAGGAGATATCGTTTTCATCTAATGAATGGATTGAATGCTTAGAAATGCCTCATGAAGGTGTCTATGCTTACTATCTAGGTTATATTCTACCTTCCTCTAATTTTTTCTCTTATGAAGATGCTCTGAAGGAGCTGACTGGAAATGGATAATCTAGGAGGATTTTTTCAAATGAATTCGAAGGATAAGTAATACCGGTTTTTAAGTTTATACAACATCAAATCTGCCCAAGGAAGGGAGATTTTTCTACTATGAAGCATCATTATGTTTTCTTGATCTTTTTGTTGAAACATGGGATAAAAGTGAACTTGTTTTGGTATATAATGGTGTATATCTATGATTTTATTAAGCCATCCAAGAAGTAAACCTACTTGTACTATCCAAGGATGATTTTTTCGATGTTGAAAAGGGTAGGTTGTGTGGAAGATGAAGATGAAGTGATAAATGCATGTAGTAGGTTTTGTCTTCAAAAATACATTTTTAAGTGGATAAAAATATTTTGTAACCCATGGAAGAGATGTTAGGTAAGATATGAGGAGAGAATATATGAGGATTTCAATCTAGTTGACCACCCTTCTAGACCAATGGACCAAGTTGATCCAAGTCCCAAACCATGAGAGGTTACAGTTTATTTTGATAAGGAAGCTGAGCCTAAAGTGCCAAGGGAAGAAGGGTCTCCTTTTGATGATAAGAGTGATCCTGATATTCCTGAAAGTCCCAACGACATGTCTTATGGACCCGCTAGTCCACCTTTAGACTTAACCTCAAGAGAATCAGTGTTAGGTGATGAGGATGAGGATGAAACTGAAGTTACTAGAATTGAAGGCTATGTTAGTAAATCAGATTAGGAATCAGACGGTGGTGGTGGTGGTGGTGGTGGTGATAATGGAGGAAATTTTGAGCATGTGAGTGACTCTCTAAAAATGGGACAACAAGGGGGTGATAGATCCAGTTTGGAATATGTACATGGAGCTAGTGAGGGTGTTTATCATGTTTAAAAATAGGCTATTAGTCATCAAGATGCTGAACATGAGGACATACCACCCCTTCCTAACGCAGAAAATTAAGAGATCATTCAGTAATTGAATGAACTTATGGATATTGGAAAAGAGGAATAAGATGTGGTTTCAGTGCCTCGAATTGAGGAAGTGCCTGGTGAAGCTGAAGTAGATGGAGCACAAGAAGAACCTAAAGTTTGGTTGGTTCCTGTACCTAGAAATGTTGTTATGGCTGGATGAATGAATGAAGAAGTTAATGAAGATGAAGTTTCTCCTGAACCTGAGGGAAGAAGGATCATGATTAATATTATTGAGATGAGAGACTGGACCTATACTAGAGAGTGGAAAAATGATCCAGGATACATTCTTTTTGGTTTCAAGTATGACTCAGATGAGGAGAAGGTACCTCCTCCTTCTTCTCTACAAATCAAGGCCGAACCAGAACATATTTCACCTATTCCACTGGTTGAACCTCCACCAGGAGAGCCAGTAGCACGGTCAGTGCCCAGTGACAATGTCACTAAGGCTGATTTGGAGAAATTAAAAAATGATATATGTGAGTCTGTGATAGCTATAGTGGGATCTAGAAGTAATGTATCCACTTTAGTAGGTATTTCAGATGCTGATGCAATGAAGATTTCAAGAATAGTTATCAAGGAGATTCAACTAAATCTCATTACCATAGCAGAAACCATAATTAGACACAATACCTTGCTGAGAGAAGAAGTAAGAAAGATGATAAATGGGTTAAATTATTTAACCTATGACTTCAAGACCTCCTTCAGTGGTGTTCCAAATGTTCTTAGGAACTTGGAAACTCATCTCCTCAGTGTTGATCTAAAAAATTTGAAAGAAGATCTTGGACAAATATTGAATGACCCATCCAGTTCCAGGAGTGGGAAAAGTATTGTTGCTGATTTGGAGTCTCTCAATGTTATGATGAGAGAGGAACTCCAAAATCTTCAGAGTATTTTAGACAAAGAAACTATTGAAAAGGTAAATATAAATATATATCTTATGTACACTATGGTTAGGCACTGCACAAATGAAGCCTTTGTAGCTCATAAAGAGATTCAAAAAAAGGTGGATAATTATTTCACTAAGATTTATACCAAGAATGATCTCATCAATAGTATCATGTTTCTCACAGAAAATCTTAGAATTCCACCAGTCACAAAAGAATTCAAGAATAAAGTCCTTTAATTTAAGGATTTTACCCCTTTTCTGAGTAAGTTTATAGAAAATAAGGATGACTTTGAGAAATCCATGCAATATGGTGGTGGAATTATTAATAACTTCATCAATATGCTCAAAACTTATTTGAATGTTCAGGCTGAGGCTATTGTGGTCCCTCTAGCTATTTCAATCAGTACTTCCTCTCGGCCTCCTGCTCATATGACTATCTCTTAGTCCTTGTCGTAGATTTGACCGATCATCACATAGCAACCTCCCAGTCGTGTGTTGTTAGAAAGGTGGCCTACCCCTGCAGCCATTGTTCCTACATGTGTTTCCCTTCCTTGTGTTATCTTCAGACCACCTCTTCCTTCTTCCTCTACTAAACCATCGCATCCTTTTTTTGATCCTTCAGATAAAGTCAAATCCCCACAGCAGCCAAAACCTTAATGATGGATTGTTTTTCTTTGACAGGGATGTGATCTTTTTGTTTTCTTGTACTTTTATGCCTCTTAATGGAAATCTTTATGGTGTCTTTCCTCTATGTTTTTTCTCTTTTCTACTTTTTTTTCTAATCCCAAAAGGGGGAGAAAATAAGGCCTACATTATTTATCTAAGGGGGAGTTTTTTTGGTTTAGGATACATGGAATGTACTCACCTTAATCCATTTACTGAGGGGGACATTTGTTTTAAAATTTAATACAAGGAAAAACTTTAGTTATATTGGATAATTAAATTCAGTACTGTATGCTATATCAAGCTATCTTTATTATATATATTTGAATCTATGCTATAATTTGATATTATAAAAAAAGGGTAGATTTTTTTACCCTCTATAATTTTTTAGTTTTCATAATCACAAATAATGCCAATATACAAACTCTGCTCTTTCATGCCTGTTTAATATATCTAAGTAAATCAATTATTTCATATAGAAAAATATACTTAAATAAGTCCATAACATATATTCATGACTAAATATGTTTACAAGTGTATTTATACATGTATTTTTTGATAACACTTTGTCTTGAAATGATATGTGTAAGACAGACACTTAATAACCTTTTTAGATTCCCTGACACACCGATGTTCGACACACCGATGTTCTACATACCGATGTTCGACACACCGATGTTCGACACACCGATGTTCGACACACCAAAGTTGACAGAACAAAGTCAACACACCGAAGTTGACAGACTGAAGTCTACACACCGAAGTTGATAGACCGAAGTCGACACACCGAAGATGAAAAACCAAATTCGACACATCGAAGATGAAACACCAAAGATGAAAGAACGAATTCGACACACCGAAGATGACACACTGAAGATGATAGACCAAAGTCAACACACTAAAGATGACAGAACGATGTTAGAAAACCCAAGACAACATACCAAAGATGACTCATAGATAGTCATAAATAACTGCTTCGATTTTATTAATTCAAATTTATTTCTAACTATTGTATTTTGAAAAATTAAGGTTTCTCAAATTATTTAATGTTGTATGTAGTAATATCTGTAGATAGTACAAGGTACATACATGTGTGAATATCTTCAGGCCTAGAGGATCTTCAAGTATATAAGTACTTCAATCAAAGCTCAAAAAACATGGACACACAGAGATATACATATACACATAGATCTTTAAGAACACGCTGAAATATAGACTGTGCAAAATCAGAATATTGAAAAAGAGAAAACTGGAAGCTTGTACTCACTTATCAATTACCAACTGAATCTTGTTGAACATCCTTGCAAAGAATAGCTGAACACTTTCGAAATAACTTTGACACTTTGTTCTGAATCCAACATTCAGAAGAGGACTCAAATATCATTTCCTCAACATCCATTGAATCCAAAGTGTTGCTACACAACACACATAGAATTATAAACCCTATTCTCTTTCATAACTCTATTGTGTTCTTATCATAACTATTTGAGTAGTGTGTATATCTGTTTGAATTTCAGACACTGTCTCCTGAGATAAACTAGAGGATATCAAAATATCCTCACTCTCAATCCCTATATACTCTTGTATCCCATATAGAACTGCGGAAGAGATCATTTGTGATCTGTTTATTTGTTTTTCCCATGAATATTTGTGGTAGAGGTCAAGTCTGACCTAGACATCCTTGTGTGTTTTTGTGAACCCCGATCCACGGTGTGGATCAAAAGTTTATTAATATAAACTAAATTGTGGTAGGTGGCCACCAAGTGGAGAGGACAAAGTATCAACTTGAGAATAAACCTCTTGTTATAACCGATGTTCCATTTGTCTTATATTCTTATCTTTTTTGTATTTATTACATTAAGATAAACCGAACATTGATAGTTAGTTTAGCAAGGGTTTATATATATTTTGAATTGGTAGGTTTGTTTCAAAAGTTTTACTAATCATTAGATTGGTAAAGATGAGAACTAATCAATCTTCTTAGAAACAAATTGAACCTTCAAGACATTTATAAATCCACTACAAACTGACTTTGATTATATTATAATCGGGGTATATTATTTTCAAAGAATAAATTTGAACATAAATTTTTATAAATACTCAATTCACCCCCCTCTTGAGTCATCTAATCTGAAAAACATTTAAAGAAAACTATTTACTAAAATATCAAGGTGTTAAACCTAACATGTGATGGATATGTTATTAGTAGCCTTGACATGTGAATTATATTATTATGATTATTACAAATATTTTATTCCACTATATATGACATGTTTTTATACTTATGATATGATCTTATTGATCATGATATTTGATCCCTCTTTGATTCATTTATTATATTCTACCGCTAACTTATTACATGATTGTGAGATATGAATTTATGGGTAATATTTTAAATTGTTAATATTATATTCTCATTCACTAATTATCATGTTATTAATTCATATAATCCTTGGTTAATATTTATTAAGTTTACCATTAATGAGTATCTAAGATCACCCTTTCCATATATTTCATTTCCTCCGGTTTTGAAGAATATTTTTATGTATGGTGGGACTAATAAGTTTTGTATATAATAATAACATAGTGGGATATGTTTATTATATTTCACAATATAAGATAATTATATATCAAGTTTTTAAATACATTAAACCATTACAATTCTAGGATAAGTATTTTTTTAGATGTATTGAATATTCATCTAAAATGATATAATATTTACATATGTAATGCTTAGGTAACCTCAAAACAATTTAATCTATGATCCATGACTCTAAACTATATAGAGAATCCAACTCCACATTGACTAATTCCCTTATATAGTATCTAAATTTTTGTAGGTGTTCTTGGATCACAAATTACCTATAACAAAGGATATCAACTCCCACACCACAAGAAATATCCTAATATACAAAGTGGTGGTACCTACATACACAATGTGTAGATTGATTCATATTTTTATAGGATACATATTGATTCCTGGATCTCTTATCATAGGCCTAGTTGCAATTCAATCAAATCCTCCTTTCCTTTCATAAGAGTTCTGTATATGTGTGGAATTTTTCTTCAATAACTATGGGATTATTTATTAATATTACTTTAGGATGGGTAGTGATTCCTAGTTCACCAATCATGGTCAATTCCATGAATTAAAAAAATAAAAATTCTCTATCTCTTATATATGGGACTGATCATAATAGAATCCTTCATTATAGAATTTTAAATTTGTGAACCTATGAAAAAATAAATTCCCCTATGAAGTATCTAGATTTAAATATGGAACCCTTCATATAATATCTATTTAAACATTGATTAATTTATTTTGATACATAGTGATTCTTGGATCTACTATCCTATGCATAGAAAAAAAGCTAATAAAGTCTCCATTTTATCCCAGTTTTTTGACCCCTTCATTCATGTTGGGATTTCCTACACAGATTCAATATTGAGATGAAGAAATATAATTTTTAGTATGATATATGTGTGTATAAATCTCTAATATAAGGTTCAAAGTTGTATAAACATAAAATATATAGAATCTGAGTCATTATCTACTCAATTTAAACTACGCTACACATGTTCCACCATCTATAACCGTAAAATATAGATGGTTTTTTATTTTGGATGACCTAATTTCTCTTTATGAATAAAATATCCATGTAAGAGTCCTTGATGTAATTTTGTTCTCCAAACAATCCTATAGATAAAATATTCAGATTCCCAATGCTATATCCAACTATGTAGATCTTCCCATACAATATAATAACTACATATGGACTGATTCCAATTTTTTATGAATATGTAATGACATTAAAATCAAAAAATATGGACCTAATCCTGATACATCATCCATATACACTCCTTTTGTTGAATTTTAGTAACCTAAATCATGGAATTATCAATACTAAAATTCATCTATCACCTTTCCTAGATTTTATTTTTCCTAAATCACACTTAATTTATCGACTGTGATGAATTTCCATAATCCTTTAACAACTAATGGAAATAAGGATATTTTACTCAATATAACACCTTTTAAATATGAATTCACACACAAAATATGGATTTTCATATATCACACCCATGGGTCTTATGAATTGGATGAATTTTTATCCTTAGGGGAAGATCCTAAAATCATTATATACCATCAAAAAATCACAGTGTAACCTTTCAATTGAAAATGGTTAGAAGTCATCCATTTCATACCATTTCCATGTCAATTATCCTCATCAAAAAACCATGATTTTTGATTTATGAATTCACTACTTCATTGTATGAAATGTGTTTGAAAATTCATAGTCTTTAGTCCTCATTTGGGTATCCTCTTTCATTTCATTGGTTCAATTATCATTACCTTAAAATTTATGAACCCTCTTTGAGAAAAATTATAACTTTACTCGTTCTTTATTTTCATTTTTTTATATACATCCTTTGATAGGTTGATAGTCTCATCCTTTTTTCCATGCATTGTGACAGTGAAATATGTGCACCCTTCCCTAAAATAGTTTTTTCCAACATTTGACATATCATGCATGTTGGTTCTTTCTTTGATAATGATGGTTAAACAACCTCTTATTTTGGTCAATTTTTTCTAATATTAGACATTATCTATATTTACCCACCTTGAGTGACCTAAAAATGGGCGAGGAAATAGATATAGAACTCACCAAGTTGAAAACCCACCAAAGAAACTTGGGAAAAATTCATGTCCCCACTAACTAAGTCTATAATTATTCAGGTCTTGAGAAAAATTGTGTGAATTTAAAAAAAAGAAAAATCATGCGGGACCCACCATATATCCCTTTAAGAAGCCAATTCGTGCTTACTGGACCCACTATTTTATGAAAAAGTTATAGGGATGAAATATCATATTTCGACACTCTGTTTGTGTGTTCTATACATGGTGTTGTAAATTTTATATTGTAATTTCCCTTATTAAATATTCTTTTATTCTAAATTACTTCATTTTCCAATAATTTAGTCCTTGAACATCATCATAGTTATATTTAATGAGAGTATTAAACTTCAAAGGATGATAATATTTTACTATGAATACTGACCCCAAATATGGATCTATATATGTTCCCCCAATGTAGAAGATAAATAAGAGCAATCTATGCTCAAATCTACGGATCCTCTAATTTCTATTAGTCGATACACCATATTTTTCTGAAACTATATTTTTAATACTCTCAGTAGTAATCACCAAAATAAATTTCACATATCATAATCCATTAATTAAAATACTTTATTTTTTATTTACGTAACCCACAATCCAGCATACCACATGGATTTAATATATTTGTGGGTTTACCTTCTTGAACAATACACTTTTCAAAAGCTGGGATGATACATCTCATTGTTTAACATCTTTTATTCCTCATCTATTGATCCTAAATCTCGTGACGTAGTGGTTTACAATTCCTGACAATAAATATAATTCCTCTATTTTCATGGTAGAATACCGTAATATTAATCCCTCACCCAAGTTGGGGTTTTTTCCTTTCCATTTCTATGTAGACTACACCTCTAATTTAGTAAATTTTATCTGATATAAATTATTAGTAGGATATGGCCCATGTATTGATAAATGAACTATATTTCCAATCAAAATCTCTATAAAAAAATCACCAAATATTGTTTTACACCAGATATAATATAATGATTCGCTAGAATACTCTTAGTGTTTGAAAATACATCATAAATGATCTACATGGTCACTTTGATTGGGTTAATCATAATGGTCTAGTCTATGATGTTTTTTCTATAAAAGTAATCTACTTTTCCAATTCATCTCGGGTCTATTTCACAAATGTTATTTTTAACAAATCCCCATATTATTTTTTTAAAACTAATATCCTTAAACTTCTCCAACATATGGTCAAAAATATTTTACTTAAAACACCATCCACATTGACCCACCATCCATTTCCTAAAAATTATTATGTTATGAGATATCATTCTACCAATGTTGAAACCCAAAAATGGAATCCTTGTTAAAATTTGAATCTCCTCCTGCTATACACACATCTTGAATTCTTTTTGTAAAATAGAATCATTTAAAATAGAAAAGTCACAAGTTTTGTTAAGTAAAAAACCCCTTAGTGGGAGGTATAAAGAGAATTAAATTTCTAATATAAAAATAATCCCACATACGAGTTATAGGGAAATATTGGGGTGAAAATTAAAATACTCAATGATTATGGGGTCCTCAATATAGACCATATAGAAGTAAAGTTTTTATTATTATGCCACATTAACTAGGAAATATTTACATCATCCATCGATTACCACATCACTTGTATAATAATCTATACAATCCATGAAAAATTCATAAAAACATAAATTTAGGATGTTATACCACTTTTTGAACATTTGAATGCACATTATAAATCACCCCGACATGATCCTCATCTTGTGGAGTCAAATAATTCATCCAAATAAACCAACTCTACTATTATAGTGATGGCATTTCTACATATACATATCCATAAACATATCCCAGGAGGATTTAATTTATCTAAATTGAAAAAAAACTCTATGGTTATAGTTATGTTATATTTACCTACACAAATCTATAAGAATTTACAAGGAGAAAATTATTCATCCATACAAACCAACTCAAGTGTTATGGTGATTATATTTTTACTTATATGCCTATGTGAGCCATGTTATAGAGAAAATTAGTTAACTAGAAGTGATTTAGAACTAAAATTGACATTTTATATCTGAAATCCAATGCTCAAATGGATTCAAGTTATTTTGGAACATTTTTTTCAAATTTTTTCTGATTAATATGAGTTGATAATCACAAAGGAACTAAATTTGATAGTGATAAACAATTTATAATAAAATTATTTTTCATTTATTGATCAGAAAATGAGATTAACATCTATAATCCAGAGTATCTCTCATGAAAATGAGGATATTATTAATATATAAAATATATAACAGATTAAATAACCTAAACGATTACATTATTATGTTCAAAAATAGATTTTTATAACTTTTACATATTTATAATTTATTCCCCCACATCAATATATAATACCTCTACCCTGGTATAATTATACATTCCTACATTTTTATCTCCTCAAATTTCCATTGATGTCATTCCATCACCTTATAAGTAATTCCAATATATTATTTAATTCATTCTAGATATGTTTTTTTAAAACCTCCAAAATCCTATTTTTAGTTACATGTTATTTCCACTTGGTAGCTACCACAACATGTTGAGAGTCATTTTAGAGATATTTAACTAAGAGATTAGTATATTGGGTTGAGACCTCTGCATCTGAGTGATTTTACCTAGGAATTATTATTTTTTAATGAGTGTCAATCAATTATTTTACCTTTTCATGAACATCATGGTAGTCTAACCCTCAAAAAACCAAGGTGGTGAATATATATTTGAGATTATGTCCTTGGCTTCCAAGTTAACTGATAGAAGTCTTGAGGATCAGTTTTGAGATCATATTTCATACACACCATCACACTTTCTAATGGAATTTGATATCCTTAATTAAGTCATATGACAATGGAAGTTACGAATACTGAAACCAAGTCTTTAACCACATCAATATTAGTCTGTATAATATTAATAACTCCCAGACACACTAGCACTAAGAACATTTATAACTTTGAAAAATTTTCTGTTTGGGACATTAATATAATTTCACTTTCTTTTTTGGATGGATGATAACGGGTTCAGTAAAATTTATAATATAAATAAAGTAACAATTTGCCGCCAATGATAGAAAATACACCCTACCCTAACATGGTCATCAGGTCTTGGCCCACTGAGTACCACCAGTTACCATGTAGACAAGTGGTCCCGACCGTGGGGGCCACCCAGATGCCTGAATAGGTCATATGATTAATGATTTTCCCCACAGGCCAGCAAATATTCTTTATAGTGTGCTTTATCCTCACTCACACACACCCTGGGAAATAACCCAAAAGGTCACTATCCAGATCACTACTTTCGGATAAGCATTCTTAGCTATAGAGTTCTAACCATGTAGGTTTCTAAAAAGAAAGGTTAACCTTGTTAATATGAGTCATATCATTTAGTCATTTAATCCTTTATCATTTTGGTGCATTACACCCCCAATAGAGCACAACAACCTCATTGGGGACCCTACATATCAACCCATAAATGTGGGGAAAATCATTACCCAAATGATCTATTCAGGCATATGGGGGGCCCCATAGTGTAGGCCACATGTAAACAGGGAAACTCGTGGTATCTAGGGATTCCGAACCTAACAGCCATGTTACGGTGGGGTGTCTGTGCTATTAAGTGATATAGTGATTATATTTCATCTTATATGCCTTTGTCGTCCATGTCATAGAGAAAATTAGTTAACCATAAGTGATTTAGAACCTCAATTGACATTTTACATTTCAAATTCATTTCTCAAATGGATTCAAGTTATTTGGGAATGTTTTTTTCAATGTTTTTCTGAGTAGTATGAGTTGATAATTGCAATTGAACCAAATTTGATAGTGGTAAACAATTTATAATAAAATTATTTTTCATTCATTGATCAAAAAATGAGATGAACATATATAATCTAGAGTACCTATCATTAATATGAGGATATAATTAATATAGGAAATACTTAAAATACTAAATTACCTTCACCGTTACTTTCTTCGATTCAAAAATCTATTTTCATAACTTTTACATATTTTTAATTTATTCCACTACATCAATCTATAATACCTAAACCCTGGTATTAGCATCCATCCCACCATTTTTCATCTCCTCAACATGACATTGATGAAAATACATCACCTTCTAAGTAATTTTTATATATTATTGAATTAATTTAGGATATGTTGTTTCAAAACCTCCAAAATCCTATTTTTGGTGATGTGTTATTTCCACCTAGTAGCTACCAAAACTTGTTGAGAATCATTTTAGAGAGATTTAACTAAGATATTGGTAGATTGGGTTAATGATTATTCATCTGATTGATTTTATATAGGTATTATTATTTTATCATGAGGGTAAATCAATTATTTTACAATGGCATGAACTCTATGATTTTCCAACCCTTAAAATCCCAGGGTGATTAATATCTGTTGGATATGATTCCCTTGGACTCTAAGTTAACTGATGGAAGTTTTGTGGATCAGTTTTGAGATCATATTTCATACACACCACAACACATTTTAATGGAATATGATATCCTTTATTAGTGACTATAACAATGGTAGTTACAAATAATGAAACCTAGTCTTTAACGACATCAATATTAGTGTTTATAATCCTGATACCTCTCAAACTCACTAGCAAGGGGATAATTTATTACTCTAATAAAATTAGTTGCTTAAGAAATTAATATAATAGGACATTATTTTTGGATATATGATAGTAGGATCATTGAAATTTATAATATAAATATAGTAACAACTAGGCCCCACTGACCACAAAGACATTGTACCCTAGCATGGTCATCCGATCATGGCCCACTGGGTATAACCAGTTACCCCGAAGAAACATGGTCCCCACCATGGGGGACACCCATGTGCCTGAATAGGTCATCTCACTAATGAATTTCCCCATAGGCCAGAACATGTTCTTTATAGTGTGCTTTCTCCTCACCCAGGCACACCCTGGGAAAATTCCTTGAAGGTCACTATACAAATCACTACTTTTGGACAAGCACACTTAACTGTGGAGTTTAAACCAGATAGGTTCCTGAAAATAAATGGTCACCTTGTTGACATGAGTCATGTCATTGATTCATATAACCCTTTATCATTTTAGTGTGTTACATCCCCCCCATAGATCACAAGATCTTCATTGTGAACCCTACATTTCAACCCAGGTAGTGCTACGTACTTAATGTTTGGTACCTAGCTCTGATACCAAATGTAAATATAGGCCCTACTGATAGCACAAACTCTTGACCTAACATGATCATCGTGTCATGGCCCACCAGGTACCACCAGTTTCCCCATAGACATGTGGTCCGAACTTGGGGGCCTCTAATATGCATGAATAGGTTATCTCACTAATGATTGTCTCCACATTCCAACACATTTTTTTTCCAAGGTGCTTTGTCCATACTCACACTATAACGACCCAATGTTTTTGAATAGAAATTTCTCTCTTATAAATATGTCATAAAATCAAATGAAAACACAACATAATGAACTACTAAGTGATAAGTGACCTTTAAACATTGGTTTGTCACTTCTGTGTTTGGAATTTCAAATATCTAACATACACAGTTGTAACCAGTAAGTTATTTGGAGTCTGATAAGAAAAACATAATTTTAGTTGAATAGTAACCTACCCTTTTTCAATAGTAACATACCCTTATGAATAGTGATATACCCTAATGAATATTAACCTTAAATATGATAATATAAAAATAATAGTCCACTTGAAAGTACGATATACCTATACTTTAGAATATGTTAATGAATGTTTTAAAACTAGTTTTTGATAATAAATTATGATTTAATTAAATATTAAAATAATAATATTTTGAAAAAAATTGAAAAATTGACATTATTTTTGGATTCTACACGTTGAAAAATGGTTAGGGTAAATTTTTGGGATTTTTCTGAAATACTTGAATTTCTGATGAATAGTGAAATACCATAATTTGCAAAATAAGATAAATAAGCTAATTATAGAGTCATGTATGATGTAATGCTGATATAAGCCCACTTGGTTCAGTATAACATTATAAATGTACTATTCATGTTCAATTAATACTTATTATTCCTTATCTTGTGGGGAAATAATAAATTAATGAATTTTATATTGAGAAATCTCCTCTCTCCTCCACTATAAAAACCCCCCTTCAATCCCTCTTCTATTCACTCCTCTCAAGCCTTTTTCCTTTCCAATATTTTTCCCAAATCATTCCCCAAGGTCATACCCCATGTCGAAAATCTCCCAAACTCCTCAAAATACCAAAACCTCTCCCATTAATAGGTTCTCAAAGGAGGAAGTCTCCAGAGGTAAATTCCTCTTTCCAATTCCTTCATTTCTTTTAAGTTCTTTTATTTTTTGTTTCTTTCCTCACCTCCCTTCACCCAAATGGTATGATAACTGTAGTAGAATACATGTACTGGAATTCTATTATGCTAATGGGGTACTTCTTTATCTTCTCTCCTTTCCTCACTTTTTGTTTGAATGAAATGAAACCACAGTTTGAGATGTGCCAATTTAGCACATTCATGAACAACGGTTTATCAATTTCTATTATCATCATTATATATGGTCATGAAACAATTTTATATATGTTTGAACCATATTATATATATTTAATATATCCAATTTTTATTCTATAATTTTTTTACAAATGTTATTAAGTTATAAAGAAAAATATGTTCTTTGTAATCAAACTAACCAATTAACAAAAACGGTTGTCACTTTGGTTTTATATAATAATTATACTTCACTCTAAGTAACCAATTTAAATATAAAACCATTTAATATATTTAATGTTCTATAATATCATATAACTTCATTTCAGTATAACCGCTTACATTTTTTATGTTTACCCGAACTTGAATATAAGTGAACCGGTCTTTTAAAACCACGTAAACAAACAAGCCCGAACAAAGAAATTGATCCTTATAACTAATCAAGAAGGACTTTAATGAAATAAAAAGGGTTATAATAATTAAATTACATATAGAATATGTTCTTTAATTATTAATTAATAATCCTAATTTTTTTATTCAGGTCTTTAATAACAAGTGGAGAACACCAATGGATTTAAGGTAAGGGAACCTCTCCTTTTCACTCTTAATCAAGATTGTTCTCTATGCTATGTCTTTTTTGTGTAATACCAAGTGATGGGGTATATTTTATCACCTCCCCAATACTACCCTAATGATTTATAATTTAAGATAAACCCTTTATATCTCTCATAAATCTCTCTTAGTTACACCTAATACCATGCCGATAAACCGTAATGGATTCTACTCGGACTTCCTTTATTCCCTTGGGTTGCTCTATCTTTCTTTTCACCAAAATGTATTTGCCTTTTATTTTTATGTAAAACTTATAAATTATTTTTATATTCTCCAAAATCATGTTCCATGATCCATATATCATTCTATTTTGGTGATATACAAGCTTTTAATTGAATCCCTCCTTGATACTTCCCAATAAGCACACTCGTTTTAATGGAAGTTCCTTAATTTTTACCCAATTTCAAGTGCATTCCATCCTCTGTTTTAAGACACCGTTGCCTTTATAAAATCAGTATTTTTATTATGAAAACATTTTTTGTTCAACTCTGGCTTTATATAAAATATTTTCCTCTTTACTATTTTAAAATCTCTATAGTATTTTCCTTAAAACCGGACAAAAATGTATTAATGCTAATGTTTCTCAAATACATTTCATATAAGTTCTCACTTATATTTGTCACCACCTACCATTTTATATGCCTATATTACCTTATTAAAGTCCATATATGTTTTAATACCTTTCTTTCATGGACACTTTCATGATACACTCATTGGTTATGTTTTATGTCATGATTGTGGTACCCAATTCTTTCCATGGGTATCCTTATGTTTATGAACAATTATGTATGATTTTTTATGTTTCTAGAATATTTATGTGGAAAGAATATTCATGAAAATTTTGAGATGGGTTCCCCCATATAGCGCTCCAATGAATTGGGTAATGTTAAGTATCCTGAGATGCGATGGGAAACATGATTTGCGGTTAGACTTGGCCCATACTAAAGAATTGTATTATGATTCAGCCACATTTATATGATTCCATGTTTATATGATCCCATTATTATATGATATAATTTCATTTGTTCAATTCTTTGTATATCATTATTTCATGCCTCCTAACTTATGTGCTTGAGATGTATCCTTATGTTCATTCCCTTCCTGGTATTTTTAGCTCATCCCTTTGTTCATGTGTTCCCAAGGGTACCCTATACAAATTTTAGGGCTCAAAGGAAGTTAAGAGATATTTTTGGAGATTAGATAAAGAAGTGTTTTTAGAACCATGTCTTTTTTTATATGTACCTAGTCTTGCAAGACACTAGAAAAAATGATCCTTGGCTAGTACTATGATGATTAATTATACTTAAAATCCTAAAATGTAATATGTAAAAGGATTGGGTTTCTATATTTGGTTACCGAGGATGGTCTAGTTATTTTTTTGAGACTAGGAATATATCTCCTAAGTGAGAACTTCAAGGATGATACTAAGTATAAGAAAATACTCCTAAATTTTTGTGAGTATTGAGTAAGTTGATTATCATGAAAACACATCCATGTCTGGACACGAGAAGGTAGAGGTAGCTCTGGAACAGATGTACCTAAGAGTGAAAACTCTAACAAGGAGTTTCGGGCTTGACCTGGGGTATCTGGGTACACGACAATGGGAATTGTTGCACTATTGGTTATGACACTTCTGTTGGATATGCTTTGGTAGATTCATGAGCTTAGTACAAACCATTACTATGGGGAAAAGGCCCATAAGAATATAAGTCAAGAAATAGATTGAGGATAACCTAGATTTAAACCTAAGGAATAAAAAGTTTGGATGTACTTATTATTTATAAGTTCATCCTTTTATTTTCAAAGTTTCCTTTTGATGCTCAATAGATAAGGATTCAAGACCTCTAATTATACGTTCTTTTTCATAGTTAATTGTGAGAAATTGAAGAACATGCTCCAAAAACCAATGTGATAGGAAATGTGAAGATTTCCCTAATGATATGCATGATTTAATGGGAGTGGGTGCTCAAAACATCAATAAATTACTTGCTCAGTTGGCTCGAGTTATGAATAATTACTTGAATCATGTAAAACACTCTCCTCCTCCAATTAAATAGAATGTTTTCCTAGAATCCTTCATTAAGCAAGGGCCTCCCATGTTTAGTGGATCTTCTGATCCCCTCCTCGTAGAATAATGGATTAAATCCATTGAAAAGATATTCTTCATCCTCCAGTGCTCTAAAAAAGAATAGTTTATACTGGCAGTATATCATTTTGGTGGGGAAGCTGATTAGTGGTGGAAAATTTTCAAGAATACAAAGTCCCAAGTGGAAATTTATTCTATGGATTGGGCAGAATTCAAGAGGATGTTTTTTAAAAAATATTTCCCTCAACCCTCCATATCAAGATGGAATGAGAGTTCCTTAGAGTCAATCAGAAGTAATATGAGTCCATCGAGGCGTATGAACCAAACTTTACAAGGCTTTCAAGGTACGCCTCTGGCTTTATCATGAATTCAAAAAACTAGGTGGATCGCTTCTTTAGTGTACTAAAGCTGAGTCTATGAAAATCATTAGTGATTCGAGACTTTGACAGTTATGAAGATATTGTATGTTGTGAACTAACGGTTGAAATGGAGATTAGAGACTCTCAATGGTCACGTGGTCCTACTGACAAGAACACGAAAATGGAGAACAACATGGGTGGTTCATCAAACAAATCCCATAGTAGAAAGAAGCCTGAATTTTCCCCTTGCAAAAATTGTCAAGAGAAGCATCTTAGTAACTCTATGAAGGGAACAAATAATTGATTAAAATGTGGAAAGTTTGTTCATCTGGACAAGAACTACTAAAGGGATATGAAAAATCCCACTAATGTTGAAGAAGAAAGGAAGGTTCAAATCAACACTCAGCTAGTAGTGTAGTGTTACAACTGTAAGGAGCATGGGCATTATGTGAACAATTTCCCTAGGATGAGGTTTGTCAGAGGCAATCAACAACAACCTCCATGTCAATAAAGAAGGCCTTATTCTATCACTACTGATGAGGTGGAGTCGAACAACGATGTGGTGACATGTATGCTAGTTATTCATTCAAGAATACTGAATTTACTATTTGATTCTGGTTTTAGGCATTCTTTCATATCTTACAAGTTTAGTAGAACTATTCAAACACCACCAAAAAATTTAGAGGAAAAGTTATCTGTGAGAATAGAAAATGGAGAAATTTTTGCATCCATGGTTTATAACTCCTCCCCGATTAATGTTTGTGGACTGAACCTCCCATTAAATCTCGTTAAACTTCATTTAGTGGTGTTAGATGCTATCTTGTGCATGGATTGGCTGTCTTTACACAAAGCCAACATCACCTATCAGGAAAGTGATATTACTCTTCACATCCCAAAGCATCCTCCAATTCTATATAAGTGTAACCAGTATGATGAATCTCTTTTAGGATCATCTTTTCAAGTGTGGATATTATTTCTTTATGAGCAAGCATATCTAGGTCAAATGATTGAGACAAAGGAGAGAATCATGCTTTAAGACATGCCCATTGTGAGGGATTATAATGAGGTATTCCTTGAAGAGTTTCATGGTCTTACTCCTAACCGAGAGGTTGAGTTCACAATTGAACTTACCCCTAGATCTCTACCTATCTCAAATACACCTTACAGAATGGCCACTGTAGAGCTAGAAGATCTTACTAAGCAGTTACAGGAGAATACAAAAAAGGGTTTTATACACCCAAGTACTTCACCGTGGGGTGCGCTAGTCCTCTTTGTCAAGAAGAAGGATGGATCAGTGCACCTTTGCATTGATTATCATGAGCTCAATAAAATCACAATAAATAACAAGTATCCCCTACCACGGATAGATGACTTGTTCTATCAGCATTGTGGGGCAAGTTATTTCTCTAACTTGGATCTTCTGTCAGGATATCACCAACTAAAGGTGAAGAATGAAGATATTCCCAAGACTGTCTTTCAAAGGAGGTATGGACACAATGAGTTCATAGTGTTTCCCTTTGAACTCAGTAATGCTCCAGTAATTTTCATGGATTTAATTAATAGAGTATTAGAGATTACCTCGACAAATACATGGTAGTCTTTATTGATGATATTCTGATACACTCCAAGAGAAAGGAGGAATATGCGGAGCATTTGAAAACTATGTTAAAGACATTGAGATGGGAGAATTTGTATTCAAAGTACAATAAATGTGACTTCTATATGGAGGAAGTATCATTTTTGGGGCATATTATCACCAGCAAAGGTATATATGTGGACCCTTCTAAGACAAAGGCAATTAAAGAGTGGACCAAGTTGTCTTCTATAATGTAGATCCACAATTTTTTGCATCTATCTGGGTGTTATCGATAATTACTGAAGAACTTTTCCTGATTGTAAAACCCAATTACTAACCATACAAGTAAATGGGTAAAGTTTTTTGGACACAGGAATGTGAAGATTGTTTCAAGGAGTTGAAAAAGAGGCTTATCACTGCACCAGTACCCACACTCCCTACAAGTGGAGAAATCTTTGTGGTGTATAGGGATGCTTCTATGAAGAGATTAGGTTGTGTGATGATGAAAATTGATAAATTGATAGTCTACGCCTCAAGGTAGCTAAAAATACATGAGCAAAACTATCCCATGCATGATCTGGAGTTCGCAGCTGTGATCTTTGCGTTGAAAATCTGGCGGCATTAACTCTATGGGGAGAAATGTGAGATATATATATTTACCACAAGAGTATAAAATATATATTCACATATAAATAGATTAATATGTGCCAACAAATAGGGATAGAGCTAATCAAGGATTATGAATACCCAATCCACTACCATCCCGACAAGGAAAACAAGGTAGCAGATGCTCTAAGTAGAAAGGATCCTGCATCTTTATTATTGATCATAATTAAAAAGGATCCTATATTCTTAAATTTTGGAAGGATGGTACTAGTAATCATTAAGGGAGGAACACCATCAATACTTTCTCAAATGATTACTCAACCATCCCTCTTGGAGAAAATAAAAGATGCTCAAAGAAAAAGACGTGGAAATTCAGAAAAGGGTGGAAGATATCAGAAATGGGAAATCCTCCAATTTGAAAATTGAGGAAGAAGAAGTTGTAAGATTTGGGACATGATTATGTGTACCAACTGATAAAGAGATAAAGAATGATATATTTAATGATACAGATAGATCGGCCTTCTCTATCCACCTAGGGAGCACAAAATTGTATCGAGATCTTTGAGAAAACTTTTGGTGGGACAATATGTAAAGGGAGATTGTTGAATATACATCAAAGTGTCTGGTATGTTAGAAAGAGAAGGATGAGAGGAAAAATTCTAAGGGGATGATGCAAACACTACCCATACCAGCATGGAAGTGGTAGAACATTACCATGGACTTTGTCATTGGAATTCCAAGGACATCCAGAGGAAACGATGCTATATGGGTCATTTTGGATCGCCTTACAAAGACAGATCACTTTAACACAATTCAAGAGGACTTCTCATTAGATCAACTTGCATGGATTTAAATCAAAGAAGTGGTAAGGCTGCACTGAGTACCACTATCTACTGTTTCTGATCGTGATCCAATATTCACCTCAAAGTTCTGGAAAAGTCTCTATCATGCTTTGAGCACTGAACTAAACTTCAGTATGGCCTATCATCCTAAAACTGATGTCCAGTCTGAGTGAACTCTTTAGATATTTTAAGACATGTTAAGAGCATGTTCTATGGAATTCGAAGGAGGATGGGACCAATATCTTCTACCGGTTGAATTCTCCTACAACAATAGTTTCCACTCAAGCATTCGAATGGTACCATATAAAGCCCATTATGGGAAAAGTTGTAGAACATCAGTGTGTTGGGATGAAGTTCATGAGCGTAAGATTGATGTGAGCGTTTTTGTCGTGAAACCCTCAATCAATATTTTCCCTTTTTATGTAGCACAGTGGTGACCACAGGGCTGTCTCTCGAGGAGGTTGCAGTTCGAGTTGTAAAACTGTCACTTTTGTTGTTTTGTTTGTTTTTAATGAAATGAAAATGGGGGATTGATTAACAATTTGAAAATAAAATTTTAATTAAATTCTAAACTTAAATAATTTTAAAGGAAAGATAATGTGGGTTTGAAATCAAGAATAAAAATAGCAGTCGCAGACAAGCTTCACCCTCTCGGACACTCCCCTCTTCCTTGTTTATAAAAAAATATCTCTTATTTTAAATTCCTAAATGTACCCCCAAGGACCCCCAGGTTTACACTCAAATTTGAAAAGACACCATATTTAACACTTCAATATGACTTTTGTCCCGCCTATAGAAGTGATTCAATTACTTAAATACCTCCAAGTAATTGAACCTAATTGAATTCGCTATGCTCAATGACAAAACCTCACCAAAGAATTTTAAATAGCGAAGTCAATTGTTCTACTTTATAGATGGAACAATGGTCAAATCAAATTTGTTGAAAATATATTTAAGAAAGAAAACAACCAGATTCATTCAAAAATATAGGTTCAAGAGAAATTCAAAAAAAAAGAGATTACACATTAAAATCCAAACTCGGAAGAGAGTGTCCGTCGGGTGTCGTCGTCCGCAACCACTTGCCGCTTAGCCTTCCATCACTTGAGAAGCCTTCATCTTTTCTATTGAATATTCAAAGAATTTCATCTTCTTAAGTATCAAAACCTCCACCTTCCCCTTCGCTCTCTCAATCCAAATCCCTTTTGTGAGGGATGGTGTGGTGAAAAATAGAATATTTTGAGAGGTAGGAGCTCCCCTCCTTTTATAGGCAGATTTCGACCTCCGAAAGTTGTCGCGTTTTGGACCCCATAAATGACCTCTTCACGCGTTGAGGAATTCTTCAATGTTGTTCATAATTGTCTTGGCCGTGTCCCCTCAAAAGATCAGCAGATTTGGATAGGTATTCCGAGAGTTATGGACAATTTCCTCTGACAATTTATTCTGTCCAGTCAGAATCATCAAACCGAAAAACACCGTTTTGTACTGAATTAATGTCCCTGAACACGGCCATTTCAGGCGTGGCCTCCTTAATGAAACTTTTTCCAAATCTTCTTAGCCATCTATCCACAAATTTCAGCTCCATTAAAGTCGTTTGGAGCTAGTTATGGATATTTCACTGAACCTTCGTTTTTCTGGAAGAAATTTCCTGGAAGCTTCCTTGGTGTTCCTCAAAAATCTTCAACTTCATTGAATTGTTTGGACCTCAAGATGGTAGAATCAGATCCTGGTCCAGAAGACAAAGTTGAAGGAAATTAAATTAGGATTCTAAAGAAATTATAATCATAAAATTTGGATTTATATTTTTTTTGTAAATGACCAAAATACCCCTGTGATAAAAAGCTGTTAAAAATCCAGAATTATGAAATTTAAACTTTTTATCCCAAAACACACTATAAATCCAAAATTGTTACAAATAAGATCAAATTGTTAAATTTGTGAGGTTTAAATCATTTAAATAGACATTAAAAATATTGGAAATATTATCTCTATCAATTCCCCCACACTTGGCTCTTGGACTCCTGGACAAGTGAGCACGGTATCAAGAAAAATAAAACACATACCAATGGAGTTTACCAATTTTACCACAATGAATTAAAAAGATATCATGCCTCATTAAAGAACAATATTTAAAATTCTAAATTCAAATCATTCAATCCATTTCCACTTATTTTTTTCTTCTCATGGACAAAACACACTTACCTCACATTCATTTTTTTCTCTCAGCACACAATATAGATTTGCAACAAGGATTTTCTCATCCAACTCATGCAAGAATTACCATAGGCTTGATAAATTTCTACATCTCCACCTGATGTGAACCAAGAACATGTGATTATCATGAGGACTTTACAAGGTTTTTTCTGTGGCTTGGGGTTGGTAGGTTTTAAATGTGAAAAATTCTGTGGCTGAATAAGGAGGGTTTGGCTCTTTTTGAATTAGAAATGCATGATTCTAATTTTTGCTCAAGTATGGTCTCCTCCATATTCTCTTAAAATAATCAGCTCTGATCTTCTGTTTTCCACCCCATTCCATCAATATTTCAGCAGAATGTATGAATTTTTTTTAAAGCTCCAGATAGGCACAGCTTATTTCCATTGTGAGCTCCAGATAGGAACAACTCCATTTCATTTGAGAGCTCCAGATAGGCACAGCTCCATTTCATTTGAGAGCTCCAGATAGGCACAGCTCCATTTCATTTGAGAGCTCCAGATAGGCACAGCTCCCAGAAAAATATATTCCAGCATCACAAATACGCCTTCAATGTTTAAATGTTCTCCCAAAGCAACACCAAATGAGGTAGCACATCATGAGTCATCTTCCCCTTCACACTTAAGTTCAACTAGATCATGCATTTATACTTCCAGAGCAAGTTGGAAAGGGAAATTTGGCTTGTAATGTGGCTAACCTAACAAGATATGCATGGCTACTAAGGGCTCACGAAGGATAAAATGTTCAAGGAAGGCCAAAATAAAAAGGATAATCATGAAAAGGAGGCTCCAATATTCAAACAAATGCCTCAATCATTTTAATCACACGTATCTCAGCCCTCAAGTTTTGATAGAAATAAATCAAGTTCTGGTTTAAACAAACACGAATTGGTTCTCTCAAGAAAGAGGTAAATGTGAAGAAAATTTAAAAATGGGTCCAGAGGCCTCACAGGAATGAGAATTTCAATCACAATTCCAGTGATATGTGCCACGATATTTAAAAATAAGTGGTCATTTTAAGAATTTTCCAAATTTTTGAACTTAAAGCAATGTCGTATTCAGCATTAATTTATCTTTAGTTTCAAAGGATAAGTTTGTTCACTCCATGGCATAAGTTTTAAATGAAATTCAAGAAATTCCAAAACCCCTTTTTTTGAAAAAGAAACACGAAGAAAGAAAGAAAAAAAAATGGAAAGAAATTTTGACAACAAAAAATTTCAAAAACAAAGTTCATAAAAAAAATCTACTCTACCCAGCATTGTGTCCCCCCCACACTTATTCTATGCAATGTCCTCATTGTGTAGTTTTTTTTAGCATGAAATTCAGGAAATTAAAGACAAAGAAAAAATAAATGATAAGGAAAGACACAACCTGGAATCAATTATATTCTGTGTCATGAAGTTGAATTTCCTCCCCTGGAGGATCATGAAAATTTTCTCGAAATAGCTTCAACCGATGCCCATTGACAGTGAATGATGTCTCTTTGTCTGGATCTTTAATCTGTATTGCACCAAAAGGAAAAACATGAGTAACAATGAATGGGCCAGACCATTTGGAACGAAATTTACCTGGGAAGAGTTTCAATCTGGCATCAAATAGCAGAACTTTGTCTCCCTCCTTGAAGTTTTTGTTGAGAATCCTCCCATCATGAAAGGCTTTGCTTCTCTCTTTGTATAACCTGGAGCTTTCGTATGCATTATTTCTGATCTCCTCCAACTCCTGCAAACAATATTTTCTTTCTTTCCCAGCAGAATATAGGTTCATGTTACATGTTTTTACAGCCCAAAAGGATTTGTGTTCTAACTCAACTGGTAGATGACAAGCCTTTCCATAGACCAATCTAAATGGTGACATTCCAATGGGGGTTTTGAAAGTTGTTCTATGGGCCCAAAGAGAATCATCAAGTCTCAAACTCCAATCCTTTCTATTTGGGTTCACTGTTTTTTCTAGGATTTGTTTGATCTCCCTATTAGACAACTCAGCCATTCCATTTGTTTGAGGATGATAGGGCGTAGATACCCTATGATTAACACCGTATTTCTTCAAAAGTGATTCCAAAGTCCTATTACAAAAATGGGTACCTTGATCTGTAATTAGAAACTTTGGAAATCCAAACCTTGAAAACAAATTTCCTTTCAAAAATTTAGACACAATCTTTGCATCATCAGTTCGGGTGGGGATAGCCTCTACCCACTTGGAAACATAATCAACAGCCAACAAGATGTATAGGTATCCAAATGAATTAGGAAAAGGCCCCATGAAATCCATTCCCCATACATCAAAAACATCACAAAACAAAAGTGGGTTTTGTGGCATCTCATTCCTCTTGGAAATGTTTCCTTGGAATTGACAATTTTTACAGGTTTTGCAGAATTCGAAAGCATCTCTAAAAATGGTGGGCCAATACAATCCAGAATCAAGAACTTTTCTTGCTGTTCTTTGTGGTCCAAAGTGTCCTCCACAGTTTAATGTGTGGCAGAAATGTAGGATGGATTGAAATTCAGAATTCGGAATGCATCTTCGTATCATTTGATCACTACCAATGTGCCATAAATAAGGATCATCCCAAATGTATTTCTTTGAATCACTCCGAAGTTTATCAATTTGATTTTTGGAAAACTAATGGGGGTGTTCATCAGAAGCCAAATAGTTTACAAGATTAGCGAACCATGGTATTTCACTTTGAGCAGCAAATAAATCCTCATCTGGAAAGGTTTCCTTAATTGGGGAAAACAACTGAAATTTCATATTCCCAATAGATGGTATCCTGCTCAAATGATCAGCAACAAGGTTCTCACATCCTTTCTTATCTTTTATTTCAACATCAAACTCCTGTAAAAGCAAAATCCATCTCAGAAGTCGTGGTTTTGCATCATGTTTCTTCATCATGAATCTGATTGCAGAATGATCAGTAAAAACAATCACCTTGGAGCCCAGCAGATAACTTCTAAATTTGTCTAGAGCAAAGACAACAGCCAGCAGTTCTTTCTCAGTTGTTGTGTAGTTTGATTGGGCTTGATCAAGAGTTCGGGAGGCATAGGAAATCACATGAGATTTCTTTTCTATCCTTTGACTCAATACTGCCCCAAGAGAAAAATCAGATGCATCTGTCATTATTTCAAAGGGAATGTCCCATATAGGAGGTTGAACAATGGGAGGGGTTATCAATCTTTGTTTTAGATCATGAAACGAATTTATGCAATTCTCATCAAAGACAAATGGGACATCTTTTTGGAGTAATCTGGACAATGGAAGTGCAATCGTACTGAAATCTTTAATGAATCTCCTATAAAATCCAGCATGCCCGAGGAAGGATCTCACATCTCTGACAGTTTTTGGGTATGGTAATGAAGAAATGACCTCAACTTTGGATTGATCAACTTGAATTCCATCACGGGACACAACATGTCCAATAACGATCCCTTTAGAAACCATAAAATGGCATTTTTCGTAATTTAGAACAAGGTTCTTTTCAATGCATGTTTTCAGGACACGTTCCAAGCTTTTCAAACAACTTTCAAAAGATGATCCATACACAGTGAAGTCATCCATAAAAACTTCCATGCAAGTTTCCAAAAATTCAGAGAAGATGCTTATCATACACCTTTGAAAAGTTCCTGGGGCATTACATAAACCGAAGGGCATCCTTCTGTAAGCAAAAGTTCCAAATGGGCATGTGAAAGTGGTTTTCTCTTGATCCTCAGGTAAAATGTGAATCTGAAAATATCCAGAGAATCCATCCAGAAAACAGTAGTGGGTTTTTCCAGCTAGTCTTTCAAGGACTTGATCAAGGAATGGTAATGGGAAGTGGTCTTTCCTTGTAACCAAATTGAGTTTCCTGTAATCAATGCACATTCTCCATTTATTTGGAAGCCTTATGGGGACAAGATCACCAAATTCATTTCTTGAGATTGTAAATCCACTTTTTTTAGGAACAACATGGATTGGACTTACCCATTGGCTATCAGATATGGGAAAAATAATTCCAACAGCCAACAAGGTGGTGACTTCTTTCTTCACAACCTCCAAAAGTGTTGGGTTTAGTCTTCTTTGAAATTGTCTTACCGGTCTAGTGTTCTCCTCTAGTAAAATTCTGTGCATGCAAACCGAGGGGCTGATTCCTGTTAGATTAGAGAGAGTCCATCCTATGGCTTCCTTGTGGGACTTGAGAACTTCCAACAATTGGTTTTCCTGGACTTCTGACAATTCTTTTGAGATTATTACAGGGAATTGTTCCTTATGTCCTAGGAAGGCATACTTGAGGTTATCTGGAAGGGGTTTCAATTCTACCACAGGTGGGTTGGTTTCATTGATAACTGGGAACTCTTCAGAAGTTTGATTGTTTGGTGAAGCTCCATGTTCATCATAGTTATCTCTTTCTATGATATCATGACTTGTTTCATGTGAAAAATTGGAAACCTCTCCTGGAATACCACTAACAGATTCAACGGTTTCTAGAAATTCATCTTTATCATTTCTCAGATATCCAGTCTCAAAATCCCAAGACTCTTCATAGTCTCCAATTTCATCCTCATTTTTCTCTGATTTGGTATCATACAAATATCCCTCTTTTTCTACATCAGTTGGTATTTCATCACAGAAAAAATTAGGTAACATGCCAGAGGAAAACCAATCAATCATGTTTACATGGGGAGTTGAATGATCCTCAACTGGGTGTTTCATTGAATGAAAAATGTTGAAATGAACAACATCTCCTCCAAATTCTAGTGAAAGTGTTCCCTTGTGAACATTGATGATCGCTTTTGCCGTTTTTAGAAATGGCCTCCCTAGGATGAGGGGAGCATGTGTGCTGAACCGATCATCTTCCATATCCAAAACATAGAAGTCAACAGGAAAAATTATGTCTCTCACTTGAACGAGAACATCCTCTATAACTCCAGCAGGTTTGGTGGTACTTCGGTTTGCGAGTTGAATGATAATTCCAGAGGGTTTTAAGTCTCCAACCTGAAGAGATGAGTAGACGGAATGTGGCATGACATTGATGGAGGCCCCTAGATCAAGCATCACATCTTTGAATTCACATTTCCCAATGGTACAGGGAATGGTAAATGTCCCAGGGTCTTTACACTTGACTGGAAGGGCATGTTGGATCAACGATGAGACATTCCTTCCTAAGTTTACTTTTTCACCCCCTTTGAACTTCCTCTTGTTGGTACACATGTCTTTCAGAAACTTAGCGTACCTCGGAATTTGTTTCACAGCATCGAGCAATGGAATATTGACTTGGACTTTCTTGAATGTTTCCAAAACCTCCTTATCCAATTCTTTTTCAGCACTTGACATTGGTGGTGGTTCACACCTTGGATAAGGAAGTGGAGGTTTGAATGTTTCTGGGGTATTCTGAGTATGTTTCGGAGGAACATAAGGGCCAGACATCCTCTTCCAATCATTCTTTGTTCTTTCAAACAAGATTTCTTCTCTTGACTTTGAGTTTATATCAACTTCAAATTTTTCATCATTTTTATCAAGGGTAGGATTTTCATCAACAGTATCAGAAGAAGGCTTGATGTTCTCAATCTGAGGATTTTTCAATTTTGTTCCACTCCTAAGTTCAATTGTACTCACATTTTCCTTCCCATTATTCCTCGGATTTACTTGTGGCTGTGAGGGTAAACCACCACTCATTTGATTTGTTATGCAATTAATACCAGAGGCAAGTTGACCCATTTGAGTCATCAAGGTATTCATTTTGTTATCTTGCTGTTTTGTGTATTCTTTTAGTTCTCTCATTTCCTCTTGTTGTTTCCTCATTGCTTCTTCAAGGTTCCTATCCGAGTTTTGAGTGGGAGGGGTAGGGTGAAAATTGCTTCCAGAATGAGCATTGGCTTGCTCATTGAAATATCTTGGTTGATAATTACTTGATTGTCCTTGGAAAAATCCTCTTGGTTGTTCAGGTTGATGAAATCTTTCATTTGACTTGTTGTTCCATCCTTGATTGAAATTTTGGTTGTTTTGAAATGGTCTTTGCTGGTTTGGTTGAAATGGTCTTCCAGGAAAAACTGCATTGCAGTTCTCAGGAGGCTCTTTCATTTGCGGGCATTGGTCACTAAAATGTTCATTTGAAGAACAAATCCCACAGTGGACATGTAGTTGGAAAGACGCTTCAGGTTTGGGTTGGGTTGGTGGGGTGTTAGACAGCATTATTGACCTTACCATGGTGGTCAGATCAGATAGTTGACTTGCAATTGTGTTGTTTTCGGGACTAGTAGTAGGGAATTCTTGTGCAGCTTTGACATGAAGAAGGCCTCTGGTTCCAAATTGTTGGGCATTCTGGGCCATGTTTGCAATTAAAATCCTAGCAGCAGCTGGTGTCTTATCAACTAAAGCTCCTCCTGCAGCAGCATCGATCATACTTCTATCAGTGAGACACAATCCTTCATAAAAGTATTGAATGAGAAGCTGGTCACTGATTTGATGATGAGGGCAACTAAAACAAAGACGTTTGAACCTTTCCCAGTATTCGTGAAGCGTTTCTCCTTGTGTTTGCCTAATTCCACAAATCTCCTTTCGAATGGAGGCAGTTCTAGACGCAGGGAAAAAAATTTCAAGGAAAATCTTTTTTAATTCATTCCAATTTCTAATCAAGGTTGAGTGAGAATAGAAAAACCATTCCTTAGCAACTCCATCTAGAGAAAAAGGAAACGACCTAAGCTTCATTTGATCGGCATCAACTCCATGAGGTTTCATATTGACACACAGATAACTAAATTCTTGGAGGTGTTTGTGTGGGTCTTCACCGGGAAACCCATTGAATTTAGGAAGCTGGTGGATGAAACCGGACTTGATTTCAAATCCAGCAGGGGCATCAGGGTACTCAACAGGATTCTCGTGATTTTCATCATAGAACGAAGCCAGTTCTTTCAAAGTTCTATTTTCAGCCATTTGGATTTCAGTTTCAACTAAGTCCCTCCTAGGTGTATTGGTGGAAGATTCACAACTTGAAACTTGTGGATTATTACCTCTAAACCTAGTGTGAAAAGTTCTATCAATTTCTGAATCTAAAGGTAACAAGTTCGGTTCAGAAGTTCGGGTCATGCAAGAGAAAGGAAAAAAAATATATGTATATATATAACTAAAATAAAATCAACTCTAGCAACCTCCCCGGAAACGGCGCCAGTTGATGTGAGCGTTTTTGTCGTGAAACCCTCAATCAATATTTTCCCTTTTTATGTAGCACAGTGGTGACCACAGGGCTGTCTCTCGAGGAGGTTGCAGTTCGAGTTGTAAAACTGTCACTTTTGTTGTTTTGTTTGTTTTTAATGAAATGAAAATGGGGGATTGATTAACAATTTGAAAATAAAATTTTAATTAAATTCTAAACTTAAATAATTTTAAAGGAAAGATAATGTGGGTTTGAAATCAAGAATAAAAATAGCAGTCGCAGACAAGCTTCACCCTCTCGGACACTCCCCTCTTCCTTGTTTATAAAAAAATATCTCTTATTTTAAATTCCTAAATGTACCCCCAAGGACCCCCAGGTTTACACTCAAATTTGAAAAGACACCATATTTAACACTTCAATATGACTTTTGTCCCGCCTATAGAAGTGATTCAATTACTTAAATACCTCCAAGTAATTGAACCTAATTGAATTCGCTATGCTCAATGACAAAACCTCACCAAAGAATTTTAAATAGCGAAGTCAATTGTTCTACTTTATAGATGGAACAATGGTCAAATCAAATTTGTTGAAAATATATTTAAGAAAGAAAACAACCAGATTCATTCAAAAATATAGGTTCAAGAGAAATTCAAAAAAAAGAGATTACACATTAAAATCCAAACTCGGAAGAGAGTGTTCGTCGGGTGTCGCCGTCCGCAACCACTTGCCGCTTAGCCTTCCATCACTTGAGAAGCCTTCATCTTTTCTATTGAATATTCAAAGAATTTCATCTTCTTAAGGATCAAAACCTCCACCTTCCCCTTCGCTCTCTCAAGCCAAATCCCTTTTGTGAGGGATGGTGTGGTGAAAAATAGAATATTTTGAGAGGTAGGAGCTCCCCTCCTTTTATAGGAAGATTTCGACCTCCGAAGGTTGTCGAGTTTTGGACCCCATAAATGACCTCTTCACGCGTTGAGGCCTTCTTAAATGTTGTTCATAATTGTCTTGGCCGTGTCCCCTCAAAATATCAGCGGATTTGGATAGGTATTCCGAGAGTTATGGACAATTGCCTCTGACATTTTATTCTGTCCAGTCAGAATCATCAAACCGAAAAACACCGTTTTGTACTGAATTAATGTCCCTGAACACGGCCATTTCAGGCGTGGCCTCCTTAATGAAACTTGTTCCACATCTTCTTATCCGTCTATACACAAAATTTCAGCTCCATTAAAGTCGTTTTGAGCGCGTTATGGATATTTCACTGAACCTTCGTTTTTCTGGAAGAAATTTCTTGGAAGCTTCCTTGGTGTTCCTCAAAAATCTTCAACTTCATTGAATTGTTTGGACCTCAAGATGGTAGAATCAGATCCTGGTCCAGAAGACAAAGTTGAAGGAAATTAAATTAGGATTCTAAAGAAATTATAATCATAAAATTTGGATTTATATTTTTTTTGTAAATGACCAAAATACCCCTGTGATAAAAAGCTGTTAAAAATCCAGAATTATGAAATTTAAACTTTTTATCCCAAAACACACTATAAATCCAAAATTGTTACAAATAAGATCAAATTGTTAAATTTGTGAGGTTTAAATAATTTAAATAGACATTAAAAATATTGGAAATATTATCTCTATCAAAGATGCTAGGGCCTAAAATGGTCAAAGAAATGGTGGAGATTGTTAAAACCATTCAGCAGTATATCAAGTAATCCCAAAGTCGAAAAAAGCGTTATGTGTATAACTATTGATTAGACCTTGAGTTCAAAGTCGGAGACATGGTATTTCTACCCATATCTTCGTGGATCAAGGTCATGAGGTTTGGAATGAAATGGAAGTTAAGTCCCAGGTACATAAGCTACTTCGAGATCCTTGATCAAGTCGGAGATATGGCCTATTTACGGGGACTTCCACTTACCATGTCGAAAGTACATGATGTATTTCATGTATCCCTTTGAAGGAAATACATACCAGACCCTTCACATGTACTCTCTTCAGAGGTTGTACAGTTGGAGGATGACCACTGTTATGAGAAGCATCTAGTGAAGATCTTGGATCATAGAGACAAAGTTCTATTCAACAAGACTACTCATCTGGTCCAGGTATTATAGAGAAACCATAAGTACGAAGAGGCAACATGGGAACTGGATGAAGAAATTATGGAAAATTACCCACACCTATTTTTGTCTTCGAATGTAAAATGAAATTTTGAGGGTGAAATTTCATAAGGGGGGAAGAATGTAACGATCAAATGTTTTTCAATGGAAATTTATCTCTTATAAATATGTCATAAAATCACATAAAAACACATCATAATGAACTATTAAGCGCTAAGTTACTTTTAAACATACTTTTGTCACTTCTATGTTTGGAATTTTAAAAATCTGACATACAGAGTTGTGATCAGTAAGTTATTTGGAGTCTGATAAAAAAACTTAATTATGGTTGAATAGTAACATAACCTTATGAATACTAACATACCATTATGAATAGTGATATACCCTAATGAATAGTTACATTACCTATGGTAATATATAAATAATATTCCAGTTGAAATTATGATATACCTATACTTTAGAATAAGTAAATGAATGTTTTAAAACTAGTTTTTGATAATAAATTGTGATTTTAATTAAATATTAAATAATCATATTTAGAAAATTATTTTTGAAAAATGGAATTCATTTTTGGATTCTACATGTCGAAAAATGGTTATGGTAAATTTTTGAGATTTCTGAAAATCTTGAATTTTTTATGAAGAGTGAAATACCATAATTTACAAAATAAGCTAAATAAGATAATTATAGTCATGTATTATGTTTTTATGAAGTAATACCACTTAGTTTCGGATCACATGATAAAATTACTATTCTTGTTCAATGAAGACTTAATATTCCTTCTCTTGTGGGGAAATAATAAATTAATGGATTTTATATTTAGAAATCCCCTCTCTCCTCCACTATAAACCCCCCCTTCACTCCCTCTTCTCTTCACTCCTATCAATCCTTTTTCCTTGCCAATATTCTACCAAAATCTATCCCCAAGGTCCTCCCCCTATTCAAAAAGCTCTAATACTACTCAAAATACCAAAACCTCTCCCCTCTAGAGGTTCTCAATGGAGGAAGTCTCATGAGGTAAATTCCTCTTTCCAATTCCTTCATTTCTTTTCAGTTCTTTTATTTTTTGTTTCTTTCCTCACCTCCCTTCACTCAAATGGTATGATAATGTCAGTAGCATACATATACTGTAATTATATTATAATAATTGGATAATTCTTTATCTTTTCTCCTATCCTCACCTTTTTTTTTGAAATAAATGAAACCACCGTTTGAGATGTGTCAATTTAGCACATTCAAGGACAACCGTTTATCAATTTATATTATCACCTTTAAATATGGTCATGAAACCATTTTAGATATGGTTTAACCATATTATTTATATGTAATATATCCTATTTTTATTCTTTAATATTTTGTAAAAATGGTATTAAGTTATAAATAAAAATATGTTCTTTGTAATCAAATCCAGCAATTAACAAAAACGCTTGTCACTTTGGTTTTATATAATAATTCGACTTCACTATAAGTAAACAAATAAAAATAGAACCATGTAATATCTTGTATGTCCACTAATATCATATAAATTCATTCTTGGACAACCACTTTCATCATTCATGTTTTTTATAACTTGAATATAAGTGAACCGGTCTTTTAAAACCAAGTAAACAAACGAGCCTGAACAAACAAATTGATCATTATAACTAATGAAGAAGACCTTAAATGAACTAAAAAGGGTTAAAATAAATCAATTACATATAGAATATGTTATATAATTATTAATTAATAAGAATAATTTTTTTATTCAGGTCTTTAATAACAATTGGAGAACACCAACAGATTTAAGGTAACGGAGCCTCTCCTTTTCACTCTTAATCAAGATGGCTCTCTATGCTATGCCATTTTTTGTGTAATACCAAGTGATGGGGTATGTTTTATCACCTCTCCCATACTTTCCTATTGTTTTTTAAGTTATGAGAAACCATTTATCTCTCTCATCAATCTCTCTTAGTTACACTTGATACCATGCCGATAAACCGTAACGGATTCTACCCAGACTTCCTTTTTTCCTTCGGGTTCCTCAATCATTCATTTTACCAAAATGTAGTTGTCTTTTTTATGTAAAAATTTTTAATTATGTTTATATGATCCAAAATCATGTTCCAAAATCTATTTCTCATTCTTGTTTTGGGATATACATGATTTTAAGTGAATCCCTCCTCGATACTACCTAATAAGCACACTCGTTTTAAAGGAACTTCGAAATTTTAACCCAATTTCAAGTGCACTCCATCCTATATTTTATGAAACCATTGTATTTATAAAATAAGTATTTTTATTATGAAAACTTTATTTGTTCAATTCTGGTTTTATATAAAAAAATATCATCTTTCTATTTGAAAATATCTATAGTACTTTCCTTAAAACCGCACAAAAATGTTTTAATTCTATTGTTTCTAAAATACCTTTCATATATGTTGTCACTTATATTTGTCACAACCCATCATTTTATATGCATATATTACCTTATGAACGTCCATGTATTTTCTAATCTCTTTCTTTCATGTACACTTTCATGATACACTCATTGGTTATGCTTTATGTTAGGATTGTGGTACCCAATTATGTCCATGGGTATCATTATGTTTATGAATGATTGATTATGTATGATTATTTATGTGTAAAGAATATTTATGTGTCAAGAATATTCATGAAACTTTTGAGATGTGTACGCCCAAATAACCCTCTAATGCATCAGGTAAAGTTATGTCTCATGAGATGCGATGGGAAATGGGATTGGCGGTTAGCCTTGACCCATACTAAAGAAATGTTTTATGATTCTTCCACATTTATATGATTCCATGTTTATATGATCCCATTATTATATTATATAATTTCATATGTTCAATGATTTGGATATCATTATGGAATTCCTCCTAACTCATGTTCTTGAGATGTATCCTTATGTTCATTCCCTTACTGGGATTTTTAGATCATCCCTTTTTTTATGTGTTCCCAAGGTTACCCTATACAGATGTAAGGGATCAAAGGAAGTTAGGAGATCTTTATGGATATTAAATAAAGAAGTTTTTTTTTTCATGTTTTATGTTTTATTTACCATGTCTTCCAAGACACTATACTTAACGATCCTCGGCTTGTACTTTGATGTACAATTATGCTTAGAATTATGAAATGTTGTATGAAAAAGGTTTGGGTCTCTATACACACACACTATTGGAAACATCCAAGATGTTAACCCATCTATTTCAACACTCCAGACCAAGATTTCTTAAATGTGGAGTTCTAATAATAAAGGCTCTCCAAAATAAAGGAGAAACATTTTGACATGAGTCATATCATTTAGTCATTTAACCCATTTTCACTCTGCGGTGTTAAAAATATATTAATTAATAATAATGAAATAAAATAATCGAAAATATGAGTACATACTATCATATTACTTAGTATTGATATCCCTGACAATCATTTCCCCATTAGTTGGATTAGTAGGTATGTTATATTATTAGACATCCTTCATTGATTTTTTATATTATAACATTATCTCCATGGGAACTATATCCTTCTCTATTTTTGAGGGAATCACATCCTCCATTGGAGATTAATTCCTAGAAGGAACCTTAATATAAGGCCCCTTTCGGCTTTATCCCTCAAAATCCATGCATCATAATTCACATTGTTTGAATTTTTTTAAAATATACAAGCCTCAAGGATCGGTAATATTCTTGAATAAATACATTTACCATATCAATATTAATGAAAAATTCATCAAAATATTCTTCGATTCAAATAATATAATCAACTAGACCTTGATGGACATGAGTGGAAACTTATCCCTCTTTATTGGAGGAAAATTATAATTCTATATATGCTTTGATAATTGTCGTTTGTTCTATTACTACTTCTTCTCTCAGTTCCGCTTCCAATAATCAAATGGAATTTTTTTATTGTAGACTGGTAAATACTAGATATGAATCCCCCATAGAATCATATTCTAGTATCGGCTTGGTCTTAATAAGGGTTAACACAAATGGATCTAACCTTCCCTATGATTCACCTATAACCAAAATTATATACCTCTCTTTTATAATGGTAGAGGTTAATTTGTCCTGCGAATCTATCACTATTAAATCTTGCACCATTTTATTTCCATCCACCAATATCATCTTTGTTTCAATGATTAATTGTGCACCCATTTCTAGCATTTCATGGGATTTTATTGATGTAAACCCAATAGAAGCTCCTTCTAAAAGGAAATGTGGTATGGTTCCATGGGAAGATGACACCGCATAATCCATATCCTATAGGATGTCACTCACGAGCCTTAAATCCTAAAGTGTAATGATTTATGTGGGTAGGTACACATTCATTCTAAACCTTTTTTGAATCCATCCTTTGAACACACAAGTGGGTTCCCTTTAAAAAATATTGGGTGTTACAAATTTTTATGAAGTTATCAGTCTTGAAAATTTAAACCTAGATCACACATCTACACTAAAAAACATCAATATGAATTCATGGGAATAATTTTAGAGGTATTATAGAATTTATAATTATCACTTTTTCCCCATTCAAGAAGTATTATTATATTTTCACTTTACTCAACCTAGTAGCCTTCAATAAACATAATCTCATTAGAGGAGCAGTTGGTGGTAGTGGAGGTGAAAATAATCCCATAATATCAGTAATAAATTCATGAATATGATCTTCAATTATTGGTAATCCCTCTACTATAGATTTTTCACTAATAGGGGAATCCTCATTGAGCTTTATTCCCCCTTTTTTATATTTCAAGGAATCAATAAGAGTTTCCTCACCTCCTTCCCAAATAAGGGTTCAAAAAATGCATGAATTTCTTATAATTAATAAAGGAAAATAATAACGGAAATTCATTTCACCTATGACTTGGGAGTTTCTCAACTCTCATCATTTTTTATTCCTGCTCTTGATGTCAATAATACATATACCCATTATTAATAATTAATAATTTCATTAAAGGAATTGATTAATGTGTCCACATCTCCATGATAGGCTCCAAATTCTTCATATAGTTCTATAAAAGTGAAATTTTCATGAGATATTATTCTTTAGTAACCCACTAGGGGGTTCTCCACTTATTGAAGAATACTCTCGGATTATTTATCTGAAAATCATATTTCTCTTGTAATTATACTACCTCTATAAATTTTGTAATGCCACCATAAAAATCATGGGTAATTATGTAAGTGACCAAATTTTTGAGTGATATGGGACCATATGTATAGTGAACGAGATTATTTTTACATTATTAATTAATCATTTTAATAATAAACAATATAAAATAATTACATGGCCCAGATCCAAAGGTTTTTTTCTTGGTAAAATTATGACCGTACATTACTTTTTCTATATAAAACAAAAACATTTATTTAATTTCTTCTTCTCTAACTTCTTATTGTACCATTAATTCTCCATAGTAAATATAGTCGCCAGAGGATATACATGAATGAAAGGGGTGAGATAAAATATATATAATAGGATAGATAAAAACATGAAATTATATAACAAGGGGTGATCATAATTATAAAGTCATAATCATATTCATGAGAGGAAGAATTAGGTAAAGTCATGGAATGTGGAAATCCATAAAAATGAAACATCATGTCTTAGTGGTCAACTACCACACATAGTTGTGAAAAAAGATAGAATCATGTTTGTGAAAATTTCAAATTTCTCATGAGATACATCACATTAACCAATGAATTGGATCACTATATAATTCTTGGTGCACCCATCACATCATAAAATTTACATTTCACTATATAATTCTGGGAGAACCCATCACATCATAACATATACATTATCATGCTTTCCACATAGAACATGTATGAATATTATACATAAAATAAAACATGGTAAGGAATGTGTTTTATTTATTAAATCATAAATTAATAAAAATTTTGTTCCCAAATGAAATAGGTAATACCATACTTGATATAAGATTCATAAACCTTGGGTGAAGAAGAAACAATCTCAAGAAGTAAAAGGTTTGTTTTTTTTGAAAAAATAGTTCATTTGGGAAAAATTTTATTTGTCATTAACTAAATAAGAAAACATTTATATCCAATAAAAGGTTATAAAATGATGAAGAAATTATATTAAATTAATATCCACAATGAAAATTGGGTGAAAGAGGGAAAACCCAAAGAAATAGAGTTGGGTTCAATAATTCCCCTTACCTTATGTCTGGTTGATTTATTCACTTTAATATCGTATAATGACATTAAATTTATTAATTAACAAATCTAGAACTTTTTATACATTAATATGGTTCATTATAGTTTTATTATGTTCATTTCTGGGATTTTTTATGACTTATAGAGTTTAATTTTATCGTTCAGGTTCATTTTTTTCATGGTTTTCATGATCAGTTTAATTCTATATATGAATGAAAGTTCATGTAAAATGAGAATAAATGTCCAGAATTATTATTATATGTTATTAATTATATTAAATAATTTTAAATGATCTTATAATTAAATTTCTTATTTGTCATGATGTCAAATCATTAGATGAAATATATTGATGATTGTTTTTAGTTAATTTTGGCGATTTTTCGATCACATTGAATTTGTTTTGTTTATCATTTAGTATTATATAAAAATTTTACTTTAGAAACATAAAAAGGATTAAAAAAATAAAAGTTAGAATCCTTTTTCAAACATTTAATGTTTTTATTAACATCATTGAAGGTATTGATGGAAAATGAATGTGCATCTCCAATAATGTCAGTAAATTGTCACATCACTGGTGTTGATTAAATTTTTAGAATAAAATAGATGGATAAAGGATTTTTATTATATATCATCCATTAACATTATATAATTCTTTTATAAAAAATATAATAGTGTTATCATGACTTTTGTATAAGATTAGGTGAGTATAATAGAAGGAAATAAGTGAAATTGAAAATAAATTTAGAGAAAAAGGAAGACTATTTTACCCCTTAAATTTCTCCTCATTGAGAACCTTCATAAGGAAAAGTTTTTAATATTTTGATGATAAAAAGGTCTCCTGGATATGGGAGAGGGTCCTAGGTATAGTTTTGGGTATAATTTTTACAAGTATCAGATCATGAGAGGTTTGAGGAGAAGAGGGTGTGAGGGGTGGTATTTATAGTGGAGGATCAGGGTGTTTTCCCATTATTATAATCATTAGTTTATTATTTTTGCTCAAGACTATGAATATTTTTATAATTATCTATAAATATAATAAAATAATGATAGATGGTTCTACATTAAGGTTCTTAAATCATTCTTACATTAACAATGAATCAACAATTCTTGTATTTTTCATTTATTGAAATACATCATATTTTATTATTCATCAAAAATTCAAGTATTTCAGAAAAAATAAAAAAAATTAACCAAAACCATTTTTCAAAATTTAGTCTTCAAAAAATAAATCCATTTTAGGAAAATAATTTTCTAAATATCAGTAATTTTAGTATTAATTAAAATCATCATTTACTTAGAAAATACTAATTTTTAAATTTTCACTAACTTTATAAGACTTTGAAAAATTACTTAAGGTCCAATAAAATTATCCAAAAATAATAATACATCATAGAATTAATTTATTAGTACATTTTATAAAAATAAATTTTCTTTTGAATTATTAAAAAAGTCATAAAATTAGAATTAAATATTTATGGATTATAAAGATGCCAACACTTAATAAATAATTTTTAAAACATTTATTTACTTAGACTATCATATAATTATATAGTACATTCTTCTATAAGATGCCTAAATTTTATTTATACTTTCATGGGTGTGTATACTATTTATTTCTCTAGTTTACTATTCATAATGGTCATATTACTATTCCTAAGGTCATACTTCTAATTCATTGGTATTAGATCCTTAATTTCTATAAATACTTCTTATTTCATTAAATATTTATTTTTAATATTTTTATTATCATCAATAAGTTATTTTATGTGATTCTTACTGCATGATATTATTATAAGAAGGTAGAAATTTCATTGATAAATGTTTGGGTTGTTATATTCATCCCTCCTGAAATTTCACCCCTGAAATTTTATTTTTCATACATAGGTGATGGTACTTCTACTTTATTGCCTCCTTCGGTTACCAAATTGATTCTTCATACTTATGGTTTCTACACAACACTTTGACAATATAGGTTGTCTATTTGTGTAGAACCTTATCTCTCTAGTCCAAAATCTTACTTTCTACTCCTCATAAGAGAGATCATAATCCAATTGTACAACCTCAAACTTCCATAAAAGTGAGGGATATTGTATTTAATTCCTTAGGAGTGATACATGGAACACATCCTGAACTTGAGCCATATTCGATGGAAGTGCATGCTGATATTCCACGACTCTTATGTGATCAAGGATATCAAAGGGTCCAATATACTTTGGAAATATCTTCCCTTTCTTTCCAAACTACATGAATCAATATCATGGTGTTTTTTAAGGAATAATTTATCTCAAATGTTGAACTCCAAGTCCCATCAAAGGTTTTTAGAAAAGTTATTTTTTTTATTATGAGTAACATTGATATGTTCTTGTATGGATTAAACCTTCTATGTCATCTCTTGCATTATATCAGGTCCATGTTGCTTTCTTTCCCCAACTTCATCCCAATAGGTTGGAGTTCTATATTTCCTTCCATAGAGAGATTCATATGGATCCATCAAAATACTTTAGTGGAAGATATTGTTGTATGGGGACTCAGCCAATGATATATTCTGATCCCAAAAACCTTTTAATTACAAAGTGTAGGCTCTTAGAATTTTTTCAACCATCTAAATAATCCTTTTAGATTCTTCATCAGTTTAGGGGTGATAGGTCATGTAAAAATTTAATTCAGTTCTCAAATAATGTTGAAGACTCCTTTAAAATTTAGATATGAATATTAGATCACAATCATAGACAATCAAGAGTGTAACTCCATGTAGTCTCACGACTTTAATCTCATATATCATAGCAAGTTGTTCAAGTGATAGATCTGTGTGAATAGATATAATGTGGGATGTCTTGGTGGGTAGGTCCACTACAACCCATATCACTTTGTTTCCATTAAATGGATTCTAGATACCCATGAAAAATTCCATAGTTATATTATCCCATTTCCATATGCGTATAAGAAATTATGGAATCATCCCTTTGGGATTCTATCACTCAGAATTAACTTGCTGAAATATCAAGAACTTGATATATACTCCATAATCTCATTCTTCATGTTGTCCCACCAGAAGTGTTCTTGGAGATCATGGTAAATCTTGGTACTCCTAAAATTGATAGGGAATTTTGGTCTATTTTAATTATACAATAGCTCTTTCATCCCTGGTGATGAAGGCACACAAATCCTCAATCCAAACTGAATCAAAAAATCATCATTGATATAGAATTATTGTAGTTTCCCTTCCATTATTGTATTCACCTTCTTTTGTAACTCAAGATCACCCATGTGTGTCCTTGTATCTCCTTTGAAGCATGTTGAGATCCTTTTATGTGAATATATACCTTAGGCTCTTATGATCAATATATATGTGACACTTCTCACAATAGAGTTTGTTCCACATACTTTTCATGGAAAAAATAATAGCTCCTAGTTATAGATCATGTGTTAGGTTGGTTTTCACGTGGATTATCAACTTACGTGGGGATTAGGCTATCACGTTATCATTTTTTATGAGTACAAAAACCCAACCTTTCATAGATGCATCACTGTATATCACCAAACATTGTCCTCTTTTTGTTAATGTGAGTAAATATGTAGTGATCAAACTTCTCTTTAGCCATGTGATTCTTTCCTCACATTCATCCATCCAGACATAAGTTTCCCCATTCCTTTTTAACATAGTTATCAGGCTTGAAAATCGTGAGACATTTCTCAAAAAATATCACTAGTACATAGATAATCTATGAAAACTACATATTTCTATGACACTATAGGGTCTAGTTCATTCCTCAATTTCCATTGTTTTTAGGGGTCCCCAGAAATTCCTCCACATGTGATCACATTTCCCAAGAATGTGACTTGTCTCATCCAAAAGTCACAATTTATGAACATGGAATATAATTTTTTTTCTTAATTAATGTAACTAACACAAGCCTTATATGAACTTAATGTTCCTCCATTATATTAGAGTAGATCTTAATATCATCAATAAATACTACCACAAATTTGTTGAGGTAATCTCTATAGACTCTATTCATCAAATCAATGATGATTTCAAGGGCATTAGTATGTCTAAAGGGAATCACCAGAATCATTTAATGCTCATAACAAATATAGAAGGTAGTACTATGAATATCTTCTTTATTCGCCTTTAGTTTTTGATATCATGAACAAAGATCCACCTTTGATAAGTACTCATCTCCACATAGTTGATCGAACAAGTCATCAATCCTTGGTGGAAGATACTTGTTCTTTATGTTGATCTTGTTGAGTTTTTGATAATTGATACCCAGTCACATTGATCAATCCTTATTCTAAACAAAGAGCACTGGCACACACCAAGGTAATTCACTAGGGTGTATGTACCCTTTGTCCAAATTCCCTTTCAACTACTTCATTAACTCCTCTAGTTCGATAAGTGAAGTTTTATAGGGGCACTTTGATATAGTAGTATCTCAAGGTATAAGTTCTATTGAGAACTCTACCACATGATCTGAGGTATGTCTAGGTAACTCGTTAAGAAATACATCATTTTATTCCCTCAAAATGGTCATTTCCCCTAGGTGGATCCCTTCCTTTTACTGAACCATTTGAGTGAGGTATTCTAGTTCATAGGAAATAAAAACCTACATCATTGATGGATTTTCAAAAGGATATTCATGATATTTCTTTCATTTATATAGGAGCTTGGGGTGGTTCAAAATATGAGAATATATTTCCTTTTCCTGAAAGGTGATACGTTCTCTATATAACATGAGCCAATCCATCCCCAGTATACTATTGAATTATACCAAGGGATGTATTATTAGATTATATGGATGAATCATCCCGCATATGACAATAGGAGAAGATAAAAACACTTGGGTTGAAATTATTATACCACTAGTTTTTTTTGTAGATATATCTACTTCAAGGTTTTAAGGCTTTAATTTAACAGTTCTTGCAATCTTGAAAGAAATAAAGGAATGTATAAAACAAAAATAAAATAAGAATATTTACATTCGTTACTGAATAAGATGTGTACCTTGTAGGACTTTGTTTCCTTGTTACACTTCAAAATTAGTGATTTAATAATACATCCCTTTATCCTTTGGATTTGGTGGCTGCTAATGTAGATTACCCCCCGAGGACTTGAGGTTTAGATCACTATCTTTCATAGTTCCCTTTCTCCCAACATTTGTATCATTGGATCATGGGTAGTGATCTCTGTTCCTCCACAACATTATCCTTCTTCCTCATGTATTTTTGACATTCATGACCTTGGTGGCATTTTTTCCAAAAAATAAGAATTTTCCCATCCCTTTGAGGTAGTTCCCAAGATTATTATTCCCACGTTTTTACATGTGGGTAGTTGAGTTTTCTATCCACTTTTTTTATCAGATCCTCTAGCTTGAAACTCTATCATTCTTTACATATAAGCATTTCCAATGGACCATTCTCCAAAATCCATATCCACTTTGAGATCACATCGAAAAACATGATCATAAATCCCAAAATATCAAATTTATAGAGACTTTTGATGTTTTTATTTTAAACCACTATTGAATCTATCTATTTTTCTAAAATTGTTGAAACAAATATTGAAGCTTACCTTGAAAATGTTGTGAAATTTTTTAAATAGGTTGTGATAGATTCTCTTTCTTTATGATTAATCTCTATGAATTATATATCTATCTTTTTTGAAGAGTTTTAGGGAAATACTTGTTAAGAAACATTATATTAAAGGCTTCCCAATCAATATTATAAATATTTTCCTTCATCTTGGTGTTCTAAATAAAGGACCACCATTGATCAGACTCTCTATCAAAATGGTAACTGGACAGAGTCACATTCTTCATATCATAACTATAAAGACTAAAAAAGATATTATCTATTGAGTTAACCCTCTATTCCACAAATAGTGGATCATAAGAACAACTAAATGTTGATGGTCATTACTGTATAAAACACTCGATAGAAAGTTTCTCCCTCTTAGGTGAAGGTGTATATTTCACATTATTTATGTTATTATTCATAACCTGAGACATATCTATAATCATCTCCACAAAATTTTGAACTCGACCACTCAAATAATCGGGGACATCATTCGGGAAATCGTTGCATTGTACCTTCCACAGTTTTTTGGCATGGATTCACCTAGTTCCCATAATTTTCTAAAAAATAAAATGTTAGAAAAAACATAAGTCATAAAGTCGTGAATAAATAATTTATTACTTTGGTAAATTACCTTTAAAGAAATATATTATGGGATGCATATGTTTAGAATTTCTGAAAACAAAGTTTCATGGTTGCTTACTTATAGATAGTCTCATACTATAGGCTTTCACTAAGGTTATCTAATCCTAATTCTCAAACTAACTAAATTGTTCTATGATACCAACTATAGAGACCCTTGTTTTTAATATAATATTAATACATCGTTTAAATGATAAACAACGTAAAATAACTACATGAATATGATCTAAAGGATTAGCTTCTTTTGAAAATTAGGACCATACATAACTTTTGAAAAATAAAACATAAACATTCAGTCAATTCCTTATTATCTAGCCTCTTATTGGCCCATGAGTTCCCCTATGAGTAGTCACCTAAGGATATACATCAGAGAAAGGGGTAAGGTAAAATTATAATAAGAGGATATATAAGAACAAGATAAAATATAACATGGGGTAATTATAATCATATCATCATCATCAAAATAATCATGAGAGGGAGCATTAGGTAAATTCATGGAATGTCTCAATGCATAAAAATGAAACATCACATCTTAGTGGTCAACTACCACACATAGTTGTGCAGAAATATAGAATCATTTTCATGCATATTTAACTTTTTTCATGAGATATATCACATTACCCAATGCATTGGAGAACTATATAATTCTAAGAGCACCTGTCACTTCATAACATTTACATTGTTCTATAGTGTTCTGGGTGCACAATTCACATCATAACATTTACATTATAATTCCTACAACATAGAACACGTATCAATATTCAACCTAAAAACCCATGGAAAGGACGTTTTTTCACTTAAAAGATAATTTATTCATAAAAATTGGGATCCCAAATGAAATAGGGAATAACATACTTGATATATGATTCATCAACATTGAGTTAAGAAGAAACAATCTCGATAAGTAAAAGGAGTGTTGTTTTAAGTAGATTTCTTTTGTAAAACACTATGTTTGTCATAAAATCAAGTAGAAAAAATTCATATCGTTAAAAAGGTAATAAAATTATTATGAAATTAAATTTAAGTAATATACATACTAAAAATTTGGTGTAAGAGGGAAACCCCATAGAAAGGGAGTTGGGTTCGAGAATTCCCCTTACCTAATGTCTGAATAAATTCTTTACTTTAATATCCTATATAATCACATTAGATTCAATAATTAAAAAATATATAATCTTTTATAAAATAATTGTATCCATTAATGTTTTATTACATTTGTTTATGGTATTTTTTATGAGCTATAGAGTATAATTTCATTGTTTGGGAGCATTCGATTTCATGGTTTTCATGATCGATTAACTTGTATACATGATTGGAAGTTCATGTAAATGAGAATAAATATTATAAATTTTTATTTTATTTTACTAATGATATTATTGAAGATTAAATTATCTTATAAATAAAATGTTTATATAGTATGAGGATGAATCTTCAGATTAAAATTAATGATTGTACTTTTATCTTAATTTCGCTATTTTTTCAATCCTAACCAATTTTTTTTGTTTTATAATGTAGTATTATGTGTAAATGTTACATTAAGAAAATAAAAAAGGGATATAAAATAAAATTTATTATACTTTTCCTACCATTTATCTATTTCATTAACATAATTGAAGTCATTAAATAAAAAATAAGTGCATCACCCACGATGGTGGTAAATTGTCAAATCACATGTGATGATTTAATTTTTAGAATAAAAGAGATAGAAAAAATATTTTCATTTTGTATATTACACTAACATGATAAAATTATAGTATATCAAAAATTATATAGTTATAATTACTTTTAGATAAGATAATGTGAGGATAATATAAGAAAATAAATGAAATTGAAAATAAATTAAAAAGAAAAAGGTAGAGGATTTTACCTCATAAATCTCTCCTCCATGAGAACCTCCTTTGGTTAAAGGTTTTAGTATTTTGATGATACCAAGAGCTCATAAAGTTTAGATAGTATATTTGGGATCATTTGGGAAAGATTTTGGACAATTATAAAAACCTGAGAGGTGTGAGGAGAAGAGGATGTTAGGAGATGTATTTATAGTGGATGGAGGGGTGTTTCCTCTGTAACATCCCAAGTAAATAAATAATAATACATTCTCATATTTATTAATATTTACGAATTAAATATTAATTTTACTTTAAATGGGTTTCTATGTTTGATAGCATACCCGATATGCAATAAAGAGTTTCTTTGAAAATCTTACGTCGCACACTAGTAATAAAATAATATTATTTTAAATGGTAGTTAACACGTAGTCGTTGTATTGGCGGGAATGAATATAAATAACTAAAATATGATTATATATGTTTGTTAAATGTTTTTACATTTATCCAATAAAGTATAAAGTCTTAAAATACGAAAAGAATTCAATTTTAGGCATATATACTCTAATTTTCACTAAAGGTCCACTTATCGCCTTTTGGTGGAGAACCGTCATTAAATATAGTTTTGTTCACCCTTATAAATTCTATTGGACCAAATAAAATTCTTCTTTAGAATCGGGACATCAAAATTTACATTCTGTAAATTTTTGGTATTTTTCCGATAAGGATCATTTTTTAATGAATAGTGAAAAATGTTGTATTTTAATTCAAAACCTCTTTTTAATATAATTTTTTTATATGATTAGATTATATTTTTAATTGGTTTTAAAGTGAAATTAGAATATATTTTTACCATTTAATCCAATTTTTTTCTTTGGAATTAATTTCACTTTGAAATCGGACTTAAACTAGTGTCAATCTTTTGATACTTTTTGTTTCATAAAAACACGCTATTTGTTTTGACAGCGGGAATTAATTATTAAATTAATTAATGAAAATTATATGTTTTTAATTTTTTAAAATAGACATCATTTTTGAATTCGGAATATCAAATATAGATTAGGGTGAATTTTTGGTATTTTTCTGAAAAACTTCAATTTTGATGAATAGTGAAACCACTAAGTGGTAGTTAAAAAAACTTATTTTTCGTTTAAATGAAATTTTACCACCTATGTGTTTTGAATTTCAAAAATAAAACATACATGGTTGTCAATAAGAAGTAAAATGTGGTTCAATGGTATTAAAGTAATTTTTTGGTGAATAGTAACTTTTAAGTTTTTAATCGCGATTAGAGGTAATTACTGTAGTTTAACGTAAAAATAATGTTTTAATAATATGAAATGACCTAGACACATGTCCTACCCTTATTTTATGTGTCATTGCCGACCAATAAAATCAATGGGTCAACTTGGGGACCCCATGGAGCCACTTTGGTAGGAAAATGACATTAATAACTTTTTATTTAAAGTTAAAATAAAAATGTCACAAACATGAGTTGTTTTACTAAACCATTTTTAAATGGGGTTATACAAGTCATATTTTTGACTATAAATATTCATTAGAAATATAAAAAGATTTCCTAAATCATTATAATTTTTTTATAATTTTTAGACATTAAATAAATTAAATTCTTTATGACATCATGATGATGCAGCGATTACCTTATTATTTGAAGATTTCAATAAAATGAAAAGATAATGTAAAATCTAAGACCTAAACTTGTCAAAAACCTATTGGATGGGTATATTTCCAACCCTTATCATATTATCCTCAAATTATATCATTTTGGGACCTTTTAAATCCGAAACTCATTTTAAAATAAAGTAACATTTCTTTACTTTCCAAGAGTGCCCCTCCTCTCCTCTTATAAAAGGCCCCAACCTCTACCACCTTACCCACACATCTCAATCCTTTGTATCGTCCCACCCATGCCCATTTTGTATCTCCACATCCCTATCTTACTCCTAGAATCCTCAATTTGGGAATAAGTCTTCCCAAGGAAGCCTTTGAGCTCAAATCAAAAAGAGTTACCTGATTTAAAGGTAGTGTCTTCTCTTGTGTTCTTTTGTTTTATTTTGCTTCTCCAACCCCATAAACTCTTTTTATTCCTTTCTTTTGTAACAAAACCAGTATATTAAATATACTAGGATGTTGTTATAAGAAGTATTCGAGCTACACTTACACACACCTACATCTAATGGTTAAAGAACATAGTGTTTATGTTGATGGTGAATTTCTGCCTCACGAAACGATGATTGTTCAACACACATATAACACCTTCAAAGGTGGCCATTAAGATGACACTATATTTATATATGATATATAATATGTTTATGTTTTCTTTAAGCTTCTGTATTTTTCATTTATGGCATACCTTTATGGTTTCCATTATGGGTAAACGCGATATCTTCATTTTAGAAAGTGCGGACTACCGCCCCCTCAAAGTGATTTGATTCGTTAATACCATATGTGGTACGTATAAAGGATAGATTTAATGATATTATATATGATAACATTCTGGAATTATAGTTCTATTATGTATCATTATGTTTTAATTCATTAAATATGAAATAGAAATGGAAGTAGCGTTCATGCGTACGTACGGCTTACCGTCTCCATGAACGATGCATATCACTTCTTATCCCAAAATGTAATGAACTATTATATGTACATATATATAATGGATATATATGATTTATGTTAAATCTAAATGATGAATATAATTCTGGAATTAAAATATAAATATCTATCATTTAGTTTTAATTCCATTAATATGACATAGAAATGAAAGTAGCGTTCATGCGTACGTACAGCTTACCGTCTCCATGGATGGTGCATTTCGTTTCTTACCTCTAAATGATTATTTAATATTATAAATGCATGTATATACGGGATATATATGATATATATGGCATCTACATCATGAATATCATTCTTGAGATAATGGATATTTGACTACGTTAACAACTTGTAAATATAAGAAGTTCATTTTTGACTCAAGTACCAAATATCAAAAAACGACCGTTATTAACTTAAATGACTACATAATGTTCATAACATTGTAATAAGTGATATAAAAGGAATAATGAAGTTGAAAAAGGTTCTTAAGAAAGAATAAATTAACTCAAGTTTATTATTCAGGAGGTTAAAGAACAATCGAGTCATGTCGGACTCGAGGTATGGGACTTCATCTCAATCTCCTTTCATTGAGGCGTATTTTGTTTTGTACACCACTTTATTTTATACGGTGTATAAAACCCTTTTACTTTTACATTTATTCAAAAGGAATATTTTTATATGAAGTGTTTTACTAAACGAAAAAAGGGGATGTTTTTGTCGTACGTATATGGCGACAACGACTTCTCCGCCGCTGTGACCATTATTTGAGATTCAGCTTCCTCTACAAGCCATAAATTTTTTAATGAAAAATAAATACCAAGTTTTTATTTTCTTTTATTTTGTTATTGAAAATGGTTTTTATAATGGATTTGTTATGTCAATATATTTATGTGATATATTGTGATCAAAGTTTGGAAATGTTTTCTTTCCATTATATTTGTTTTATGTCTTATGATTTAATAATGGTACTTGGACATTTGACGGGTGGTTACGTGATAAACCATATGATGGGTGGTGTCGTGAATACCAGGATGGGTGGTTATGTAATAACCTAAAATGCATTGGGTATGGAAGTCGGCCGTATGGCTATTCCATTAAGTGATATGTGTGGAAGTCGACCGTATGGTTATTCCATTTAAGTATATTTATGTCCCAAGTTACCTTTATATGTTATGTGATCTTTATATGGGTTATATGGTAACCTTTTGGTTACAAAAGGGTAAGTAATGATCTTTTATTCAGTGAAGAGTTTTTACTACCTCATAAAGGTGAAAAGTATTACTTTGATAAAGTATACATGGTTTACTTGTTGTTTTGAAAAACTAACAGTTTTCATTCATTGTGTATCCCTTACTGAGCTTTTTATTATCACCCAAAGTTTTTTTGAAATGTTTTTCATAGGACTTAATGTGGAATAGGGTCCAGGATGGGATCAAGGGAAATTCATGCTATCTAAAACATGGAACTAAACATGTTTCTTTTTAAGAGTTTTTATTTTATGGAAACTTAGTATTAGTGTCTACTTTGTAATCTTTTGAGATGTAATAGTTATGATCTAATTCTCTAAAACTCTAAACCTAAAAATATCTTCAATGGGAATTATTCATTTAATTAAATATTAAGTAATGTTTAAGTTCGGGGCCTTATAGTTGGTATCATAGGTCAGTTAGGATAACTTTAGGAGTTATAATTCTATTAAATGATTATCCAAAAATATTTTTTTGAAATGATATATTTTTTGAATATTACCTTGTTGCATCATCTGATACATGTTTGTTAAGAATTGATTTTCCTAGAGGAAACATAACAGCTTTTCTGGGAAGGCATATATAGGGAAATGACCTTTCAAATCAGTATCCTGAGATGGTCAGAATCAGAACTAAACAGTTTGCTGTAGTGATGGCTCAGTTGAATCAGGTGAAAAATGTTGGTTGTTTTTATTGATGATATTGTGGTGTTTTCTAAAAGTAAAGAGGAGTATGAAAGAAATTTAAGGGTTATTTTGCAAACCATAAAAGAAAATAAATTGTATGGAAAATTCAGCAAGTGTGAGTTTTGGTTGCAACAAATTCCATTCCTTGGTCACATTGTTTCTAAAGATGGAATAACTATTGATCCTGCTAAAACAAAAGTTATTGAAGAATGGCCAAGACCCACAAATGTAACTGAGATTCATAGTTTCCTTGGTTTGGCAGGTTACTACCAAAGGTTTGTTGAAAATGTTTCACGGTTATATAGTCCAATGACTAAGCTAACTCGGAAGGGTGTTAAGTTTATCTGGACAAACTAATGTGATGATTGTTTTCAGGAGTTGAAAAGAAGATTGGTGAATGCTCCAGTTTTGGCACTTCCTTCCAGGAATGGTTAGCTTGTTATATACCGTGATGCTTTGTTGAAGGTACTTGGTTGTGTCCTTATGCAGAATGATCTGGTAATTGCATATGCATCACGTCAATTGAAAACTCATTAGGTAAATTACCCTACACATGATTTGGAATTAGCTGTTGTTGTTTTCGCTTTAAAAATTTGGAGGCATCATTTGTATGGAGTAAAGTGCGAAATATATTAACTGATCACAAAAGTTTAAAGTATAAATTCACTCAGAAAAAATTGAACATGAGACAGATGAGATGGCTAGAATTAATCAAGGATTATGATTGTACAATTCATTACCATCCGAAGAAAGGAAATAAAGTGGCTGATACTTTGGGTTGAAAAAGTAATGCTTCATTAACTATGCTACGTTTGGAACGAGATCCTTTGGTTTTTGATTTGATGAAATTTGGCATAGAAGTTGTTGGTGGAGGAAGTTCTTCTCTTTTGTTTCAGGTATCTGTGAGATCATCCCTATCAGACAGAATTAATCAAGCATAGAAGAAAGACAGTGGGTTGCAGAAAAAGGTAGAACTGGTTCAGAAGGGTAAGTTGCCTGAATTTAATATTGATAATGATTGTGTTTTGAGTTTTGGGAAGAGATTGTGTGTGCCTTGTGATTCACAGTTGAAGAGAGAGTTGTTATGTGAAGCTCATAGTTCCCCATTTTCAGTTCATCGTGGAAGTACTAAGATGTATAGAGTTCTTCGGGAGTATTACTGGTGGGACGGAATGAAAAGGGATATTGTTGATTTTACTGTGAAGTGTTTGACTTGTCAGCAAGTTAAAGTAGAGCGGCAGTTACCAAAAGGGATGATTCATCCTTTATCAGTTCCAGAGTGGAAATGGGAAAATGTATCCATGGACTTTTTTGTGGGATTACCGAGGAAATCTTGAGGTAATAATGCAATCTAGGTTATTGTTGATCGATTGACTAAATCTGCTCACTTCCTTACTATTCGAGATACATTCTCTCTAGATCAACTTTCTCGATTGTATCTTAAAGAGATAGTCAGGTTGCATAGAGTTCCCCTCTCCATTGTATCTGATCGTTATCCCAGGTTTACTTCTAACATTTGGAAAGGCCTTCAGAAGTCATTGGGTACTGAATTAAAGTTTAGTACAGATTTTCATCTGCAATCAGATGGGTAGTCAGAACGAACAATTTAGACCATGTAGGATATGATATGAGCTTGCTCTATGAAATATCAGGGAATTTGGGACCAACATCTTTCTTTGGTTGAGTTTTCTCATAATAACAGTTTTCATTCCAGTATACAGATGGCACTATCGGAGGTATTATATGGGAAGCGGTGACGAACTCCATCTTTTTAGGATGAATTGGGTGAAAGGAAGATGATGGGACCAGAATTGGTAGAAGAGATGGCAGAAAAAGTTCAGTTGATTCAGAAACACCTTAGAATAGCTCAGAGCATTCAGAAGAGTTATGAGGATAACCAGAGGAGGATCTATCTTTCGAGGTATGTGATCATGTTTTTCTCAAAGTTTCACCGTGGAAATGTTTGATGCGATTTTCTAAGAAAGGAAAGCTGAGTCCAAGGTTCACTGGACCATATGAAATTTTGAAGAGAGTTGGATCAATTGCATACAGAGTGGCATTACCTCCGAGTTTATCTCAGGTACACAATGTTTTTCATGTTTCGATGTTGATAAAGTATATGCCAGATCCATCTCATGTTTTGAGCCCAGAGGTAGTTCAGTTGGAAGAGAATCTCTCTTATGAAGAACAACTATTCCAGATTCTTAACCGAAGAGAGAAAGTGTTGCGAAATAAGGTAATTCACCAGGTAATGGTTTTGTGTAAAAACCATATGGTTGAAGAGGCAACATGGGAATCTGAATATGCTATGAGGGATAAATACCCCCACTTATTTTGATTAGTGAATAAAATTGAGAGGATGCAATTCCCAAAAGGGGGGAAGGATGTAACATTCTAGGTAAATAAAGAATAATACATTCTCATAATTATTAATATTTACGAATTAAATATTAATTTTACTTTAAAGGGGTTACTATGTTCGATAGCATACCTGATACGCAACAGATATTTTCTTTGAAATCTTACATTGCACACTAGTAATAAAATAATATTATTTTAAATGGTAGTTAACACTTAGTCGTTGTATTGGCGGGAATGAATAGAAATAACTAAAATATGATTATATATGTTTGTTAAATGTTTTTACATTTATCCAATAAATGATAAAGGCTTAAAATATGAAAAGAATTCAATTTTAGGCATATATATTCTAATTTTCACTAAAGATCCACTTATTGCCTTTTGATGGAGAACCGTCATTAAATATAGTTTTGGTCACTCTTATACATTATATTGGACCAAATAAAATTCTTCTTTAGAATCAGGATATCAAAATTTACTTTGTGTAAATTTTTGGTATTTTTCCGATAAGGGTCATTTTTTAGTGAATAGTGAAAACTGTTGTATTTTAATTCAAAACCACTTTTTAATCTAATTTTTTTATATGATTATATTATTATTTTAATTGGTTTTAAATTGAAATTATAATATATATTTACCATTTAAGCCAATTGTTGTAGTTTCAATTAATTCCACTTTGAAATCGGACTTAAACTAGTGTCAATCTTTTGATACTTTTTGTTTCATAAAAACATGCTATTTTTTTGACAGTGGGAATTAATTATTAAATTAATTAATGCAACTTATATGTTTTGAATTTTTTACAATAGACATCATTTTTGAATTCAAAATATTAAATATATCTTAGGGTGAATTTTTGGTATTTTTCTGAAAAACATTAATTTTTGATGAATAGTGAAACCACTAAGTGGTAGTTAAAAAAACTGATTTTTCATTTAAATGAAATTTTACCACCTCTGTGTTTTGAATTTAAAAAATCCAACATACATGGTTTTCAATAATAATGAAAAAAAATTCAATGGGATTAAAATAATTTTTTGGTGAATAGTAACTTTTAAGTTTTTAATCGCGATTAGAGGTAATTAGTGTAGTTTAAGGTAAAAATTATGTTTTAACAATATAAAATGACCTAGAAACATTTCCTCCCCTTATTGGATGTGTCATTGACGACCAATAAAATCCATGGGTCAACTTGGGGACCCCATGGAGCCACTTTGGTAGGAAAATGACATTAATAACTTTTTATTTAAAGTTAAAATAAAAATGTCACAAACATGAGTTGTTTTACTAAAACAATTTTTAAATGGGGTTATACAAGTCAGAGTTTTGACTATAAATATTATTTATAAATATAAAAATATTTCCTACATCATTATATTTTTTTTATAATTTTTATACATTAAATAAATGAAATTATTTATGACATCATGATGATGCAGCGATTACCTCATTATTTAACGATTTAAATAAAATGAAAAGATAATGTAAAATCTAAGACCTAAAATTCTCAAAAACCTATTTTATGGGTATATTTCGAACCCTTATCATCTTATCCTCTAATTATATCAATTTGGGACCTTTTAAATCCGAAAATCAATTAAAAATAAAGTAACATTTCTTTACTTTCCAAGAGTGCCCCTCCTCTCCTCTTATAAAAGGCCCCCACCTCTACCACCTTACCCACACATCTCAAGCCTTTGTCTTAGCTAACCCCTACCCATTTTGGCTCTCCACATACCTATATTACTCCTAGAAGCCTCACTTTGGGCAGAAGTCTTCCCAAGGAATCCTTTGAGCTCAAATCAAAAAGAGTTACCCGATTTAAAGGTCGTGTCTTCTCTTGTGTTCTTCTGTTTTATTTTGCTTCTCCAACCCCCTAAACTCCTTTTATTCCTTTATTTTGTAACAAAATCAGTATCCTAAATATACTATGATGTTTTTATAATAATTATTTTAGCTACAATTACACACACCTACATCTAATGGTTAAATAACATAGTGTTTCTGTGGATGGTGAATTTCTGCCTCACGAAACGATGATTGTTCAACACTCATATAACACCTTAAAATGTGACCATTAAGATGACACTATATTTATATATGATATATAATATGTTTATGTTTTCCTTAAGCTTCTGTTTTTTTCATTTATGGCATACCTTTATGGTTTCCATTATGGGTAAACGTGATATCTTCATTTTAGGAAGGGCGGACTACCGCCCCCTCAAAGTGATTTGATTCGTTAATACCATATGTGGTACGTATAAAGGATAGATTTAATGATATTATATATGATACCATACTGTAATTATAATACTATTATGTATCATTATGTTTTAATTCCATTAAATATGAAATAGAAATGGAAGTAGTGTTCATGCGTACGTACGGCTTACCGTCTCCATGAACGGTGCATTTCATTTCTAATCCCCAAATGTAATGTACTATTATAAGTACATATATATAATAGATATATATGATGTGTGTTACATCTAAATGGTGAATATAATTCTAGAATTAAAATATACATATCTCTCATTTAGTTTTAATTCCATTAATATGACATAGAAATGAAAGTAGCATTCATGCGTACGTACGGCTTACCATCTCCATGAACGGTGCATTTCGTTTCTTACCTCTAAATGATTATGAAATATTATAAATGCATGTATATACTGGATATATATAATATATATGGCATCTACATCATGAATATCACTCTTGAGATAATTGATATTTGACTACGTGAACAACCTGTAAATATAAGAAGTTCACTTTTGACTCAAGTACCAAATATCGACAAACGACCGTTATTAACTTAAATGACTACATAATGTTCATAACATGGTAATAAGTGATATAAAAGGAATAATGAACTAGAAAAAGGTTCTTAAGAAAGTATAAATTAACTCAATTTTATTATTTAGGAGGTTAAAGAACGATCGAGTCAAGTCGGACCCGAGGTATGGGACTTCGTCTCAATCTCCTTTCATTGAGGCATATTTTGTTTTGTACACCACTTTATATTATACGATGTATAAAACCCTTTGACTTTTACATTTATTCAAAAATAATCTTTTTATACGAATCATTTTACTAAATGACAAATGGGAATGTTTTTTTCGTACGTATGCGGCGACAACGACTTCTCCGTCTCCATGACCATTATTTGAGATTCGGCTTCCTCTACAAGCCATAACTTTTTTAATTAAAAATAAATACCATGTTTTTATTTTCTTTTATTTTGGTATTGAAAATGGTTTTTATAATGGATTTTTATGTCAATATATTTAAGTGATATACTGTGATCAAAGTGTGGAAATGTTTTCTTTCCATTATATTTGTTTTATGTCTTATGATTTTATAATGGTACTTGGACATTTGACGGGTGGTTACGTGATAAACCATATGACGAGTGGTGACGTGAATACTAGGACGAGTGGTTACGTTATAACCTCCAATACATTGGGTATGGAAGTCGGTCGTATGGCTATTCCATTAAGTGATATGTGTAGAGGTCGACCGTATGGTTTTCTCATTTAAGTATGTTTATCTCCCAAGTTACCTTTATATGTTATGTGATCTTTATATGGGTTTTATGGTAACATTTTGGTTACAAAAGGGTAAGTAATGATCTTTTATTCAGTGAATAGTTTTTACTACTTCATTAAGGTGAAAAGTATTACTTCGATAAAGTATACATGTTTTACTTGTTGTTTTGAAAAACTAACAGTTTTCATTCATTGTGTATCCCTTACTGGGCTTTTTATGCTCACCCCAAGTTTTTTTGAAATTATTTTCACTAGACTTAATGTGGAATAGGGTCAAGGATGGGATCAAGGGAAAGTCATGTTATCTAAAACATGGATGTAAACATATTTCTTTTTAAGAGTTTTTATTTTATGGAAACTTAGTAGAAGTGTCTACTTTGTAATCTTTTGAGATGTAATAGCTATGATCTAATTCTCTAAAACTCTAAACCTAAAAAGATCCTCAATGAGAATTATTCATTTAATTCAGTATTAAGTAATGTTTAAGGTCGGGGCCTTATATCCTCATTATTATATTCATTAGTTTATTATTTTGGATGAATAATATGAATAGTTTGAGAATTATCACTAAATATATTAAAATTGTGAAGGATCATTCTATATTATGGTTCTTCCATCAGTATTACATAAAAATGATGAAATATTCATTTATTTTTCTGGTATCAAAAATTATCTTCTTTTACTATTCGTAAAAAGGTCAAGTATTTCAGAAAAATACAAAAAAAAAATAAACACAACAATTTTTAGAATGATATTATTTAAAATTGAACTCCATTTTATAGGAATAAGTTTCTGAATATTATTAATTTAATTTTTAATTAAAATCATCATTTACTCCGAAAAATCCAGATTTTAATATTATAATTGATTTTATTACACATTGAACATTTATATAACATCTCATATAATTATCTTGAAATCATCAGACATCAAAATATTAATTTATCAATGAATTTTATGAAAACAAATTTTATTTTAAATTATTAAATTAATCATAAAATTTTAATTAAATATTTATGACTTACAAAAATGAAAACACTTAATTAATAATTTATAAAACATTTATTTAGTTAGACTATGATATAATTATACCATATATTTATTTATAATATGCCTTAATTATATTTATAATTTCATTGGTGATGCTACTATTTATTTTTTTAGTTTATTGTTCTTTATTTCATATTATTATTCATAAGGTAAAGTTGTTATTTCATCGGTATTGGATCCTTAGAATCTAGAAATGCATAATATTTCATTAATTATTCGTTTATAATGTTTTTATTATGGTGTATATGTAATTTTATGTAATTTATACTATATTAAATTACTATTATAAGGGATAAATTTCGTTGATAAAAGTTTGGGTCATTATAACATGACTCACTTTCTTTATTAGAATCGGATATATCAAAGGTTTCCTAGGATGTAATTTATATGGTATTATTGTATTTGTTGTTAGCTTTGTATCCTGTTCTTTAACAATTAGAGAAACTTAAATTATGTTAACAATTTCATCCAAAATTACTCCAAAATATGTGAAAATAAAAGGTCCAGTATACTTCTTTGCAATTACATACCCATCATTGGTAGGGGGATGTTCTTCATGGATGCTTTTCTCCTCAAGTTTAAAGATAATCTTGAGATAGAAAGCATCCATCAAATGTTTTTCTTATCAAAAACTGCTTAGAGGAGTGCGATATCTCTTCTAGATATATATCTAGTCTCTTCAAAATAATCCTAGTGAATACCCATTACATATCCACCCTCAATCAACCTTGGTGACTAAGAATCCTTCCCTGAAGGATATGATATAGCCTTAGGCCCCATGGGTGTCAATCAGGTTATTTATTAAAATTTATTTGTAGGTTTATATAGTTTCCAAGAAAAGTTGTCATGATGATTTAAAATATTCTTCATGGTCTTATACTCTAATAATAGTAGGTTTAGTTCACATATACATGGAATATAAGTCCTAAATTGGACCTTTATTGGCTATTGATCATTAATGAATCCATATACCCCCAGGTACCTTTCAAACTGACAGTTCTTGGGGTACTTGCACTACTCAATAGGGCAATCCCATTATTCAATACCGCAGGGATACACCCCACACCCATTCTCAAGATCCATTTTGGGAAGTGGTCTCACCCCTTCAGGCCGGTCCCTTTGCTCCCATCTCTATCCCCCATGAAAAATTGAGAGTCACATTGAAAACTTTTAATGCATGGTCGATAACATTTTGGGTCAAAAAACATGGAAATCCATTTTATTCCTTGTTCTGACCTAAAGGTGTATTTTTACACAAACTCAAAATTTGGTGTCCAACTGAGGTTTATATCTTCAATTCTATGGAAATAGTTCATGGAACACATTTCATGATGGCTATAAATTCTCTTTCATGAGACCTTGAGATAACTACACTTTATAATATAAATTTATTAATTAATAACATGGGTAATAAATAACCAACGATATGAGTATATACTATCACATTCCTAATAATTTTCATCCCCATATATCATTTCTCCATTAGTATCCATAGAAGGTAGGTTCCATTAATATAAATCCATCATGGTGATTTGATATTATAACACTATCCCCAATGGAAATATCCAATTCTATTATTTAGGGAACCTCATCCTCTATTTGAGAATAATTCATGTGTGGAAACTCTGAATGAGGCCCCTCTAGGTTTCCACCCTCAAAATCAGCACATCATATTTGAAATTGTTTGGAATAGTTAAAAACAAATATACAATCCTCAAGGATAATTAAAATTATCTTATGGATATATTTACCATATCAATATCAGTGAAAAAATAATTGATCTGGTATTTTATTCAAATAAGATCATCAACTAGACCTTGATTGACATGAGTGGAAACTGGACCATCTTTATTGGTGGAAAATTCTAATTCTTTATGTTTATTTATAATTATCACTTGTTCTATTATCACTAATTATATGGGTTCCCCTTCCAATAAAATAGAAGCCAGGTTTTATAGGATAGTGAGAACTACTAGATATAAAGACTCCATGGAATAATCTAACAGTATTAGCTATGTTTTAATAGGGATTGACACAACTGGATCTGACCTCCCTTATGATTCAGCTATAACCAACATTATATAGCTCCATTACATAAGGGTAGAGGTTAATTTATCCTATTAATCTAGAAATATTAAATCTTTATCCTAGGTAGTGAAATACACTAGTATCAATTGGGATTGAATGATTAACAGTGCAACCAAGTTTATCATTTATTTTTATTTTCTTGATGTCACTCCAATAAAGGTTCTTTCTAAAAGGAATAGTGTTATGGTTCCATGGGATGATTATGCCCCAGAATCAATATCCTCTAGGTTTTACCTCAATATCCTAAGATCCTAAAGTGAAATTATTTAGGTTTGTATAAACTCATTCATTTACAAACTTGTTCAAATACATCCTTCCAAATAACCAAGGGGTTCCCATTCAAAAATTATGGGAGTTAAAAACTTTTAGGTAGTTGGGACCCTCAAATATGTGACCCTTGATCATAAAACTACACTAAAAAATCAACAATATAAATTCATGGAAATAATTGTAGAGGTATTCCAGAATATATAATGCCAACTTTTTCCCCATTTAAGGAGTATTGGCATCTATTTTTCATTACTCAACTTAGTAATCTCCCATAAACATAGTGTCATAGTAGAAGTAGTTGGAGGTGGTGGAGGTGAAAATTCTCCATGAATTTCATTAATAAATTCATACATAAAATCTTCCATTTATGGGAAACCCACTTCTACAGAGTTGTCACCAAAAGTGGAATCCACGTTGAGTTTTGTTCCCCCTTAAGTTTATTTCAAGGAGTCAATAAGTTCATTCCAACCTCCATCGCCAATTAGAGTTAAAAAATGTTTGAATTTCCTATAATTATTAAAGCAAAATAATAATTTAAATTCATTTCACATGATACTTGAGAGTTACTCAACTATCATCATTATTGTTTCCTATTCTTAATGTTAATAGTTTATATACCTGATTTGAATGATTAATAATTCCATTAAATTAATTGATTAATGTTTCAATTTCTCCAAGATATGCTCTAACTTCTTCAGGTAGTTCTATAAACGTGACATGTACATGAGAAATTATTCCTTCATAACCTACCAGGTAGATATCCTCTTCTTGGAGAATCATCTAGGATTCATTATCATAAAATAATTTTTCTCCATTAATCCTACTACCTCCAAAAATTTGGTAATGAAACCATGAAAAGAATGGTTTGTGATGGAAGTGGCCAAATTTTAGAGGGAAATGGGACCATATGTCTCAATTTATTCCTTGGAATCATATATATCAAAAGTTTCCATACAGAATGTCATTTTTTGGTCTTATAGTATTCTTTTTTATCCATCCCTTCTATTCATTAACAACTGTAGAGACCTCAACTAAGGTAACTAGTTCAACCAATTGTCCTCCACAATATGTGAAAATCTAAGATATAGTATAGGTCATTGCAATTACATACCCAAAATTGGTAGGTATATGTTTTCCTAGATTCTTTTCTCCTCAAGTGTGAACATAATTTATAGATTTAAAATAATTATCGATTTTTTTCTTGACTCAAGCTACCCAAAGGATTATGATATAACATATAAATATATATTAACTATCTCCAAAATAATCTTTGTTAATACCCATTACATATGAACTACCCATAAATCTGGTCCACTAAGACTCCTTCACTCAAGGATATTATGTACCCTTAAGCCACATGGGTTTCAATAATGTTATCTATTAAAATTTATATATAGGTTTATAGTTTCTAGGGAATGTAATCATGATGATTTATCATATTATTCATATACTTATACTTTAATAATAATAGGTTTAATTCACCTATAAATTTAATATATGGCCTAAATTATACCTCTGGTATTGATTGAACGTTTATGAATTCATAGCCCCCAATTTGAGATATTATCCAAACCAAAAGCACTTGAAATGAACCAACATGTCTAGAAATTACTATTATGTCCAATATGATGATATAATGTTTTTATAACTGGGACTTCCAGAATGATTTATTTCCCAATATCTAGATTATATATCATTACTAATGTCATAACTCTAAACTCATTATTTGACTCACACATTGTTAATAAAAAACAACTTTGAAACATAGTAATGAACATTTCTAGTCAAACCAGTGAATAATTTCTCAAAGAATCTTCCCACCCCACCTAGTGAATTTTCCTTTTTCTAGTATTTTCCAATATGTTTCTACAATTTTTTGACTTTTTTGGGTTGTAAAAGTTTTTTTAATCCTTGTTTTTTTCTCATGTCCATTTAATATATTAAATAGATAATATCATTTGTAGAAAAACAGTGTCAAGTTTATAGTAGACCTTCTCCTCTCCCATGAGATTCTACTCTATTTTGGGTGTCTCTTTATAAGTGATGGGTCCACTATAAGTTTTACCATATATAATAAAGGAGGAACTCATCGTAAATAACCCCCAATATCCACCAAACTCTTTGATCATATGATCATCTCAAATACTAAAGTCAACCACCCCGTGCACATGGTAGAATGTAATTGTATCCATAGTCCATCTTTTGGAAAAGTCTAGTAAGAAAATCTTATAGTAATGTGAGAACGACTGAGACACCCATTATTATGGTAAAATCTACATTATTCATGACCCTACCCCATCGATAGGTACCCCCTAGTATGAAATTAAAGAGAAGGAGTTACCCCTGATGCTGACCTCTAATACACCATGGGTTTTTTATTAGAATTGATAGCACAAAGTGTTGAATTATAAAGAATTATCATCAAAAATGATAGAATAATAATATATAATACACACATGAAAATAATATCACATATATATAACTAAAATACTAAAATTTTGGTCAAAACAAAAGAGTACAAAGAGAAATCATAAGGTAATGAATATAATTCAGCTCTAACCTCCAAGATAGTAATATAAAACTCAGTATATAAAACCATCCTTTAGGAATGAAAAATAATTTTAATATACATATTCAAAGCATAAAATGTATACTCATTAGGATCATATATAATTCCTCCCAATAAAATGTGAAAATATCATACTAATGTACCATTGATTAAACTAAAAAAATAACATGAACCTAACCAGGACGACTAGCCATTCAAACTATGCCAAGGACCACTAGAAAAATAATGAATCCATGTTAATAAGACAATATTTGGAGAAATATAGGGAAAAGAACCCCACATACACATCCCAAATGAATTTCTTCTTTCATATCACAATATCAAACATTATGAGCTCCCAACCTTAACATATATACAAGTAATCATGTATAAATTGAAGTTTAATGTGGGTCATGTTTTCTCCCTACATAACCCAGTAAATATCCACATATCACTTTTTTCTAACATTTAATCATCAATAAAAAATGTTTATAATCCTAAATTCATAAATAATACAGTTGGGTATCATAAATATTAACAATATCAACATCATTCCCTCCTACCATGAATTACTGCCATGACATATCACGTCCTCTGATTAAGAATAATTACCTCCACCTATTTCAACTATAGCTTGTACCTTCCACCAAATGGGTACCACCAACATCTGAAACTACTAGAGGGGGAGTGGGCAGATATGGTAAATCATGCATCTATTTCCTCTCCATAATATATGTTGGTGAAAACTCCCCAAAAAATATTTGGTTGTCGTTATGTATCACTCATGATTGGTGGAGTATGTATAGAAATTACATGAAAATACAATAATATAATATTTCACATAATTAATATCTTATGGATTCACATAAAAAGGAACTAATACAACCCACATCACTACCATAACAATTCATGTCATCTTCCACCAACTACCACCACCTCTATATGAAACTTCTCCATATGATTAAGCCATAGAAAGAACCCACAATTCCCTCTTTAGCCAAAATTTCCACCAAATTATATACTTTCCAATTCTACAACTATGATTCATTAACTAAGAAATTTAATTCAATATTTAAATAAAATCATTCTACTTATCAACTATATTTATTCCAGTTCATTTATCAATAATAAATTCATTAATCAATTTTCACAAATCTCATTCCCATATGATAATCATTTAATCCCACTTCATTATTATCAATGTATCACATAACCAAAAGTTATCCACAACAATTTAACCACACAAAAGACCCACCATCTCAAAACAATAACTATTAACCAACCACTACAAGCTATACTTCAATGTATGACATTGCGAACAATCTACAACCATTACTCATATATCCTATCCTAACCAACTATAGTTTTACTTCCTTAACACCTTCTACTTTTGAATTAGTCACCAAAATCACGATATAAACCCTAAAGACCCATAGAAGAATAAATAAATATAGAACACACTATCATTGACCAAAAATAATTTTCCATCACAAAAATCGTCACAATACAATTTCATCTTTAAATACTGGTTACATGCCATTTCAACAACTCTAGTGTGGTTATACCCATAAAATTATGAGATTTTCACACAAAAAGTTCATATCCTTATATAGGTGATCAATACGTTATATATAATGTGTTTAAAAAATAAATCCTGATAGGGTTTCTTGAACTATATTGAAACACAGTTGGAATGGTTCTAATAATTTCATATCATAGTAGTAGCAAGCCTCAAGTAGTGATCTAGTAATGATAAAAATGAAGTAGATAAATACATGAGAACATATCCACATATCAATTTCATTACAATTAATCATATTCCATTATATTTTTAATTCACTCTATAATATATATACAATGTGAAAATAGAATTGAAATCACATGGATGAAAAATATAGGGAGAGAAAACCAATCCATTACCTCAAGGAAATCATTCTGAACTATTTCACAATTCATGGTGAATAAGAGATGAAAAAATATTAGAAACACATTAGAAAATTTTGAAATAAGGAAAATCATCACCCCCCCCCCCCATCAACAATATGATAGATACCCACATTAACCATACATATTTATCATAAATAACTTTCCTAATATGATGAATGAATGATAAATAAATAGGGAGTGATACAAAACTCCCAAAGGAGTTCTGGAGAATAAATATCCCAAGAATAATGGCCAGTTACTATAAATATTAACTGTGATTTTCCTCTAAAATTACCTATGATATGACATGAATACGGAGGAATGAAATAAGGATAATGAAAATTGGTGGGGTGTTAAAATTTATAGTCATTTCTTCAAAACACCATTCACTATGTGGTATACTACTTTACTTCATGAATGACCATGGGAAAAATAATTCATAGTGTGATATTTATCTTAATTCTATGAAACATTTGAGTAAATACCCAATAAAAATTCATATTTCATAACTATATAAACTAGTAAACCATTCACTTCATGAATGATACATTTAATATAGTGAAAAATTGGGATATGAAACCACCCAAAAACGATTCGGATGACCCCATTCCATGAAATAATGGATGATGTCATGAAAAGACCCTAATTTCATTAATCTTGATTCAATTTATGAACCATAACACCAAATAAATTCAATATTTCTTCCTATACACTTTCATATCATGAATCAAGGATCACACCATGAATAACATCCCTAGTTTAAGTTTTATCTCGGACGCCACTAGATTCTCCTTGAAGATCCTCTTAACAACTCTATCACCTAATTATCACCATGTAACAAGTATAGAAATATTGAAAAGTTACACCATTGCCCTAATATCTCAACATAACTCACTAAATGTATTCCATACAGATAATATCCACCCCTAATACATCCCTAATATGAGATACTAGATTTTTATATGAGGTACATATCTTCCTATTTTCTATTTAAATACTTTTTATGGTCTTCTTTTAATATCATTTGAGGTCATGGGGGTGTTGGGGGTGTCTGAAGCTTTTTCAGAGCTAAAAATATATCTTTTTGGGAAAAAAATCCAGGGCTCCCAAATAGTGGAAACCATGCAAGTTAGGACGCACAGTCTGTCTAACCATGTAAGGCCAGGATAGAGGTAAATATGATCTCACATGGTTTGTTTTGCCATGCAGATTGAGGTTCACACCAATATAGGAGAACCTTAAATTTTTAGTAAAGGTTGTTTTCAAGGTTTTCATATGGTTATTCAAACCATGCGATGTGACCATGTAGGTTCCTCTTATCACCAAGAGGATGCATGTTTGATGCATGGTTTTCCGAACCTTGAATCTAAACTGTTTTGCTTAAAGAATTTTTGGGAAATTAGTATTTTTCCCAAAAAAAATTAAACATAAATTTGTTTCACTTTATTATCCTAAAGGACTTAATATATGTGAGGTATCTCCTTCAAATGAAGAACTATATGCTTTAATATTATTTCTCTATCAGAACTCATTAGATTCATGCCGCTGAGTACTCAAGTCCATTTGTGTCATTCTTCATTTATCTTCAGATCAATGTACTTATTTAGGTTCAAGATAATATGTTATATTTTTAGTTAATATATTATTTCTTCATTTTTTTCTGATATGAGATTAATAAGATTATAATACTGGATGAGCACTCTACTACAGACCTATATTGGGTGGTATATACTTGTCCAAAGTGATTTGATGACTTATATATCTTTTTGTCATTTTGATTCCCACTGGAGTTTCTGTAATGTCCCTGAAAATGAATTTAATAATTGAATTAAATGAAACAGAACCTGTTGGGTATTCCATTTGGTTTCTAGAGACATGTTTTAGGTTTTTACTCTAATCAAGGTCACCTAGGGGGTGTTACTTTGAGATTTTATTTCTTGAATAAGTCAATGGGTGAGTAAATGATATTTCATATATAGTTCATTCCCAACTAAAAAATTAAATAAATTTAATTTTTTAAATAGGAGATAGTTCTCCTCCCTTTCCATGTTCTGATGTGATGTTTTTCTGATTTAATTTCTTGAATGTCTTGTTTAGATATTTTCGTAATGAGTGGGTAAACTAATGAAATGTGAATGATTAGGTTTGTATATGAGTGGGTATACTCATGAATTTTAAATGCTGGTATATTGATAGATGGAATGATATTTGAATATAAATGAATGTGGATGTATGGGTTTGTATACAATGGATCTTGATTCTAATAAATTTTATGTACATTACAACCATGGGTATTATTCCATGTAAAAAGATACCTTAAACCTATATGATCTATAGATATTGATTCTTTATGATGCAAAAAACATTTCTACCACATGGATCCTTCTTGTTGGACACACATTGGGCAGGCACTATTATTTCCCTCAGAATGTGTTTTATGATTAGGAATCACTACTTCCTAATGGTTTCAAACATGTTTGATCATGGAACAAAAAACACCCATTGGTTCTGTATCCAAGGGGGCCTTCTTTCCAAAGGTAGGTACTCATTATGAGGTTTGGATGACGATGATTAAAAACTCACATTAGTCAGGAGGATGGGAGTCCAGGATCATCACACCCTAGGGGAATTATTGCCAATTATGGGACTCTCGTATAGATTTAATACATATTCCTGAATCCTTTATTAATTAACAAGTACAATATGTATTTCCCTAGAATTAAAATCCAATTATTAGTACGTATGGAATACAAAATAATCTATTTGTACTTGAGGATTTTCATCAATAGATATATATGTGTGTGTGTGTGTGTGTGTGTGTGTATCCGAGGTTCTCCATCAATAGTAACTTCTTAGGTAATAATTAGTGATTCCTTGGTCATTATTATAATAATAGTTTTCTATCCCCATAGTGGCGAACATTGTATTGTATCATAATCATGGATAAAAATAGTTGTTTAGATGTTGGGATCGATCCCATTAATGGGTTTCCTATGTATCCTTGTGAAAGGAATCACAACCCATGTAGTTTAGTATTTATTAATGGGGAACATTATACCTTTTTATGGTCATGTGATGAGGACTGAACTGTATAGTTTAACATCATGTGGTAGGGATGTCTAGATAGAAGGTTCCTAGTCAAGGTTGATTGTGGGAATTATGTCGAATCAGCTAAGGGAACCTGGAAAGAATATGGATTCCCATGTTGAATTAGACCCTACTAGGAATATGGTCCAGATATAACTGGGTTGATTTGTAGTGTTGGTTTTGGACCTCATGGAGGCTTCCTACTTATCACCTTTGGATGGGAATCACATCCCACATAGTTTGGTTAATCATATAGGGGAGTATAGCCCTTTGATAGGATTAAGCTGGGGCTTACTCCTGAAGAGGATGCTCTTTAAAAGCACCATGAGTGATGTTTCAACTCATGGTGGTTTGGGAGATTACTTCAAGTCTTACTCAAGAGGTTGTTGCCCGGATTATGGGGATTATAATTGGGCCTTAATCTTATGGATGATGACTATTGTGATCATGACTTTAGTAGGATTCCTACATATAATGGTTAGTATGAATCCTAGTTCCCATAGATCTGTATGTCTTATGGATTTTTCATATTTCATTATCACCATTATCCCTTAACCCTGCATGATTAATGCCCAGTGTGAGAAACTAGAGGATGTGGAAGATCTGGAAAACCACACAATATGTTTTTATCCAAAGGTGGAAATGGATACAAATCCCAAAGGGATAGGGATGAGTCACTGAGTTATCCCACCTCTTATGTCTCCTCTTCTGTTAATGTATGAGGTTAGGGATATGGAGGAATACATTGGGGATACAGAATTTCCCTCTCTTTAATTTACATGGGAATGAATCTAGCGTATGGATAAGAAAGTGGGTTCCTATGAGGTGGCTAGTAGGTAGAGAAGAGAAAGAGTAAAACCTCATGAAATAAAGGACATGGTCATACTCTAGGATTGGTTCCATAAATTTTGTTTAGTAATGAGATAGGATAATATCATTCAATATTTAATGAAAAATCATGTGTAATACTCACACTCCCTAGTAGGAAGTAGAGGCTCTAGGTCTCTAAGAAAATAAGGGAAGGACATGGTCCTAACCCTTGTATCTGAGACTGGGAACTCCGCAAAACTATCCCTAGGATAGGGTTCCTCATAACTGTAGATATAAAAATACACATATTCTACAAGGATCCTAACTATCTAGTAAGACCGATGTGGGAAACCAATGATCATAGAAATAAAAATCCAAATTGGAGACATGTTGGTCTGACTTTTCACATGGTTTTTCATGTTAGGAGGATTTGAATGAAGCTTTGAGTTAATCCATCTCATTAAATGGATCCAAAGGAGAAGAGGTCCCTCCATGTATTGATTTGAAGAAGGCATAAGGCAAGGCTCATGCAGGTTGGATGTTATGGTGATCTGTAGTGGCTCACACATGGGGTTCTCCATGTAGGTAGGCATGGGAAATTTGGTATCACCTTTGGCGACGGACCACCTAGGTGACTACACTTGGGTGAAACTTTTCACAATCCTTAAAAGGTTATCTACAAAAATTCTCATATTTGACTCACATAGGTCCCTATTTCAGTATGGGTACCTCATACTAGACTTTGTTTATTAGGGGGTGGGAAGTGCCTTGCATAGTTGTTGTTTATTGTAAACACTGTGAGGACATTAGTTTCATTATCCCACTTTAATTCCCATAACTTAATGTTTTATAAATCTCTATAGAATATTATGGGGGTCTTGAGAAAAGCGCTAAGGTTAACATAGCATTGGTTGTACTTTGAGAATTTATATCAATCCAAATGAAGACCACGGGGTCCTATTTATATGAAAATATGCACCTTGGGAGAAGGGGCCATCTCACATAGGTGTTCATGTTAGTCAGTCTCTCAGGGTTACACACAGGTACCATGTACAGTAACACTTCTTGGGGTACTAGCATGGCTCCGTCAGGAGAACCCATGGTTACATACAATGGGGTTGTTCCCCTACACGCCTGCTTGGGTTTAGTCATGGGTTGTGGTCCTGTCCCTTCAGGCCAGTCCTTTCCCTCCTATCACCTAACCCCATGAAAAATAAGGATTTTCATCATGATATTTTCATTCCTATTTGATGATGTTTTGGTTCCCAACACATGGAAATCCATTTTATTCTTTCTTTCATAATAAAGATGTATTTCCACACAAACTCTTCATTTGGGCTCTAAGTGAGGTTTACATCTTCAATTCTAAAGAAAAAGTGCATGGGACACATTTCACGATGTCTATAAATTCCATTTCATGACACATTGAGATAATTAAACATTAATTTTCTATGGTTGAAAGTAAGGTCAAAGAAATTTAAAAAAAGAAATATATTACTTAAAAACAAGGAATGGTAATAATCGAAGATATGAGTACATACTATCATATTCATAAGCATTAACACTTTCAACTATCATTTCACTATTAGTTGGGAGAGTAGGTAGGTTACATTGTTAGAAATATTTCATTGAGATTTTATATTATATTAAAATCACCATGTAATATATATCAACTTCCATTATTGAGGGAACCACATCTTATATGGGAGAATAATTCCGGGAAGGAACCTCTAAATGAGTCCCTCTTGGTTTCCACCCTCAAAATTTTCATATCTTATATGACATAGTTTGGAACAGTTAAAAAAATATTCAAGCCTCTAGTGTCATTAACCTTTTTGTTTGGATACATTTATCAAATCAATATTAGTGAAAAAATTATATATCCCATCATCGGTCCAAACAATATCATCAGTTAGTCCACATGGACATGAGTGGAAACTAAGCCATCTTGATTAGAGTCTAATTTTATTTCTCCATATTATTTGACAATTCTGTATGATTTTATAACCATTTCTTATATGGGTTCCCCTTACAGTGATACGTGGGTCATTTATTATTGAATAGTGGGAACTGGTAGATATGAAGCCCCTATTGAATCATCTTCCAGTATCGACACAGTTTAAATGTAGATTAAAACAATTAGATCTTACCTCCCCTATGATTCACCTATAAAAAAAATTATATATCTCTATTCTATAAGGTTAGAGGACAATTTTTCCTAGGAAGAAATCAATCCTAAATCTAGATCCCCTGTAGTTTTAGCCACTAGTATTATCTTTCTTTGAATGATTTACAATACACCCATGTCTGGAATTTATTGTGATTTTCTTGATGTCCCTCCAATTGTTGTTATTTCTAAAATGAAAGTTCTTCCCGTTCCATTGAAAGATGAAACCTCATAATCCATATCATCTAGGTTTTCACTCACTATCCTATGATCCTAAAGTTGAATGATTTATGTGGTAAATTACTCATTCATTTCCAAACATGTTTGAATCCATCCTTTCAACACACCAATGGGTTCCCTTTCAAAAAGTGTGGGAGCTAAAATCTTGTATGTAGTTAGCACCATTGAAAATGAGAACCTAGATCCCATAACTAAACTAAAAAATAATCAATATAAATTCATTGGAATAATTTGTGAGGAATTATATAATTTATCATGCTAAATTTTTCACACTGAAGGTGAATTTTTTGGTTTTTCACTTCACTCAACATAGTTGGGTCCCATAATCATAATCTCATGGGAGGAGCAGTTGGGGTGGTAGTGGTGAAAATGCTCAGGTAATATCAGTAATAAATTCATGCATATTGTCTTATATTATAGGGAAACCCTATTCTATTGATATTTCACCAAATGGGTAATCCATATTTAGTTTTGTTCTTTATTTATTGTATTTAAAGAATCCAATAAGAGTTTTCTCACATCCATCCCCAATAAGGGTTCAAAAAATATATGATTTCCATATAATGGTTAAAGTAAAATAATAATGGAGATTCATTTTATATATTCCTTTCATTTTATTCAACTCTCATCGTTAGTATTTCCTTCTATTGATGTCAATAATACATATACTTGAACTAAATAGTTAATAATTTCAGGGAAGGAATTGATTAATGTGTCTATGTCTCCAAGATAGGATTAAAATTCTTCAGGTAGTTCTATAAAAGTGAAGTGTGCATGAGAAATTATTCCTTCATAACCCACTAGGGTAATATCCTCTTATTAGTGAATCCTCTAGGATTGTTTATTAAAAAAGGGAATTTCTCCAGTAATCCCATTACCTCAATAAATTTTCTAATGCCACCAAGAATATCATGGGATGTTATGGAAGTGAAGAACATGTTGAGTGAGATTTAACCATATATCGCAATTTATTCTTGGTAATCATATATATCAAAGGTTTCCATGGAGAAGGTAATTTATATGGTCTTATTGGATTTGTTGTTACATATGTATCTTATTCTTCAAAAACTGGAGAACCCACAAATGAGGTAACTAGTTCAACCAATAGTCCTCCAAAATATTTAAAAAACAAAGATCCAGTATAGTTCTTTGAATTTACATTCCCAACATTGGTATGTGGATGTTATTCCAAGATAATTTTTCTCCTCAAGAATGAACATAATCTAGAGGTAGAAAGCTACCATCAAATGTTTTTCTTATCACAAACTGCTCAGAGGAGTATGATATCTCTTCTATATATATATTAACTATCTCCAAAATAATTATGTTTAAAATACATTACATATCCACTCTCCATCAATCTCGGGGACTAAAACTTCTTCCCTCAAGGATATGATGTATCCCTAGTCCACAAGTGTGTCAATAATGTTATCTATTAAAATTTATTTGTAGGTTTATATAGTTTCTAGGAAAAATGTTCATGATGATTTAATATATTCTTAATGGACTTATATTATAATTGTAGTAGTCTTACTTCACATATACATTGAATATAAATCCAAAATAATACCTCTAGGATCAATTTATCATTTATTAATTCATATCCCCCATGTGAGCTGTTATCTAACCCCAAATTACCTGAAATGGGCCAACATGTCTGAAAGGGGCCTTCCCCATGCGGGTATGTCCAATATTATGATATAATTATTCTATTACTAGGACTTCTAGAATGATGAATTTACAAATCTCTAGATGATCCACCATTACTAATTATTTTAACTCTGGCCTCATTATAGGACCCACACATTAGTAATAAGAAACTACTCTATAACATATAAATTAATGTTTCAAGTCACACTAGTAGATCATATCTAAGAGAATCTTCCCTACCCCACCTAGTAAAATTACCTTTTTCTAGTATTGGATAATATGTTACTATAATTTTCTGAGTTTTTTGGGTTGGGAAATTCCTTAGAATCATCATTTTTAGCTCATGTCCATTTAATAAACTGAATAAATAATATTATTGGAGAAAAATTAATGTCAATTTTATATTAGAAATTCACTTCTCCCATGAGATTCCACTATATTTTGAGTATCTTATTGATAAGTGAGAGTTCCACACTGTGTTTTCCCATATATAAGAAAGGGGGGAACTCATCATACATATCCCCTAATATCCCCCCAACCCATTGATCATATGATCATCCCAAATACTGTTGTCATCCTCCCCATGCACTAGGTGAAATTTATTTGTATCCCTAGTCCATATATTGGTAAACTCAAGTAATATAGTCTTGTTGCAATGTGAGAATTATTTTGAGTCCCATAATTCTTCTAAAATCCCCAAAATTCATGAACCTCCCCCATTTAAATGTACCCTCTTGGGTAACATTAAAGAGAAGGTTTTACCCATAAGGCTGGCCTCCAATAAGATCTAGGTTTTCAATCATAATTGAGAGTATAAAGCATTGAATTGGGAGTAATTATCCTAAAAATTATAGAATAATATTATATAATCTACCAATTAAAATAATATCAAATATATATAACTAAAATGTTTAAATTCATGTCAAATGATAAAATAAAAGTCTAAAAATTAGTAATATGATAAATCATAAGGTAACGAATATATGCTACTCTATCCTCTAAGATAGTAATGTCCAAATCAGTATCTGAATCCATTATATAGGAATGAAAATAGTTTTGATATTTTTATTGTGAGTGTAAAATGTATAGTCATTACGATAATACATAAGGTCTCTCACAAAAATTCAAAAAATTTCATACTAATGCACCATTGATTAAACTGAAAAACTAACATGAACCTAAATAAGGTGACTAGACATAAAAATTTCACCAAGTAACACTCAAAAAATAATTCATCCAAGGTAATAAGACACTATTATGAAAAATATAGAAAAGGAACCACATATCCAATTCCCTAATGAATTTCCCCTTTCACATACCAATTCAAAATGTCATGATCTCTCAACCCTTAAATATATACCAATGAACATGTATCAATTCAAGATTGATGTAGGCCACAATATAACCATACCTACCAATTCAATTTCCACATAAATCCTATTTCTAACATGTACCCATAAATACAAACATTTATATAATCACCACCTCATGACCAATGCAGTAGGGTATCCTAAACATTAACAAAATCAACCTCATTCCATCCTACCATAAATAACCCCCACCACATATCACATCCCTTGATTAAAAAGAATATCCTCCAACTATGTTATCATCAGATAATACTCACCACCAAATGGGTACCACCATCATATGCAACTAATGATGTGAGAGGGGGGGATAAGGGAAATCAGTCGTATTTTCTCTCCCCACAATTGATGATGGTGAAAACACAGCAAAAAATATTTGTTTGATAGTATATATCACTCAAGGTTGGTTGGGTATGTATAGAAATAACATTAAAATAAAATTATATAATATATATCATAATTAATATCATGTGGTTTCACATAAAAATAATCTCACACCACTCACATCACCAACACAACACTTCAGGTCATCTTCCACCAACTACCACGACCACTATATGCAACTTATACATATGATTAAGCCTCAGAAACAACCCACAATTCCCTATTTAGCCAAAATTTATACCAAATTATATTCTTAAATATTCACTAATTATGATCCATTCACTAATAAATATAATTCTATATTTAAAAGAAAAATTATTCTCATTATCATCTATATTTATTCTCATTCAATTATCAATATTAGATTCATTAGTCAATTGTCAAAAATCGCATTACCCACCCATAATCATTTAATTTCAATTCATTTTTATCCCTCCATCACATAACCACAAGGTATCTACAAAAATAATACCATAAAAAGTCCCACCATCTCAAAAAAACACTACTAACCAACCACTAAAAACTAGCCTTCAATGTATGTCACTACGAACAATATAAAACAATTACTCACAATCATATCACAACCAACTGTAGTCTAAATGACTTAACACCTTCTACATTCGAATCAGTCACCACAGTCACCGTATAAACCCCAAAAAACCACATAATCATAATAAAAATATAAAAAATACTCTTATAGAATTAAAATCAATTTCTATCACACAGAAATAATCACAATACAATTTCATATTTAATGATAGGTGACATAACATTCCATCAACTCTAGAATGGGTATACTCGTAAAATACAGTTAGTTTTACAAAAATAGTTCATATACTTATGTAGGTTATTAATCCATTATAAATTATGCATTTATACAATCAATCATGATATGGTTTCATGATCCATAGTGAAACACACATGGCGTGGATGCAATAATTTATATTCATAGAAGTAGCAATCCTCAAGTAATGATCTAGTGGTAATAACAAGTAAGTAGATAAATACATGTGAACATACCCACATAAACATTCAATTACAATTCATCATAGTCCATTATATTGTTAATTCACACTAAAATATTCATACAATGGGAAAATCATTCAAATAACATCGATAGTTTAAATAGGAAGAGAACACTAATCCATTACCTCAAAGGAAGTTTTCAAAACCATTACAAAATTAATGGTGAATAAGAGATGAAAAAATATTAGAACCACGCTATAAAAATTTTAAATACAAGAAAACATCATCCCCATCAATCACTCATGGGACTCAATGAAGAATCTTTGGTCTTCTAAACCTTGTATCCGTCCCTTCATGTTATGACACTTCTGATTATATGGAATATCCATGGTAAATAAGATATTATTAGTTTTAGGATGAATATATTCTAGATATGGTACTTTAATTGTATGTTATGGCCATAATTTATTTGAAATGTAGGCTATACGGCAAGGTAATGGGTTATATAATATATTGTGTATACAGAATGGCCATGTTGTTTACTTCATTTTTCATTACTACTTCCTTTTTATAGTATATTCATGCTTATTTTTTAAGTATCCATGTATGGTTTAATAGGGTTACTTTCTTGGTTACTTCTTCCTTGTTCACTTTACATATATTATTGTCATGCATGTTATTTTATGCACTCTAATTTACCTTGTATTGCATAAGTTGTGACCTTTTATTGACACTTTAGGTTACAACCTACTAGGATTGTATCTCACAAATTGTTTGGGATGTCATTGGATACCTAGAAATACAGTATTGATGTAGCTAGGTACTGGGTCCGGTGCCCAAAGTTTGATGCTTCACTTTGTGACATGATTAGGTGAAAGGAAGCACGAGACTGATCAAAGGAACATGGTTCTATATGGAGATAGAGGTTTTTGTAATTTTGTTAATTTTTTATATATATTTATGTTACACATTACATGTATACATATTTTTTATTATTTTTATATTTATAACATGTAACATCACAATATGTTTATGAGATTCCTTCTATCATAGTTTAGAAATTCTTGTATTGGAAATTATCTATTGTCTGATTGTTTTACTGCTTATACTACTTATCTATTTCCATTTATCCATTATTTTCACTATATTAAGGAGGTAATAATCTACCCATGGAAACATCTTAATCCCTCACTTCTAGTAAGAAACCTCATGAATTCGAGGATATGTGCTTGAGGCTATCTGACTAACTAGGCCTAGGGCATTGTTGAGTGGCATCCGGGCCCAGGATGATACAAAGTGGTTTTAGAGGATTTTCTTTTCTAGTTTATTATTTATTGAGAATAAATAGGGATACTAAGGAATTGTATTTTTATAATGGTCTATTATTAGGAGTATCTTAACCACATACTAGAAAATGTCAAATTCCCTCGAATGAAAATTGTTATTTTCTAGGTTTTGGCTGTTATAGTTGATTTTATTCCAATGTTGGGTGATGTACTTGATTTTTTTTGTTGTTATTGATATTATTGTGGGGTAAATTTTTTAAAACCTAATTATATGAGGTTATTTAATCTCATTCACCATTTTAGGAAACTTTTATAAATCTTATTCCATGATTTATTGCATTCTGTATAGGGTGAATTTATGGACTACATTTTTTTGTGATGTGTCCCTTGATTGATATATCTGTTGTTGATATAGATATTGTGTGTAGGTAATGGTGAAACATTGTTATTACTTATATTTCATGCTATAATCTAAATGGGGTTTCCTTGAATAGGCTACAATATAAACCCTAATTGTCCATCTTTGTCACATTGATTCATGGACCATGACTCGCATGGACTAGAACGTGTTATGGTGTTGATTGAGTAGACCCTATATTTTTTTATAAGGTGTATGGGAACTTATGTATCGGGATAGATGTAGTATTTGGTTCAAGTAGTTAAATGATAAATTTTAAATAAATATTAAATTTGAAGGGAAAATTGAATTGGTAAATAGGGAACTTAACTTAGGCCTATCTTTTTAGTGTCCAAGCGGCAGTGTCTCTATTGACTTTTATGGAAATTTATTTTTATCAGTCATATATTTAGGTGAAGGATATGTCAAATGAACTAGATATTGGAAGCTATTAGCCTATCATATTCTATTGATCTATGAACTTTGTTATCAGTATTTATAAGCCATGTGTTTGGAGTTGTAGATACATCCCACAATGATGACCTCTAGTTGTATTCCATGATGGTGGCGACAAACATGCTTCAGATGCAGTGGGGCATGGTCTATTGGTGGATCCTCCTTTAGTTCTAACTTCATACCCAATTTATTTACTAGAAATATGTGTTGATTCATAGTTCTATGATATGTTTTACACTTTATCTAGACTTTTTAAGGGGGCATTGCAACCAACATTTTCTATGGAAAAGATGAAATGTGTGTTCCAACAGTGGAATCCTACAATATTTTTTAGGGATGACGGTCCACATGTTACTTAGCTGTGAATTGAGAATACACTATAGATATTTTTGAATCTTGAAATACCTCTTGACTGTATATTTATGATCATAGAGTATATTATGTGGGGAAAACATTTCTAGTGGGATGTCTTAAACTAGGGAGATGCACTATGTGATATAGTTTGGCTAGAATTCCAAACTAGATTTGATGAGTACTTTTTCCTCAAGATTGTGAGAGAATAGTGGGATTGTTAGTTCATTCATATTTAGTAGGGTGATATGAGATTTGTGGTGTATCTAGAAATCATTATAAAGCATTATTTTTTTTCAATGATATATCTTGTTTATCATATTTCATGGGAGAGACACTTCAAGGAAGGTCTTAGACATAATTTTAGATTATAGGTCAACATGTTCATGATTATGATGATTACTATGATGGTAAATCATGCACTAGTTATATATTTTATCTTGGGGTAATATGGGGTGCTGAGAAATGTATTGCAGTCTCTTGACATAGTGGTTTAGCATTTTCTAGCAGGAAGTGTCAGTTCAAGTACTCCCTTGAGATGAGTGTCAGCCAGGATGTTAGTTTTTTTAGTGTAGGTTGCTATCATCATTGTGGAAAAATGATCTACATGATAAATCAGTGTGATTGGGACTGAGTCGAGCTCCAAGCATTTGGTGGGATTGTACACATTCAATGGTTCTGTAGTACATTTCCTCCAGTAGTAAGTGGTAGGGTTTTATCTCTAACTCCATGTTTAAGATGATCTTTCTTAGCTCTATGTCAGGATTGGAGTTGGAGTAGTAATGGTCATTCAGGGAAAGGTAGTGGTGGTCATGGTTAAGGACTAAATATACATATTTTATCAAGACATAAAATTGGGCCTACTTGAGGTAGTGAGGTTGTGTCACGGGGCCATGGTTTAGGAAAAATATATTTTTGTACAACCTACACCTAACGATCAATGCATCAGACCATCTATAATGGGATGTATGATCTTACAAGCTTTTAATCTTGTATCTACTCTTTTTTATATAGGTGCATCGCATATATTTATATGTGTACATGTGGTAGTAATCCTTAGGATAATTGTGTAGTTTTATTAGGTAATTATGATGCTAAACACTCTATTAGGGATTATAATGGAGGATGTACATTTGATTAGGGTTTTACCCCTTGAGATTTCAGGGTTTCACTTAATTTGAAATATTTTTTTCCTCAAGATGATAGGGTTTGAATTCATACTCGGGATGGAATGGACAATTTCTTATTGTGCCTATGTTGAATTCTATAACTGTTGGGTGAGTTTCACATCACCAGAGGGAATTTTTTATGTTAACAAGGGTGAATGAGAATTCCAAGTGAGATGATCTAAGCCAGATAAATGTGGGGAGGGTGGGATAATATCCCAAATTGTTATTATATATATATATGATCATGTATTTCAATAGGGATGTTTCCACCTATTGGTTGATTGTTTTAGGGATGTTTTCCTCGATGATATTTCTGGTTTACCTCCTTAGAGATAGATTTAGTACTCTATAGATCTAATTCCAAGAGATAAACCATTATCCATTCCTCTCAAAAAAATCAATAGAGTTTTAGGAGATCAATAGGAAGCTAGAGGATTTAGAGGCAAAGGGGTGTATATAACTCAGTACTTCTCCATTACGTTCTCTGGTACTTTTTTCAAAAAAAATTGGATGCTACCCTTAGGTTATGCATGGATCATACGAAATTGAACCAGTTGATGATTAAGAACTTCTATCCCTTACCATTGATAGATGACCATGTTAATCAATTTCAAGGAGTTCCGGTATTATCAAAATTTGATTTGAGATTTAGATATCGTTAGGTGTTTGTAAAACATGTCGACACACCTCATAAAATTTTTATTTTAGGTGTGGTATATAAGAGTATCAAGTTATTCTATTTTGTCTCATGAACTCACCAACAATTTTCATGGAGTATATGAACTGAGTTTTCCATCCTTATATGTATTTTATTTTGGTAGTTTATTTGGATAATATCTTGGTGTATTCTCACAATAGAAATGAACATTCCTAATATCTTGAGTGTTTTTTATACACTAAGAGAAAATTAGTTATACATTAATTCACAACGTTCCACTTCTGGATGGATGAGATTCACTGCCTAAGTCATTTTATCTCAAAGAAAAGAGTGTCAGTTGACCCTAAAAGGTGAGATATGTAGTTTCCTAGGAGCATCCAAAGAACATCTTGGACATACATAGTTTCTTTGGGTTACCTAGATATTATAGTAATTTCATATAGGAATCCTCTTTCTTAGCATCACTATTTATTATATTTCCTATGAAGGGTGTGATTTTTGTGTGGTTAGTTACCTATGAGACAGGATTTCAAGAGCTGAAAGAGAGATTAACTTTAGTGTCGGTCCTAATTCTTCTAGAGCCATAAAAAAGATACAATGTGTATTATTATGCATCAAGTATCAAACTAGTGTAAGTGTTGATATATTTAAATTGATATATGGTGTACGAGTCTCGATTGTTGAGACCAAACAAGAGGAAAAACCCAATTCATGATCTCGTGTTATCTATAGTTGTTCATGATTTTCATTGTTAGAGACCTTACATACATGGAGATAATTTTTTGGTGTACATTGAATGAAAAATCAAAAAGTATATATTTACAAAACATTATCTAAATTGGATATAGTGAAGTCCAGTTGAGTACCTATAGAATTCTGAATTCAGAATTACCTATACACCTAGAAAGGGAAATTTAATAGAAGATGTAATGAGGATGAGGGATCATATACATGAAGTTCTATAGGCTAGTCGTGAGTGTAATATTATGTATTTGTTCTATAAGATTCACTTGGTGGTATAGCATAGTGAGGGGCACACTTTTATTTCATCTTTATCAGTGACCTCTACCCTTTTGGATATAGTGAGGATGAAGAAGCTATCAGATTGTGAGGGCCAAGTCCTATGAAAGAGTGTGGAAGGAGAGTGGCCACACCTTGTATAGACTATACGCGAGGATGAGATCTTGAATATTCATGGTCTCTTTTGGGTTTCAGTGGACATACATGAAGAGATGATACAGTATCTTCATGATTTAGTTTTTATATTGCATCCTGGTGTCACCAAGATGTTTTGTGACTTGCACTATTAGTAATGGTGGTCGGGTATGAAGTGTGTAATGCCCTGACCCCAGTTACCTAGAGTCGGTGCATTACTTTGTAACATTGTCCTGATCACAAAAGATCAACTCTCTAAAGACCGATTAGTTTCGTAGAGTTGTAATCACTAGATACATTCATAAATGTTACATTATATTATAAACTGAAAAACTAAAATAACATAGTCTCTATTTTCCACAATCATATCCCCTTCAGACTATCCCTGCAGGTCATTCCTAAAATACTTCTTCATATCCTGGAAAAATTAAAACATTGAAAGGGGTGAGCTCAGATGCTCAGTAATGATAATAATTTAGCGGAAGCTTTTACAAATAAACATAAACATTTAAGGCAATGTATAACTAAAACAAAAGCCTTTTTAACTTGAACTTAAACATAATATGGAAAAAGTAAAATGAGATAATGTCATTTACTTCTTCAAAAGGATATTCTACTGGTCGAATAATCACATTCAATATTAATAACCACTTTCATAATGATGGAATGCATAATGCCAGACTATCATAACCACATAACCAAGGCCTCATGCAAAGACTACAAATAAGATTTTGTCAAGGCCTCATGCCAAGACACTAGTTTGTCTCATGAGACCTACCAATGCATCGAGGAGCTATAGTGGACTCCACCCGTCACTTATTAAGTCCAATGCATTCCCCATATGAACAGGTTTAAACATATGATAAACCATAACATAATAGTATCACATAAAAAATGCATAAAGGAAACATAACATTTCCACATTTCAATCACAAGATATCAGTACAACACATTGATATAATAAAAACATTATCACAATCATTTTCAAAAATAAAAGAAAATTAAAACATGGTATTTATTTTTCATTTAAAAAAAGTTATAGCTTGTAGAGGAAGCCGAAACTCAAATAATGGTCACAGCGGCGGAGAAGTCATTGTAACCACATACGTACGAAAAAAAACATTCCCTTTTGATGTTTAGTAAAACTCTTCGTATAAAAAATATTTCTTTTGAAAAAATGTAAAAGTCAAAGGGGTTTATACACCGTATAAAAGAAAGTTGTGTATAAAATAAAATATTCCTCAGTGAATGGAGATTGAGATGAAGTCCTCACAAAGATCATTTTTTTAAATAAAATAGATCTATTATGTGTATTAACTATAAGCACACATAAAGAAAGTAAAAATACAAGTTATGACATAATAAAATCATGACATAATTTGAAAGTAGGAGATTAACCCAAATAACAGAAATTGGGTGAAGAAGTTCCCTTACCAAGATCATTTTGTGAATAAAATAGATCTCTCATGTGTATTTACTATAATCTCATAGAATTAAAGTATAAATACATGATAATATATAAAAATTCATTTCTCACATAATCAAAGAACAACATAAATAAGAACGATAGGTTCAACCCAAAGAATGGGAATTGGGTTAAGAAGTTCCCTTACCTCGTGTCCGACTTGACTCGATCATTCTTTAACCTCCTGAATAATAAACTAGAGTTAATTTTTATTTTCTTAAGAACCTTTTTCATGTTCATTATTCCTTTTATATCACTTATTACCATGTTATGTACATTATGTAATTATTTAAGTTAATAACGGTCATTTTGTCAATCTTTGGTACTTGAGTCAAAAATAAACTTCTTATAATTACAAGTTGTTCATGTGGTGAAATATACATTATATCCAGAATTATATTCATTCTTTAGATATCATATATATCATATATATCCAGTATATACATTCATTCATAATATTACGTAACATTTAGAGGTAAGAAATGAAATGCACCGTTCATGGAGATGGTAAGCCGTACGTATGCATGAACGCTACTTTCATTTCTATTTCATATTTAATGGAATTAAATTATAATTATATAAATTTATAATATAATTCCAGTATAATATAATGTATAATACCATTTAATCTATCCTTTATACATCCCACATATGGCATTAACGATTCAAATCACTTTGAGGGGGCGGTAGTCTGCACTTCCTAAAATGAAATGATCGCGTTTACCCATAATGGGAATCATAAAGGTATGACATAAATGAAAAATAAATAATTGTAGGGAAAACAAAAACATAATATATATATATATATATATATATATAGTTTCATCATAATGGCCACTATGAGAGTTGTTAAAAGAAGATTGAACAATCATCGTTTCATGAGGCAGTAATTCGCCATCCACAGAAACAGTATGTTCTTTAACCATTAAAGGAAGGTGTGTGTAAGTGTAAATAAAATAATTCTCATAAAAACATCCTAGTATATTTAAGACATTGTTTTTTACAAAATAAAGGAATAAAAATAGTTTAAGGGGTTGGAGAATCCAAATAAAACAAAATAACATAAGAGAAGACATTACCTTAAAATCGGGTAACTCTTTTTGATTTGAGCCAAAGGATTACTTGGGAATACTTCTGACCAAAGTGAGGCCTCTAGGAGTAAGAGAGGGAATTTTTTAGATTATTTCTTTAGAGTTTGTCCGATCCAAATGGCTTGAAAGTGTTAATAAGGTGGTAGAGGTGGGGCATTTTATAAGAGGAGAGGAGGGGCACTCTTGGAATGTCATGAAATGTTATATTATTATGAAGTTCTTTTCAGATTAAAAAGGTCCCACAATTATATATTTCTAGGATAAGGTGATAAGGGTTCCAAATATACTAATCCAATAGGGTTTTGACAAGTTTAAGTCTTAGATTTTACATTATCTTTTCATTTTATTTAAATCGTTAATTAATGAGGTAATTGCTGCATCATCATTGTGTCATAACAATTTTAATTTATTTAATGTCTAAAAATTATAAAAAAAATTACCATGATGTAGTAAATCGTTTTAGCTTTCCAATTAATATTTATAGTAAAAAATATAACTTATATAACCCCATGTAATAATTGTTTTCTAAAACAACACATGTTTGTGACAATTGTTTTTACTTTAAATAAAAATTTATTAATGTCATTTTCTTACCCAGGTGGCTCCATGGGGTCCCCAGTTGACCCATGGATTATCTTGGTCAGCCATGACTCATCCAATAAGGGTAGGACAAGTGTAAGGGTATTTTCATATTTTTATAAAATCATTTTTACCTCAAATTTCACTAATTACCTTTAATCGCGATAAATTAAACTGAAAAGTTACTATTCACCAAAATATTATTTTTATCCCATTGAACCACATTTTACTTCCTAATGACAACCATGTATGTCGGATTTTTTAAAATAAAAACACAGAAGTGGTAATGTTTCATTTAAACGAAAAATCAGTTTTTTAACTACCACTTAGTGGTTTCACTATTCATCAAAAATTGATGTTTTTCAGAACAATGCCAAAATTTCACCACAAGCTATAATTGATATTATGAATTAAAAAATGATGTCTATTTTAAAAAATTCCAAACATATATGTTTCATTAATTAATTTTATAATTAATTCCCGCTGTCACAACAAATAGCGTGTTTTTAAGAAACAATATATATCAAAATATTGACAATTGTTTATGTCTAATTTCAAAGTGAAAATAATTCTAATGACCACAATTGGAAAAAATGGTAAAAATATATTCTAATTACACTTTAAAACCACTCAATAGTATAATTTATCACTATAAATTATTTTGATTAAAAAAGTTATTTTTAAGTATTTTTCACTATTCATAAAAATTTGGAAGTTCTCAGAAAAATACCAAAAATTCATCATAGGCTAATTTCGATATTATGAATACAAAAATGAAGTCCATTTTGAAATATAAAATATATATAATTTCAAAAAGTGGGTATTACTATTCATAATGGCTATTTTGATTGGTCGTGGTGTGTTAGAATCTCGAACTTGCATACAATGCAAGCTATTGCATTATTGAAAGAGAAGCGTATCGTGGAAGCTCGGGGTGTTAAATTCTCCCCTCCTTTAATAAATTTCGTCCTCGCAATTTGAAAATTTTCATTGAAAATAAAAGGTTGAAAATAGAAAATACCTTTGTGGAAAACCCACATCAGAAATAAGGTTAATAAAATTTAGCCTTAATAAGAGGGAAAGGGAAATGAAAAATTCACCACCAAATTATGATCTCGATAAGGAGAACATTGGTGGAAATTAGAGACATATAATTAGAGGGAAAACGTAAATATTTGTAAGGAGTGATTGAGGTCATCAATCGCAAACAAGTGTAAAATTGAGGGCCTCAAAGCCTTCCATATTATAAGTTCAACAAGTCATAAGGTATTAGGATAACACATTTTTTGTTTTAATATCCCTTTACTAAAGTTTAAGAATTGATTTATTCATAGAATAAGAGATAGGTATATATATATTTATGCTTGACAGGTAGAGTTTCAACCTTTATATAATTACGACCACAAACTCATCTTTCACTCAAAAATATAATAGAACTCAAAAATATTATATTTATCCTAATCGTACATGGTAAAAAATATTAACACATACCATTTAGATTAGGAAAACTATTTTGTAATAACTAGGTATTTTCTATAGGCTAGTGGTAGGTAATAAACCGTTGTCGCACTATGGTTGTGGGTTTGATTCCTACAGCTTTTTCTGACTCAACGGGTTATCCTTCGACCTACATGTTGTCCTTTTCCTAAAACTATAGTATTATAATATTCCAAAAATAATATTCAGAAATGTTTTAACCTTAAACAATACTATCCAAGGTTCAACTTAATCCATTCCAACCTTTATAGTTATCCAAAATACTTGTGTCCAACTCACAGTCCAAATTTTATAAGGAAGGTAAACATGATGAAGATCCTTTTTTTTCACGTAACAACATGTGAACACCTTCATCGTGTATTCTTTTAAAACACTGCAACATCCAAAATTACCATAAATCCTTATTGATTACATTCATGGTCCCTTATTCCTTATATAATACTAGATATACTCCTTCTATCCAAAAATGTATACAAATCATTAATCCGTTTTAATAATATCCAATATAATTTATCCAAATCTATCATGTATTATTCCAAAATTACTATCTCGGTATCAGAACCATATTATGGTTTATCTTTCTCTCAACCATATATTTTCCTAAAATTTAACCTGTTGTGGAGTCACTTTTCTTGGTTCCACACAATCTCAAGTCCTTGATGAAATAGTACTGCATTACAATCCTTATATACTCCATAATTATTATAATCAGTACATCATTGATACAACACTCAAATGAAAAAATTCATTAATGACAACATAAGAACTCTAATCATTCCTCCTCATCTGTGGTAGTATCATAACTTGATTATTATCCAATAACATCATTTGGGGCATACTCTGATGATTTGGAAATTGGTTTGCGTAGTGTCCCCACTCCTTCCAGATGAAGCATTGTACATTTGAAACCTTTTTCTTACCCTTGCAGTCATGCACTTGGTGTCCTTTTTCTCCACACTTATAACAAACTCCCATTACCTTCAAGCAAGTTCCAAGTTGTTTCTTCCCACAGTTATCACATATTGGAAAATTCTTCTTTTCCCTCATCCATTTATCCTTCATTCTCTCTTCCATCCTTTTCTTCTCTTTCATCCCTTAAAATCCATAAGACTCAGAGAATTTTTTACTTATCTTATTAACACATGATACTATTTCTTCATATGTTGAGAACACATGGGAGACTATTTCCCTTCTAAATTATGGCTTAATACCATGAAATATATGATCCTTCTTACTCTTTGGATCATACGTATTGATGGAGTTCACATTCCTTCTACTGGGCGCCATTTCTATACAATGGCATAAACTAGGTTAGTTTATGAATTTCAATGAATAATTCCAAAAATGTAAAATACTTAATGTAAATTGAAAGGTTTATGGATATAATCCACAATCATTAAAAATGTTTTCTTTGAGGAAGTGTATACTCATAAACCCTTCATAATGGTTTGTAAAAAAATGAGAATTATCCTAAGCATATCCCCTGGGAGTGTCATAACCAAGAGTGTAACAAGACCCATTGCCGTGCACCAGCTCCCGTTCGAGTCTAGCTCAAAGCGGTGTTTTTGGGTTTTACCCCTAGGTACATCTGTGCCAGAGCTGCCTCTACCAGCCCGTATCCAAACAAGGATGTATTGCTCGGAAATCTCACAAAATCTTTACAACAACAAAATTCTAGGAAGTTCTTCTATACTAATCCACAAAGTCTATCGCTGGGATATGTGCTCTAATCAGATTTTATCTAAATCTAGCTTCCAAGGTTATTACTAAACTACCTATGATACCAACTGTAACGCCCTGACCCCAGTTACCCAGAGTCGGTGCATTACTTCGTAACATTGGCATGATCACAAAAGATAAAGTCTCTAAATACCGATTAGTTTAGTAGCCTTGAAATCACTAGATAAATTTATAAATGTTACATTATATTATAAAGTGAAAAACTAAAATAACATAGTATCCATTTTCCACACTCATATCCCCTTCAAACTATCCCTGCAGGTCATTCCTAAAATACTTCTTCACATCCTGGAAAAATTAAAACATTGAAATGGGTGAGCTCAGATGCTCAGTAACGATAATAATTTAGCAGAAGCTTTTACAAATATACATAAACATTTAAGGAAATGTATAACTAAAACAAAATCCTTTTCAACATGAACTTAAACATAATATGGAAAAAGTAAAATGAGATAATACCATTTACTTCTTCACATGGATATTCTACTGGTCGAATAATCACATGCAATATCAATAACCACTTTCATAATGATGGAATGCATAATTCCAGACTATCATAACTACGTAGCCAAGGCCTCGTGCCAAGACTACAAATAATATTTTCTCAAGTCCTCGTGCCAAGACACTAGTTTGTCTCATGAGACCTACCGATGCATCGAGGAGCTATAGCAGGCTCCACCCATCACTTATTAAGTCCAATGCATTCCTCATATGAACAGGTTCAAACATATCATAAACCATAACATAATCGTATCACATAAAACATGCATAAAGAAAACATAACATTTCCACATTTCAATCACAAGATATCAATACAACACATTGATATAATAAAAACATTATCACAACCATTTTCAAAAATAAAAGAAAATTAAAACTTGGTATTTATTTTTCATTTAAAAAAAGTTATAGCTTGTAGAGGAAGCCGAAACTCAAATAATGGTCACAGCGGCAGAGAAGTCATTATCTCCACATACGTACAATAAAAAAACCATTCACTTTTGTCATTTAGTAAAATTCTTCGTATACAAAAAAGTTTCCTTTTGAAAAAACGTAAAGTCAAAGGGGTTTATACACCGTATAAAAGAAAGTTGTGTATAAAATAAAATATGCCTCAGTCAATAGAGATTAGGAAGAATTCCTTACAAAGATCATTTTTTTTAAATAAAATATATCTATTATGTGTATTCACTATAAGCACACATAAATAAATTAAAAATACAAGTTAGGACATAATAAAATCATGACATAATTTGAAAGTAGGAGATTAACCCAAAGAACGGAAATTGGGTTAAGAAGTTCCCTTACCAAGATCATTTTATAAATAAAATAGATCTATAATGTGTATTCACTATAATATCACATAAAGAAACTATAAATACATGATAAGATATAAAAAATCATTTCTCACATAATCAAAGAACAACATAAATAAGAACGATAGGTTCAACCCAAAGAATGGGAATTGGGTTAAGAAGTTCCCTTACCTCGTGTCTGACTTGACTCGATCATTCTTTAACCTCCTGAATAATAAACTAGAGTTATTTTTTATTTTCTTAAGAACCTTTTTCTTGTTCATTATTCCTTTTATATCACTTATTACCATGTTATGAACATTATGTAATTATTTAAGTTAATAACGATCATTTTGTCGATCTTTGGTACTTGAGTCAAAAATAAACTTCTTATAATTACAAGTTATTCATGTTGTGAAATATACATTATATCCAGAATTATATTCATGATTTAGATATCATATATATTATATATATTCATTATATACATTCATTCATAATATTACGTAACATTTAGAGGTAAGAAATGAAATGCAACGTTCATGGAGACGGTAAGCCGTACGTACGCATGAACGCTACTTTCATTTCTATTTCGCATTTAATGGAATGAAATTATAATTATATAAAGGTATACTATAATTCCAGTATAATATAATGTATAATACCATTTAATTTATCCTTTATACATCCCACATATGGCATTAACGATTCAAACCACTTTGAGGGGGCGGTTGTCCGCACTTCCTAAAATGAAATGATCGCGTTTACCCATAATGGGAATCAAAAAGGTATTATATAAATTAAAAATAAATAATTATAGGGAAAAAACATAACATATATATATAAATAGTGTCATCAAAATGGCCACCATGAGAGGTGTTAAAAGAAGATTCAACAGTCATCGTTTCGTGAGGCAGTAATTCGCCACCCACAGAAACAGTATGTTCTTTAACCATTAGAGGAAGTTGTGTGTAAGTGTAAATAAAATACTTCTCATAATAACATCTTAGTATATTGAATACACTGGTGTGGTTACAAAAGAAAGGAATAAAAATATTTTAAGGGGTTGGAGAATCCAAATAAAACAAAATAACATAAAAGAAGACATTACCTTAAAATCGGGTAACTCTTTTTAGTTTCAGCCAAAGGCTTCCTTGGGAAGACTTCTGCCCAAAGTGAGGCTTCTAGGAGTAAGATAGGGAAGTTGGGAGAGTATTTGGGCAGAGTTTGGCCAAGCCAAATGGATTGAAGGTGTGAATAAGGTGGTAGAGGTGGGGGCCTTTTATAAGAGGAGAGGAGGGGCACTCTTGGAATGTCATGAAATGTTATATTATTATGAAGTGGTTTTAGGATTCCAAAGGTCCCACAATTATATATTTCAAGTATAAGGTGATAAGGGTTCGAAATCGACTCATACAATAGGTTTTTGACAAGTGTAAGTCTTAGATTTTACATTATCTTTTCATTTTATTTAAATCGTTAATTAATGAGGTAATTGCTGCAACATCATTGTGTCATAACAATTTTAATTTATTTAATGTATAAAAATTATAAAAAAATTACCATGATGTATGAAATCAGTTTATCTTTCCAAATAATATTTATAGTAAAAAAATTAACTTATAAAACCCCATGTAATAATTGTTTTAGTAAACAACACATGTTTGTGACAATTTTATTTTTACTTTAAATAAAATGTTATTAATGTCATTTTCATACCCAAGTGGCTTCATGGGGTCCCCAAGTTGACCCATGGATTATATTGGTCGGCCATGACTCATCCAATAAGGTTAGAACAAGTGTAAGGGTATTTTCATATTTTTATAATTTCATTTTTACCTTAAATTTCACTAATTACCTTTAATCGCGATTAATTAAACATAAAAGTTACTATTCACCAAAAAAATTATTTTTATCCCATTGAACCACATTTTACTTCCAAATGACAAAAATTTATGTCGGATTTTTGAAAATCAAAACACAGAAGTGGTAATGTTTCATTTAAATGAAATGTTAGTTTTTTAACTACCACTTAGTAGTTTCACTATTCATCAAAAATTGAAGTTTTTCAGAACAATGCTAAAATTTCACCATAAGATAAAATTGATATTCCAAATTCAAAAATGATGTCTATTTTACAAAATTACAAACATATAAGTTTCATTAATTAATTTTATAATTAATTCCCGCTATCACAAAAAATAGCGTGTTTTTAAGAAATAATATATATCAAAATATTGACAATTGTTTATGTCTAATTTCAAAGTGAAATTAATTCTAACTACCACCATAGATAAAATGTTAAAAATATATTCTAATTACACTTTAAAACCACTCAATAGTATAATTTATCACTATAAATTATTTTGATTAAAATAGTTTTTTTTAAGTATTGTTTACTATTCATAAAAAATTGAAGTTCTCATAAAAATACCAAAAATTCATCATAGGATGTTTTTGATATTTCGAATCCAAAAATGAAGTCCATTTTGAAATATAAAATATATATAATTTCAAACAGTGGGTATTAGTATTTATAATGGCTATTTTGATTGGTTGCGGTGTGTTAGAATCTCGAACTTGCGTACAATGAAAGTTATTGCATTATTGAAAGAGAAGCGTATCGTGGAAGCTCGGGGTGTTACAAAGTGAGAGGTAGTTGATTTTTTCATGAGGTGTTCCACATGTCCACAAGTGAAGGAAGAATATTAGGGACCAAAAATAAATTTACATTAGTTACCAATTTCCAAGTGGAAATGATATGATGTCATAATGAATTTCATGAATGATTTTTCAAGTCCACATCATGGTAGTGATGATGTATGGGTTATTATTAAATGGCACATGAAGGTTTCTCATTTCTCATTTCTGGTAGAGTTTACAGAGAGAGTTCTGTACACATGTGATTTTTAGCATAGAATATCACCCTCAAACTAATGTCTAGTCTGATCATATGATAAAGGTTATTGAGGAAATATTGAGGGGATTCGTCCTGGATTTTTGGAGATCTTGGGAGAGGTATATACCCCTGGTTGAGATTTCCTAAAATAATAGTTATCATGTGACTATATAGATGGAACCATGTGAGGCCCTATACGGTAGTCCATGTAGATCTCCCTTATTATATTTAGAGTAAGGTGTGGAATATTTACTGGGACAACATCTTATGTAGGTGACTTCTGCGTAAATACAACTAAATAGGAAGTGAATTGATACTGCATAGTCTTGACAGAAATATTGTGCCAATTTCTATAAAAATCTATAGGGTTTTCATTTGGGGATCATATCATTTTATTTGTTTCACTAAGGATGGGTAACAGATGGATTTTTTTATAGGGTAATTTTTCACTACGATATGTCAAGAGGTTCATGATTCTTGAGAGATTCGGGCCGGTAGCCTATCCTTTGAAGTTACATCGGAGGTACTGATCCATTCACAACATCTTCCATGTATCTCAAATGCACAATTATCATTCAAACATGTCTCGGGATTTTCATCCTATCGAAGTTGAATTACCAATATATGTGTCGTTTGAGGAGCATCTAATTTGTATCATTGAAAAGAGGACAAAGGTTCTCCAAGGTCAGCCAGTTCCTCTAGTACGAGTGCTATGGTAGCATGACCGTTTTCAGGGTGAGACCTAGGTGTAGGATTAATATGTACATGATTAGTGGTTGGAGTTATTCCCTTTCAATTATTAACCACCCTTGAGAGGGAAGTTTAGGGAACAATTGCTTTATGTTTGGGATGTTATATGATCTCGGGTTTTTATACATGTTGCGGATCATATTGATTTTAGTTTAAATGATTTTTAATGGACTTTTTTTAATATCATTTGAGGTTATGGGGGTATCTGGGGTGTCTGGGATTTTTCGAAGCTACTAACCCAACAATTTGTGAAAAATACGTAGGTCACACGGTCTGAATGTGTGAGGTCTAGATAAAGGGATAGAGGAACCCACATGGTTTGTCAAACAATACTGATGGAGACACGTTCTTGTTGTGGAGAACCAAAAAAAAGTAGTACTGGTATTTTTCATGTTCTGGTAATAGTTAGTAAAACTGTATGCATTGAATATAGGGGTGCCCCCTTAGCACAGAAAAGGGTGCACGTTTGGTGCAGGGTTTGGACAACCATGCTACCAAACCGTGCGGAAAAAGAAATTTTCAAAAAATTACTATTTTTCCATTAAAAATATTTTAAAACTTAGTCAATTTCACTTTATTCTCCTGGTGGGTATAGCATAAGTGATATAGATCCTTCGAAAGATAAATTTTAGGCCTCGCTACTATTACTCCATATGAACTCAGAATAGAGTGTCTTCTATCTCTTTGTATTCATTCCAGTGTGTACTCAATTCCTTCTGTTTCGTTCTTTATTTCACTTTGGATCAAAAAAATTATTTATGAGAAAGATTGTATGGAAAATTTTTAGGTTCATCATCACCTTTTCTTATTTAATCTATTTTGAGTCAAATTAGAAGATAATACTAGATGAGCACTCTAATACAGACCTGTGGTATGTGGTATATAGTTTTCCCGAAAGTTTTGTGATTCATAGAGCTACATTCAATTGTTCCATACACTAGACTTTATGGTGTGTCCCTGAATGTTAATTGATTAATTTAATTAAATAATTTAGATCCTATTAGGAATGAATTTATTTTCCTTGATAATTTATAGAGGTTGTTTCCCCAACCAAGTCCACCCATGGGTGTTTATTTTATATTTACTTTGTTGAACCATTCAAGGGGTGAGTGAATGATATTTCTTAGATAGTGGAATCCCAATTAATAAATTAATTGAATTTTAATTTTCTATATAGAAGATAGTTTTTCTCCCTTTCCATTTGTTAACATGATGTCTATGTGATTGAATTATATGAATTTATTTATTATAAATTGTTTAAATGAGTGCATAAAATCATGTAATATTAATTATTGGGATTTTATATGAATGGTTATACTCATGAAGTTTAAATACTGGTAAATTGATAAATGTAATGAGATGTGAACTGAAATGTTAGAGGATTACTTGGTTAGTATACCATAGATCTTCATTCTATTCATATACAATGGATGTTTCACCCACAGGTCTTGTTTTATGGTAGAAGACATAATAGAATTGTCTGCTCCTTGGATATCGATTTTGTAGGTTGATAAGTTCATTTTTACCCCTTGGATATGGCTTACTCAACTCTCATTAGATATTATCTATTGAAATAATCCTTATACTCCACCAGTGTAGTTACCATGTTTCCATAAATATTCTCACAGGACTTGATGAGGATGCCTTCACCTTTATACATTTAATCTGACCTTTTGAGTATGAAACTTCAGATTATATGGAACATCCATGGTAAATGTTATATTCTTGGTTATGTGGCCTGAACATGGTTAATATAACACTTATAGTTATATGGTTTGGTCATGGTTGATTTCTAATACAGGTTATAAAGAAAGGATTTGAGTTATATGAGATATTGTGTATATGTAATAGTCATGGTGTTTACTTCTTTTTTTCATCTTCCATGTTATAAGATCTTGATGCTTTATTTAGGTGACCCTGCATGGATATACATGATCACTTTCTTGGTTATATATTCCTTGGGAACATTACTAGTATTACTTTTATCATTATTAAGTCATGTAATAAACTTTAAATTTTATTTCATAGAAAATATTTTTCATAGACACTTTGGGTGGTGACCTACTAGGATTTTATCTCACACCCTATTTGGGTCATCATTGGGTACCTAGAAAAACTATATGGATGTAGGTATGGACTATGGAAAGCACCCATAGTTTTATGCCTAACTTTAATCCATTCTTATGAGAAGGGGAGCTTGGGACCAAGATGAGTCTAATGGTGCTATTTAGAGATAGTGGTTTTTGGAATTTCTTCACTTTTTGATATATGTATTTTACACATTCCATGTAAACTTATTTTGGATACTCTATGTATACATAACATGTAAAATACTCATTTTTGTATAAGATTCCTTCTAGAACATTTTATATATTCCTGTCTAGGATATTATTTGTTGTATGATTGTTTTATGGATTATGTTGCTTTTGTATTACTATGTATCCATTGTGTTCACTCTAGTAATGAGGGTATAATTTCCCCTTATACACATCCTAATCCCTCATTTCTAGTTATTAGCCTTTGGGATTTGGGGAGATGTGTTTCAGGACATGTGACAAACTACACACAAGGCACTATTGAGTGGAATTCAAGTCCATGATGTTACACCTAATGTTCCCTTTTGATGGACATTCCACTTAGATGTTCATCCTATCATTTCTTTGGTTATTTACCTTATCCTGATTGATCCAGAGTTTTCAATATATATCTATAACACCCTTCAATATTGTTCCATTGTTAATGGATTTTAGGCTAGGATAAACCCTCCATATCTATCCTCCTTGATAAATATCCCCTTCAATGATATGTTTTCTTGAGTTTCCTCCTAACGAAGATTTATCCAAGTGATGGGTTTATTTCCATGCTTCATTTTGGTGATGGAGACATACCTTGTAAACCCAAATAAATTAATTGGAAGAGAATATTATATCGATTAGACTTAGAGTTTGGAAGCCATGAAATTTGAAAAAAAAAATTATGTCTTCAATAAAACCATCACCTTTAATCCACATCAACACTCTCAAATAATGTTTTATTCCTCTCATTAGTGACACATTGAACATATGATTCAGTTATTTTCTATGGGAATATATATTAATTTTTATTTTAAGTATTTGGGATAAAAAAAATTACAATTTACAATAAAATTTGTATCATTATAGGTGTTATACAAACCACATATCTCCAATGTCACTATATTGCCTGCATATTTCTTTGAAAGACTATCATTTTTTAGATCTAAATCATCTATGATGTGTAATTATTAATCAATTAAATCATAGTATGTGAACAAACCATTTTTATGTAAAGTAAATTACTCATAAAGAAGTATCAATATACCAAACAAGGTTGGATCATGAGCTCTATAACAGGTGAAAAGCACATCAAATTCTATGTAACAAATGAAGTAGTCAAAAAACCTGTATATAGGGATAGTCCCTCATCCCAATATACTATGAAAAGTTATGTGAGTCAATTTTATTTCTCAGAAATAAGGTATCTTCCTATTTATTGATCCCCATTTCAATGGATCATTTTATGGGGCCTTAAAAGTTATAAATATTCCCCAAAATCATTGGGAATAAGTTCACTAATAAGGATGAGATCAGTGGGATAAAAATCATAAAAAATATAGAAAATGATATGGAATTTCATGGTATTTTAGTCGCACCATGAATAAAATTAAGAGTTTTATGAAGGATCTCTTCCTCTATGAAGTATTTCTTCTTCCATGAAGTAATTAATCTGATATAAATATATTCATAAACCATGAAGCACCATTTTTTATAGTGGTAAGATGTGAATTTCAATAGTTCCTTAAAGAAACTTTTTTACAAGAGGTGCTACTTTTGGGCCTCCTTAAAAGAGTCATCATTTGTGATGTGAAGATATTTTTTTGTACCTACCATGACACATTTTCCATTTTCAAATAATTGGAATATATTTCAAACCCATGGTATAGAACTTCATGAAACACTCCTTCAACAACAAAACTCCTTCATAATTTTCCACATTCCACCCTAATTTAAGAATGTTATTTACCAAACACCACATATAAATTCACCATTCCTTCAACAAAATGAAAAATTAGAAAAGACACGTAGATATATAAATGGATAATTATTTTCAATTTTTGAAACTTTATACTGAAATTTCTCTCTTCAAAACCATTTTTAGTCAATTAGCCTAAGATAAATGTTAAAATAATTTACATCAAATAACTGTCAAACTTCTTTCCTAAGGAGGAACTTCACAAAAACCATCATGATGGAACCACTTCATGATGCCTTCTTGCAAGAGACACTTGACAATAACCCAATGAAATAGGGACCTTATTTTATTCCCATTTAATCCATGTATTAAATCTCCTACATGTGATAGATGGATTCATGGAATATATTACCCATTTTGAAATGACCTCATTCTATATAGAATTTATCTTCTTTCTGGACCTATCATGATGCACTAAAATAATATTTTTGGATTTCTATTTCTAGGACTAAAAACTCCAAAAGCCTAAAATTGAACCACTTTTAGATCCAGTAAGAATACTGGATCAAGCTTCCAAGTACACTAGTTTTATCATCATTTAGTCATGAATTCCATTAATAATACATGTCTCTTGCTTATCCTTGTTAACTAATAGGTTTCTTAAGGTCTTTTTAAGTATATATTTCCCTTATAATGAGGCTCCCCATCGTAGGGAATTTAATGAGACCATCTAGGGTCCATGTAACTCGATTCCTTTTTCTATTAACAAAATTCGATTGGCATGGGTGTTGGATGGGAATCAAGTCCAATTAGTAAAGTAAGAGACTAGATTTATATTAAGACATACATCTACCCTCTATATAATCTAATTTGAAATAGTTCGTGTTCGTCTTTCCTTTCCTACCAATGGATAGGAATATAGGAGGATAGTACTATGTATAACCCATACACATCATGCATTCACCTATGTCAATTATTTGTTTATGAATTTTAGGGAAACCCCTTATGTGTAATCCTTACTTCATAATCTATTTTAATACCTTTTAGGACACAATAATACCTAAAACATGATGTTATACTACATAGTAAATTTCCAATACATATGACATAAAATGTAATTACAACATCCTTACCACTTAATGATAATCTATAAGGTACAGTCATACAAGATGACCTTAAATTGTAAAACATGAACCACATAGTCACTGATTCCTATTATGTAGGATACATAGGAGACGTACAAATGGTTCAAAAATTGCATCATCAATCCTTCATATCCATCCACATGGTTCTATATTCCTTGTAAAGAAACTTTCCTCATTCCTCACAAGGTAATATTCCCCATGAACTCACACATCTGTTTCACTAGATCTATATTCCCTTTGAACCCTCCTCATTATACATGATTCATGATGAAACCAATCCCCACATAGAGGTCCATATTCCCTCCATATACTACCACATTTCTATCCATGAAAAAATCATACTCTACTTAGTGGTCCATACATATACTTATTAAACCAATATAATCCTCATTGGGCTATATTCCTTTCAAGGTCAACCAGAAAAGGTTGATCATATGTATGTCCCACAAAACCATCACAAGGAACCTTTTCCATTATCATCAATAGTGTATAATGGTAAATTTCAGGGATTCATATTTCTTAAAAAATACAATGAATCCCTCTATATAGCACGAAAGTATTTGGGTTATTATTCTATTCATAGGGTTACATTAGAAGCCCTTATTATGGGAAAAATCATGAAACCATAAACACTTACCACCATTCTGAGATCATGTCAAATTATTGAGTACCAAGAAATGTTTCATATATGTATAGTAATGTATAATTCACATCACTAATAAGTAATGAAAAATTATGGAGAACCTATAATACACACTTAAGTTCATGTAGATAATGTTAACAACCAAATTATAGTAAAAATGTAATAGGTACCAAATTGGTATGTAGAAATTATTCTTGAATTTTAATTAAATCTATAATATAGTCTAGTATTCGTAATGAATCCCCTAATAATTGTGTAATGATATCAACATCACACCATCCTAAAAACGTGCATTCTATGGTGATTTTTGGAATTTTCCAAGTGGCCACCTACCTTCGAAAACAAGATTTTCCCTAATTGAAAGAAAAAATGATATGTTCTATGAGCCTCATTTCAGATGTTTTTTTCAAAAGTAATATGACTGACTAGTTTAGTGGGTACCGGTTCCAGTGAACCACCCTATATATATTCCTTTGATTAAGATAGTAAAATATTTTTATTTTAATTTAGTTATTGTGACTTTGTGGAGATGGGTGGTAGATGACCTAGTTTAGGTGACATGTTGGTTTCACTATTTATGAACTAGAAATTTTTATAGTTAATCCACATCTCCATTCAATTTCTTGGAGGGGATTTTACTAAGTATACTTGTATTTTCATATCTATATGATGTGTACTATATTAATAGATTTTAATGATTGAGTTGTTGAATGAGTATGACATTACTAGATCATGATGTGGAATTGATTGATTTTCATATGGTCAGTGTCTTGATATTTTCTTATGTTGAGTCTTTATAAGAGAACCTTGTTCCTATATGACATTACATTCCTTATTTTATTGGTTTTAATTTTTTTACTTTGAGTTTATTAGTGGATTAATTTATAGATAATTGGATTTAGGAGGGTGATTCCAAGCATACTCTAAGGGTTAAAATAGACTATGTTATGAATATAAAAGGAGTTCTAGACAAGAAAAATCATGGAATAAACCAATATCATAAATTATGCATTGTCTCAACGATATCTATATGAATATTCATAATGTTTAAATAATAAGATTTAATAAAATTGACTGTATGAATACATGTTGTTTTCATAATAAAAATAGAGGAATATATTATAATATTCATATATAATTTATGTCATAAGAAGATAATAATCAATCAGGCCTTCTTCATCCAGATTTCATTATATATGTGCATGTACTTTTTGAATTTCTTAAACATGGAAGAAATCAGGAAAGTCAAAGTATACATTAAATAGAATACATTTCAATCAAATGTCCTTAGAATATATATACATATTTAAAAACCATCAATCATATTGCATAGAATTATTTATTCTTCACTGGATAACCATTTTAATTGAAAACATGGAATCAAATCTGTTTCCTCTAGAAATGAGGATGACCTTGTTTATTTAAAGGTTCAAACATTCCAATCGGTTTCTAACGGGTTTATTCGTAGAACCGGAAACATCCAATGATTCTATATCCATTTAGACCTACTTTCCAAAGGCAGGTTCTCATTAGTTGTGGACTGATGAGGTTTAAAAATTTTCATTAGTTGAGATGATGGGAGGTTGGACTCATCGCACCTTTTTGGGGGTAATTATTGTCTACTCCGAGACTCTCTTTGTAGATTTAAGTTGTGTTCGTGAATCCTTATTAAATTACCAAGTATGAAAATAATATTTCCTTATATCTGACAATCAATGATTGATATGTATGAGATTTAGAGAATATTTTATATGTATTTGAGGTTCTTCATCGATAGAGAATAATCTGTATTTGTTAGATATTATTAGTCAATGGTATCCTTCAACATATTATATCGAAATCTCTTGGTCATTATGATAACCAGACTGGTTTTAAAGCCACTCAGTGGGGCACTTGTAGTTTATTGTCGTTCAGAAGGACATGGATTATTTCAGAGATAGGATCATACCTGCAGATGGGCTACCTACATATCCTTGTTTAGAAAAGGAATCATAACCCACGTAGTTCGGGAAATAAGATATAGTTTAACATAATATGGTACAGATGAGAATTAATGGGTGATGGGCTTGAACCTTAGAAAGGCTTCTTTCGTACTCCACTTTTAAAGTAGAGATCAATGTCCACATAGTTCGGTTAAGAATTGTGGGGCTAGCATATGATTAACGGCCTAAAGAGATGTGTCGTGGTTACCTTTACACTCTAAGCTCACATGAGTCATGCTTGGTGTGAGAAACAAGAGGTATCAATAAACCTGACAATTTGTTCCATGAAAGATGCAGTCACAAGGAATGATATAGGGCTTATGTATGTATGATTTCCCAAATAGATAAAGATCGGGACTTATTTCAGATAAGAATTCCTAGAACAGGGTCCATAAGGGTATATGTGATTTTATGGAGATTTGGATACTCTAACTTGGGGATTACTCTTGAGGAAGATTCTCAAATTAGGAGGGGACATGGGGCTTACTCCTAAGGAGGATTCCCAAAATCAAAATAAATTAAAACCGGTTAAGAGAAATTATGAATGGGGCTTATTCATGAGAAGGAAGCCCAGGTTAAAGGGACTTGAGAACTGGGGATTACACCTGAGAAGGAGGCCTAAGTTATAGAATTTATGAGTGGGGCTTACTCCTAAGGAAGATACCCAAATTAGAGAAATTATGACTGGGGATTACTTCTGAATAGAAGGCCTAGTTTAGGGAACTTCTCATCTTAAAGGATGATGTTGAATGAATGAAATCTCTCACCTTAGTGATATAAAGATATATAAATCACTATGTTTTGAGAGATGTTCCATAGAATTCCTTTAAAATAAGGAAACCAACAAAGGAACCATTCCATAAATGGTTTTGAAAATGGTTCTGAAGGCTAAATCTTGAAAAGGATAGGTGGATTTGAAGAATGAAAGTGAATAGGCAGGAGGGGCACCCAAAAAGAGAGAGGCGCGCAAGTCTTGCGTGGGTGCGCAAGTCATGGGTAGGCACGCAAGTCATGGTCATGCAAGTATACTTGCATGTCACATGGGTACTTGCGCGACGGTCAAACCTTATGGTAATACTTGGGAGTGACATAGCTCAATCCCTTAGTATTATCCCTTATGACTTTTAAATGAGTTGTGTGCAGGTTCTATTGAAGGAATAAGGTAGTTCCCAAGTGTGGCCATTTCCCTTAAGGGTTGGCCACTTAGGCACCCAAGTGTTGATGAATTTCAACATTAAGGCTTTGTTCCCCCTCTTTAGATCTTCCGTTCTAGGTAAGAAATTACCTTAGAAGTGTTCAGAAGGCTTTGAGAAGAGGATAGGGTGCCGAGAGCTCAAATATGAGTTTTTGGATTTTTCTATCCTTGAAATGTAGGGCCCACAAGGGGAATATATAGGCCTTTTAAGACCTTGGGGAAAAATAACTTAGGGCGTGCAAGTCACCTACGCGACCAATATGAGGCGTGAAAGTATACTTGTGTGGCCATGATGAAACTTGTGCCACCTAAGTGTAAAAAAATATTTGTTCATGCCTTTGTCAATTTTTTGATTTTTCTTCAAAGGATGAATCACTTTGTGTTAAAGTATTTCCCTTTTCATTTGTTAGACTCTATGATGGAATGAAGCATCAACAAAAGTCCCCCCTCAGAGTTGTATCCGAAAGGAATGAGGATGTGACTCTGAGGTAAAGAAGAAGACCAAGGAAGGGTGGCGCGAAGGTTCTGAGTACGCAGATAGTGGCGCGCAGGTGTGATCCGCATAGGCTTCGGTGTGCAGGGGTGAGGCCTTTCCTATAAATATGCAGCCATTCCTCACACAAAGAAACTAGATTTCAAACATTCGAGCTCTCTCCGCGCAAGTTTCCTTCATTGCACAAGTTACTTGGTTTCTGATGGTTCTTTGTGTCACACTTCTGTAAAGTTATTTGGACTTGCGCGGTGATACCTGTGCGCCAAAAACTTGTGAAACACAACTATACTTGCACGCCAAAATTGGACTTACGTGCCTTAATGCCTTAGACATTTTTTCACTTTTTCTTCACAAATTTTATGAAAAATAAACTCAATTAAGAGTTAATTATTTGACTTTTGTGCAGATTCAATGTTTCCCAGAAGAATCGGAACTGCTGATGAACTGGCCAGCCAGCGAATTGATGATATAATGAACATTGTAGGCCATGATTACTATGATATCTATGACAACACTCTTCCAGAATTGGACAATTACTTGAAGAAGTATCATCTTAACTTTCCACATGGCATCTACTTGCCTCTGTATGGCCATGGTCATCTAAAAAGAGTCAACATTAAATATAAAAAGAATTATATGCTCAAGATGCATCTGCACATTTACTCCTCTATTTCGGTTATGCTATGCATTAAGAGCAGCGAAAATGGTGTGAACATTCAAATTTTTCCTTCATTCCATTTCCTTGCAGATATGAAAATAGAAAACAATGGGCTGATATGTTTTCTACTTCTGGTTGATGGAGAGAAGACTATCATGACATTATAAACAATATCTGAAAAGAGTACTCACTCAAAATGGCTCTTTACTTCCAATGCTCCATTCTCAAATCCATGTATCCATCTTCCAAGTCTCTTGGACGGAAAAAGGGTCATTGTTTCATCAGCAGGAAATTTTCTCAAACCTTACTCAAGAACATTATTTTACAATTGTTCCAATAAGAGCTAGTATCACTACATCTCTTATTGTATCCATTTGAATGAATGAATTCCAGGTGGTTGCTGATGAAGCTCGGGATTCCATAAATTAAATGAAGAGTTATGTTGAAATCCACTTGTAATTCCTGAAAAAGAGAAGATAATCTAATCTGTGGATGCCATTCTAACTCTTTTTCATCAATGAAAAATACTTTCATCTTCAATCATTTTTGCATGCCTTCTTTTGATACCTGCTTTAAATTTTTACCTAAGCCAATGGGCCTAGTAAGCATAGTTTGATTTTTACTAGGATTATTATAAATAACCCTACAAACTTTGAATCTTTTTATTTCTCAATATTACCTAAATCATACAAAATGTATGTTTAGTGAGTTGGGACTTGACTTTTGTTCAGAGTTCCCTTGTCTTTTGTGGGTAGTTTAAAGTCATGCATGTCGGACATAAAAAGGCTAATATTTAAGGTCGAAATAGATTTGACCGAATGGATTAAAATTAAATTAATTCCTTGACAATTTATCTGAAAACATATTACCATATCTATGTATGAGGGAAAAAATGTAAACTATGACTTAAGAAAATTTGAATCAGATGAATGATACGAAAAATGGGCTAAAAGGCATTATAAGAAATATTTTTCAATAATGAAGTTACCACTATTTAACAAACCCATTAGGGGGTTCAATTATGCATAGCCACCTAAGGGAATTGGATGCATAGTCAAATAATAGCATCCTTTGTCTGACAGGTACATTATGTAGACTACTTATGCAAGGCCTCCTAAGGGAACGTGCTGCATAGTCAGGCAAAAGACTCAAAAACTTTACTATTCTACTGCCAAAAAGCCAGTGAAAGTTTACAGAGATTCAAATTTTCCAAAGCACAGAGTCTGTTGTATGGAAAGAGGTACTTGAATATGGAGAGGATATTTCCAATCAAGGTTATCAAATAATTGGATGAATGTCACTCCTAATAAGGTCAGGTCGAAACGTAGGGAAGGGAATTATAAACCATAGACTTGAATACTTTCAAATCATGAAAATAGAACATGGGACAAATATGTTAAGGAAGGATATTTTTTCGGATCCTTACATATTGTCGATAAGAAAACTAAGGACAACAGAGGTTTTCTTCTCAAGAATGAAGTTACCACTATTTGAAAAACCTGTTAGGGGGTTGAATTATGCAGGTCCACTTAAGGGAATTAGCTACATAGTCAAATAATAGTATCTTTTGGCTAACAAGTCTGTTATGTAGACTGTTTATGCAAGGCCGCCTAAGGGCACGTGTTGCATGGTCAAGCAAAAGAACTATCGGGTATCAGACTTGTTGTGACCAAAATTCAAGAAAAGGGTTATGGTGATCTGGAAGTATTTAAGGTTAGAAGTATGACACATCAAAATGGTCATTATTCTATGTATGCAAAGATACATAGAACAATGCTAACCATAATCATGTTGTGGTTGGGTCCTAAATTGAGGTGCTAGACTTCACTATGTATCCCATAAAGATGGGAATCAAGCCATATGTAGTTCTTGAAATACAGTTTAACATCATGTGGGATGAAAGTTTAGGAGATCATAGTTTAGGGTCATAGAACTCAGACCATAATATGGAAAACACAGTGTGTGTTTTATAAACCTGATGTGAATGAAGACCAGGGTTTTCATATCACATTCATGTTTTCACAAGGGGACTTTTCAGCCAAGGGACTGAAAGTAAAATTTGGGGTTAGGCCCAAAGACATGGAGCTGGATTCGAGGGATGCTCGAATGTTCCCATGTATCCCATAAGGATAGTAATCAAGCCGCATGTAGTTCTTGAAATACCATTTGTAAAGATTTGGTTTGTACAAGTGAAGGGTTAAAGGGGACTTCAGTGCAATGATGTTTTGACCCAAGATAAAATATTCGGGCATTTCCATGTATGCACGTAGTCTTTAGAATATAACATGATTGGAGATCAATGTAAATAATGATTCCTTCTCAGGTGAGGGTGTCAAAGAATTTTGATGTTTATTTTCGTACAGGACAAAAGTATGAACAATTTAACATCATATATCAAAGATGATGGTGAACCAATGTAAAAAATATTGGTTCTGGGGGCGGTTTCATGAATCAACATCATATGAGACGAAGGTGAAACGATGTGAAGAGATTGATTTTGGGCTTGAACCACGATTGGTTGCCTACGTACCAAACCTAAAAGGTGAGGATCAAAGTCAGTGTAGTTCAATTAAAGAATGACTTGGTAATCAAGTTGTTTTTTGAGGACAATGGCCTAAAAAATAGTGTCGGGATTACACATGGTTAGCAGCCTAGAGAGGGTGTTATGGTTGAAGTTTACTCTAATCTCATGTGAGTCATACTCGGTGTTAGAAACAAGAGGTAGCAACAACCTTAACTATGCATAGTTTAATGTCATGTCGGACATATTAAGGGACTATGCAGTTTAAAGTATTGCAGTGATGACTATTGGTGCTACACAGTTTAGTGTCATGTAGCAGGGACAAAATACAGTTTAATGTCATGTAGGACATATTAAGGGACTTTGTTCAGTTTTACGTCATGTAGGACGAATGAGAAGTACAGTTTAACGTCATGTAGGACAAATGAGCAGTACAATTTAATGTCATGTAGGACAAATATAGGGACACAATTTAATGTCATGTTAGACGATAAGGGTGTTGTACAATTTAGCATCTGGTAGCTAAGACGATGGGGACAATAAAGTTTAATGTCATGTTAAATGAAAGGGGTATTGTTCAGTTTAATGTCATGTAGTAAGAACAAAATAGGACACATCTTAACGTCATGTTGGACGTATTAGGGATTTTTTCATAGTTTAACATCATGTTGGATAATGACACAGTTTAAGGTCATATCCATGGACCGGCGATTATGTAGTTTAACGTCTTGCTGAATGTAAGGGAATTCTTGTACAGTTTAGCATTATGTAGCTAGGACGTCACAATTTAACGTCATATTGGACATAAGGGACTGTGCAGTTTGATTTCATGAAGTAAGGACTTAAGAAGGGCTGTTTAGTTTAACGTCATATAGCAAAGATGGCACAGTTTAATGTCGTGTTGGACATAACATAAGTGAAAATATTTTAAGGTCATATGCATGGACCGACAATGTATTTGTATTATAAAAAATACTTCTTCAGAAATATGGCATTGGTTGGAGTCTTGATGATTTCTCCATCCATTGAGATTAAAGAATAAGCTCCATTGGAGTAGACCTTATGTATTGAATAAGGTCCTTCCCACTTTGCCTCAAGATTGGGAGGTTTCATTCCTGGTATCATTGGAGTTCTGAGAACCAATACCAATTCTCCCTGAGTGAATGAATGAAGATGAACTTTTTGTTGAAAGATCGTGCTATTCAATTCTGATAGAATTTCAAGTGGTGTAAGGTGAACAATCTTTTCTTGTCTAATCATTCCAATTCATCCAATCACTTTTGAGATTGCTCATCTATAGATGACTGATCACAAATGGCTACCCTGAGTGGGGGTAATTTAATCTCAATGGGAAAGACTGCTTCTATTCCATATACCAATGAATATGGAGTTGACCACGTTGCAGTGCGGGTGGTGGTCCAATAAGCCCATAAAGCATGAAAGTGTTTATCAGACCATGACTTCTTATCTTTATCCACCATATTTTTCAGTATGTTTGAAAGAGTCTTGTTGAAGGCTTATATTTGGCCATTGTCCACTGCAGGATACTAAGAGGAATGGTAGGATTTGATGTTGTATTCTCGATACAACTTCCTTACCTCGGATGAATAGAAGTTGGTGTCATTGTCCATCAATATGGTATGATGGAAACCAAATCTGGTAATGATGTTAGACATGATGAAGCTAACAATGCTTTTAGAACTGACTTCTTTGAGAGGTATTGACTCTTCCCATTTGGAAAAGAAGTAGTTAGTAGTAACAATGTACTTAAATTACTTCGATGTAGCTAAAGGATAAGGTCCTACTATATCCATTCCCCATGTGTCAAATGGCCACAAGTATTTAGATGTATGAAGCAAATCTGGGGGTTGATAAATGAAGTTGGCATGTACTTGGAAAGAATGACACTTCTATGTGAAATCAACACAATCTTGTATCATTGAATGAAAAAAGTATCCAAGACTTCGAATTTGATCAGATAGTCTATGTCCAGACTGATGGGCACCATAGACTCCTGAATGAACTTATTTCATGAGAGCCATTGTCTCTTCACCTCCAATGCATCTGAAGAGAATTCCATCAAAACCTCTTTTGTACAGAATTTTTTCTAGGTGATCTGGGCTATCATAAAGAGTAAAATTGACCACACGTCGCCAGATTTTTTCTTTCCCGGCTCTATTAGGTGGAAGTGTTCCATTTTGAAGGTATTCCCTGATTAGTGTCATCAATCCTGTAGTATGACCATATTGTTCAATAATGGGACTAATTTCATTGATTTCCTCTGTTATGCTTTGAACATAAGGTGAAATTGAACGACGGTAGGCACTAATGATTGTATCGTCCCGATTTGGATCTGCCAGAGATATAGCTATATTAGCTAGTGCATCAGCTTGGGCATTCCGTGATTGCGGGACATAAGAAAATGTTAGTTCTAAAGGAAATTCTTCCATTAACTCTCTGACATAATCATACAAAGGGATTAACTCTTCTTTTTTGATGGCATCATCCCCATTGACTTGTTTGATTACCAGGTCTGAATCACCTTTTATCTTTAAGTGATTCGCTTGTGCTTGAAGCGCCAACTATAATCCTGCAATGAGAGCTTGGTATTGTGCTTCATTATTTGTCCTTCCTTCCAACAATGAGAAGGAATAGGGTAGCACTGCCTTTTCTGGAGAAATGAGAACAATTCCTAACCCAACTTTGTTGAATTTAGGATCTTCCATTTTCTTCCCTATTAGACTTCTGGAAGCACCATCAAAGTACATTTCACATGTTTGAAGACTATCTTGAATAGAGAAGACTTCCTCATCAGGAAGTTCAATATCTGAAGATGTATCTTCTACTGAAGGATGTTCACCAAGGAAATCAGTCAGATCTTGTCCCTTTACTACCTTTTGAGACACATATTGGATATCAAATTGCTACAAAATAAATTCCCACCTTGCTAGACATCTTGTAAGCATTGGACAACTATGGATGAATTTGAGCGGGTTATTGCGAGATACCAATTGGACATCATGATGCTGCAGGTAGTGTCTCAACTTCTGAACTGCAAATATTAATGCTAGGAAGCACTACTAAATACTTGAATATTGGGTTTATGCTTCAAGCATAGTCCGACTGAGATAGTAGAGGCTATTTTCATTCCCAGCATCATTCTTCTGGGCAAGGAAGGCACCCAATGATCTCTCTAAAGATGTCACATAAAGAATAAGCGGTCTTCCTTCAACAGGTGGCATTAATACCAGTGGACTCAAGAGACATTTCTTGAGGATATCAAATGATTCTTGACATTCTTCATTACACTAGTAGGTAACTCCCTTATTCATCAATTTGGTGAAGGGTAAACTTTTATCTGCCAAATTGGCGATGAAACACTGAATATAGGCCAAGTGTCCTTAAAGTCCTCTAAACTCTTTCAAATTTCGAGGAGGTGATATACCAAGGATTGAATTTGTCTTCTCAGGATCGACTTTGATACCACGATGGCGTACAACAAAGATGATAAATTTTCACGAGGTTACCCCAAAAGCACATTTTAAGGTGTTCATCTTCAAATTATGTTGCAGAAGTTTGTGGAATATGACTTCCAAATCAGCCAAGTGATTAGAACGTTGTTTGGATTTAACCACCAAATCACCGACATAACATTCAACATACTTCCCTAAAAGGGTTTAAAGATACGATGCATGGCATGCTAATATGTTGTGCATGCATTCTTCATGACAAAGGGCATTGCCCAATAGGAAAACACCCCATGAGGGGCTCTGAAAGCTGTAGATTCTTCATCTTCTGGAGCCATTCGGATTAGATTATACCCAGAATATCCATCCATGAAGGAAAGTGCTTCACAGCCAGTTGTTGCATCAATTAAGAGTTCTGTAATTGGAATTGGAAAATCATCCTTAGCACAATGCTGATTAAGATCTCTAAAATCAATGCAAACTCTAATTTTTCCATTATTCTTGTTCATAGGGGGAATATTAGCCAACCACTTGGGATATTTAACATCTCTGATGAATTTATCTTTGATAAGATTAACTACTTCAGCTTCAATTTTTGAAGCATAAGTTGGGTGTGTTCTTCTTGAGGCTTACTTAAATCCTCGATGTTCTTCTAGCAAACCCAAATGATGAGTAGCAACATCACGATCAATCCATGGCATATCTGTATAGTTATAAGCAGATATATCTCAATATTGCTTTAAAAATAAAATATTCATCTCTTGCTCTTCAAGAGTCATGGCCGCACTAATTAAATTGGGGCATGGATCTTCTTTTGTACCCAGATTTATTTCTATGAGTTCATCCACAGTGGTAGATATACCTTCTTAAAATGATGGAGGAGCATCCTTGTGATCTTCCACTTCTTCTTCAACATGTGTTACTTCTTCTGTTTCTACATGCATAGTAGATGAGGAAGCAGAATTTCCATGATCAGGAGAGATGTTAAAATTTGAAAATCTTGAAGAAGAGGCTTCCATTTATGACCCTATTGATGATGAGGGGTCTTTGTTGGGTAATAATAAGGAGATGATGGACTGAGAATCAACATCATCGTTAACCTCTAACATTTCTATAACTTTTTCTGGCCTGGTTGGAAAAGTATAGACTTGCTGGATTTCAGCGGATGAAATCAAGACATCTCCATTTGAGCTTTCATCATTGCTTGGTGAATCACTAATTTCTCCCATGTTGTCTGGCTTGATTTCCATAATTAACATTATGGAAGTTTCCATAAGATTATTTTGATTTGTGTCTATCCTGTCAATTTGACTAATAGCTAACACATAATATGTACTCACATGTGTAAATGGGTTTACTGGAATCTTTACAAACCATATGGAGCCTTAAACATGGTAACCTCCCTTATTATGGATTTCTCCTTACCCTTCATGTGATAAAATTCTGCCTCAATGTATTTAGATTCACATGTTTTGAAGGGGGGTTTATCACCATACAATGTCCCAATTTGACCATCAAAACAATATTTGAGACATTGATGGTATGATGAAGGGATAGCTTCATGTTGATGTAGCCAAGGTCTTCCAAGAAAAACATTGAAGGTTGTATCATGATTAACAACCATAAAATCTGAATTGGATACAAGTTCTCCAAACTGAGTTCTATGTGTAATCTCACGCAGTGGTTCTTGTTCATTTTTACCATATCCTTGCAACATCAGATTAGAAGGAGATAAATCATATTACGTGAGGCCCAATCGACAAAGTGTACGAATGGGGATAACGTTGACTCCTGAATCATTATCAATGAAATATCTTTGGATGTCTACACAATTGACCTTGCTAGATAAATACAAAGGTCTAATATGTCCATGAACAACATCATCATCATCTTTATCTGTGAAAGATATCACTGCATGGCATTCTACAAGACCATTCTCAACATGATAGACTTCAACCGCAAAAATTTTAGTTTCGAATTTTTGAGAACTTGACAAAGCCTCGATGAGTGCCTTTTGAAGATCCTTTTATAGATTCAAGGCATCAAAAAATTTATAACTTGGATAGTACTTGGGACAAATGTTTCAAGACATCATATTTTTGATCCAAAGGTCTGTGTTTCCCAACAGGAACATGTGGTTTTACAGGTGCCTTATAAGTTGATGCTTTGGAAGTAGATGCATGTTGTATCAGGGTAGGAGTTGGAAATACTCCTAGCTTTGAAAGATTAGACCGAATATGCCTATTTACTTGCTGAGAGGAAGGGGGTGGAACCTCTAACCGATCCTCCAGAATAACTATACTAGAATTGAATCTTCTATGCGTGGAAGAATTTTCTTGTTCTTGTTGAGTCCGTTGAAGGGCTCTACCACGAGTTTCTCCTTCATACACAGTTCTAGCAGGGGTGGAATTGGAATAGTGGTTTATGGGATATCCACATCTTCCTCTGTATCCCAGACCTCTGGAACTCGCTCTAATTCCTCTGTTTGATATAGGGAATTCAGGCTCATCGAGCTTGAAACTGTGATTGGCATAAGGATCTGTTAAGTGAATCATATTAACAGAACCAAAGATCAACTCTTCATGTGATGAAGGCTTTTCCTGAGTAGCCATTTTAGACTATGCCGTTTAGTGGGGCGGTGCCTGTGGCTTTGAATTAGATGGCATAAAATTTTCTAGAGTCAAAGACAACTTGGTCTTTGACACGATTTCATCTTCTTCTAATTGTTCCTCTTTCTTTGAATTATGTCATCCCTTTGAGGATTTTCCCTCTGATAAAGAGGGTTTTGATGTGGCATTCATAGAAAAAGACACAATTGGTTTCTTCAATTGCATTCGAAAAATGGAATTATTTCGGTTGATAATTTTTCTGACCATCCAATCATCATATTTCTGCGCATTTTTGTTTTTGAATTCTTGCCACTCGCCTTCTTCTTCTGGATTTGTAGCAGTAACACGTGCTACTTGAGCTGAAGAACCTTTCAATTTGACTTGTCCCGAGTCCACCATCTATTAAAGGAGGTCTTTGAAGACAAAACACTCTTGAATGGGATGTCCCAACTTCTGATGAAATGGGAAATAATTAAGACAGTATTCATATCCTTCCTTGTAAAGCCTTTTGGGCCTTGGAAATTAAACCAAATTATTTTCCAGAGCCAAAATGAAGTATCCAGGAACTTGTTCATTTCAGAAAGAGTAAATTTTTCTATTTAGATCCTCAAATTGTTTCTTTCTTTTATCTATTTGATCATATTGACGAAACAGCCTCTATTTTTGACTCTCATGAGGTAGAGCCCTTCGATAAGATGAAGGTTTTGAAGTAGAAGCATGTGCAGGTGCTTGTTTAATCATAATTGTAGCAGTCTTTGCTTTACCCATTCTCTTTCCTGGAGCTGATGGAATTACATGAGTTTTATCTTTAGTCTTCATAAGAGAGTCTTCAATCTGCTGACCGATCGAAGTAAGGTCTGGAAACCCTCATATGTATTTCACAGGGATCAATTGTGTGAATAATTCATCATGCAGATTTTCCACATAGATTGGAAACAACTCTTCTTGAGGGAGTGCTAAGCTTAGAGAATATGTTAATCCCTTCCAGCGAGCAATGAAATCTGAAACCCTTTTATTATCCCTTTGCTTACAATTTGTATGATCAAAAACTTTTGTCTTTGGAAAAGTTGAGCGGAATTGAAGAAGGAATCATTAACAAAGATCCTCCCACATGGTAATTAATTGAGATTGCAAGCTTGTATACCAGACAAAAGCAGACCCTTGTAATGACTGTAAAAAACACCTGGTCTTAACCGCTTGTTGTTGATGAGGGGTTCCCATAATAGGATCAAAAAGAGAAACAAAATGTGTTAAGTGTTTCTATGGGTCTCCCGAACCATTAAAGATTGGGAATGTGGTACTTGAAAAATTTGATGGGGGAGGAATTGCATCAACCCATTCAGGGTAAGCTCACTTCTCCGGTTGAATTTGATCATGCTTTCCCTCCATAGCTTCCAAACGAGATGTTAATGACTCAATGGTAGTTATTAACTTTTGAGAGACATCCGGTTGAGCTTGGACTTGAGTAGGTGTAATAACTGGAGATTGGGAAGGTGTGGTGGATGGTACTGCAACTGATGGTAGCACCACCGATTGTTGTTGTGCATGACCAGTGGGACTAGACCTGTGAGGGTGTACTTGTAAAGGAGGATACTCTTGATCCATATCAATAGCCGCAACAAATTTCATTGGTTGACTGACTCCAGCATGCTTAGGAGGATGACTACCTTGAAGTAGTTCTACATTCAACCCCCTTAATTCCTTCATTTCATCCTCTTGTTGTGAAAATCTTTGCTCTAGTGAGAGTGATTGGCCTTCTCCAGAGGGAGGGTGGAATGTAACCTGATTCTTTCCTTTCCCCTTGTTGGATGATTTTTTTTATAAGGGGAAGTTGGTTACTTGAAGGAATACCTATATTCTAGGAATCCTTTGATTTCGTGTACGCACACCTTCTTCATTTGCCTCTGCGTGCCCAGCCTCTTATGCAGGGACTTCTTCATCTTATCCCTCTGAGTGAGCCTCATCTGGGGGATCAGTAATAATGGAATTGATGACATTAATTGATGAATAACGCATTGCATCCCTTCTATTGGTATTTCAGCTATATTTTCTTCTTCCATGTCCTTGATGAGACATTGCCTTTTGTTGATTTGATCCCTTAGGAACTTCTTGACAAACCGTAAATTAGAGAGAATCTCTTGATAATTTGGCTCTTTGTTTCTCTTGTGGCTTCTTCCCTAATCGATAGAAGACTGAATTTCTCTGAGGAAGAGATTGAGGATTTGAAAAAGTCCCCAGTCTGGTGGACTGGGGCTGTTCGTACTGTTCCTTCTCAACTCCTCCAATCGTATTTGTTGATTATGAGGGTTGGGATAAAAGATTCCCTAGTCTGTCAAGCTAGGGTGGTTCTTGAATTGTTATATCTAAGACTTTATTAGAAGCTCTCCTGATCTTGCAGACTTTAGTCCGAAAATTGGATGGATGCATGAACCTAAATCCACTCAAATCACCTGGTTCAAATGAACGTTGGATGGTTTCTCACACTTTTGTCACTTGATGATGTGCACGCTCTAAATGAGAAGCTTGTTCAATATTCTCGTTTGCCTGATGCAAGATTAATTTGACAACTTGTTCTATGTATGCCTAATTTTGGGAAGAACTAGTTGAGGCTTGTTCTTTAGAGAGCCTTTGATTACAAACAAATCAAATTGGCTATGGCCGACTATGGGCAATAACATTACATGAGACCATTTTTGACAGGCTTTGTTGGCTAGAGAGTACAGTGAAATGTACTGATCCATGAACACCTCATCCCCTAATATGAATACCATATGGGGAATTGGAAATTAACTGGCACAACCTTTTTAGTGTGCCACGACATGAACACTGACGGGCTCTCTATTTCTTTTCAGCCTTCAGATATCGAGAAACTGAGAGAGATGCTAAATAAATTTGGCATTGTAAACATTATATTATCTTGACATGATTTTCATGTTCATCATAAGATAATATTTTCTTTTTTCAATTGAAAAAGAGTTTTCCACATGTTGAGATGAATATCTTGAATTCAATCATTCATCAACATCTCTAGAATGTCATACTGAGAGTCAGCCAAAGGCCAAAACATAACTAGCACTTCACCTTTTTTCCAGTTGTTTGCTCATATTCATCACCTCCTCTTTATAATTCAATGAAGATTATTCTACCTGATTAGACCAGAACTGGTTCTTCCTTGTTTCTTTATCAGATCAAAAAGATTGGTATAGAATTCACTAATTAGACTATAAGATGAATGACCCAAGGGTGGTTCGGAGAATGACATAAACCCCTGGATATATTCTGATTGATAAAGTGTTTCACCTATTAATGGTAAATAATCAGACATGACTGGCTTCACATTTGCATGTGCCTCAAGATAAGAGATATTTCTTGTTACTACATTGTCTATTGGAGCATTTTCCAGGCAATGTGAATTACTACTGTGAAGAGGACTTTTGCAGATAAATTCATCATCATGGGGAGGACCACCATGGTGGGTTACAGCAAAAGATTAAACCTCTTGCTCCTTAGTCTTCTGGCCACACAGAGGGTTCTTATGGATCTCACATGAAGATGAAACTTAGAGATCAACCGAACTGTCATGAAGCAAGACTTCATGAAGAAGTGACTGATGAAGACCTTCAGAATTAATGTTCCCACAATTGGGAAATGAGAGAGAAGAATATTGAGTTGCAATAGATAATTTTCTGAGTGCATCAAGAACTCCATCATCGAGTAAGGACTTATTATAGATTAGCCCTTGATTTATTGACTGTGCTAGAAGTTTTTTCTTATTAGACACCTTCTTACTCACTTTAGAAACCAATTGTTGGAAAAAGTGTTTATTATGGGCAAGTGTATGTGCCTACTCAGGAGAAATAGTCAGGTTAGGCTGATTATATCCACTCAAATAAGGTGTATGTTCATGACTTGGTTGTCCGTATGACATGTGGGATTATGCCCCACAACCCTCTTGGACTGGAATAGAGGTGTGCATCTGTTTCAGAGTGATATTATGATGTGTCACTCCACTGGTAGGGACAGATTTTCATTTCTTTCCCTATGATGCTGCTGAAGCTGTTATAATATTCTGGCAGGAATCCAGAATATGAGCAGGGATTTTCTTCTTCTCTTTCACCATTGACAGAATATGCTTGGTGACTTCAGCTGCCGAAATGGGGATATAAGTCTATTTCGTACTTGGAGTAGGTGTGTGTTCCTGCTCCTGTATTCCTTTTCCTGTCAGTGAATTATGACAGTACTCATGTGTGGGGGCAGAGAGTTGAGTCTGCCTCCTGTTTGTCATTGGAGATTTCCAATTGACTTCTCTGGGTGCTACCAAACGACACTATTGGTAGGCTTGATCGATACTAGTAGGCGTATGTGCCTGCTGATTCCACTCCTCCGAACGTAGATGATTAACTTCTTTTAATACTGGTAGACGAGACTGCTGGGAGGATTGATGAGTGTAAGTAGGTGTATGTACATGTTTACCAGTTGTCAACAATTGGGTTGGCGGGCTTCATCGTATATAGTCAGACGATCCTACTGACTAGCTGATGATTTATAAACAGGTGTATGTTCTTTTTTATAGTACTCCACCGGAATTGCCTACTAGGAATGGCGTGTTTCTACCTGACAAGTCTGTTGGATAGTGGAATTAAAACAGATGGGTGTGTGTGCCCACTTGTTGCTTTCCACCAAGTTAGATTGGTAGACTTCTCTGAAAATGGCAGAGATAAGAACCTACTCACTATTGACCCGCTTTCACCTCTAGTGGTTCGTCTTGCCTGCTCGGGTTTGAGGAACCTGAGCCAAACACCTGGAGACGACACCCTCGTCATGTTGAGGGTGCACTACCACACGATTCTGGTGGCAATTGTTGGTGGGAGCCCTCAGGAAGGACTCATGTCCCCTTGAATTAGGGCCTTGAGTGACCTTCTCATTCACATCCTCATAATATGGGAGGGACTATTGATTGTGTTCTGGGGATAACGACCTAAAACGGTTGGAGACAGTGGTTGGCACCACCTGCTTCTTGATTGCTGGTCATCGTTGTCCGGACAACCGGGGTGAATTATTGACTTAGAGGGCTTTTCGAGCAGCTTCCAGAGTCATAATGGTACCGTGCTGATGGTATTCCTTAACCAGTGCATTTGATACCCAGCATTGAAGACGCTGAGTAGCTGATGTCGTCCTCAGAGCGGATGAAGATCCAGCAGGATTAGCAGTAGAGTTATTCACAGCAGAGGCATTAACAGGTGTAAACTTAGGGAATCCATTTCTGAAATGCATCAGTTATTGGAAATGAGTGCCTGTTTGATATAACAGACAAAATCAAGATAATTTCGGCCACTACATCTTTTGGATGAGCACATATGTTATTGATTGTTTTTTGTCCCTCTCATTGAGTTTAAATAGGGGCCTAACAAATAAGTAAAACCTCATTTTAACTTGGTTAATGATTCATGTCAAGTTCACCATTTTTTGTTTCCTCTGGAAGTGGGGATGAGCTTGTTTATTTAAAGGTTCAAACATTCCAATCGGTTTCTAAAGGGTTTATTCGTAGAACCGGAAACATCCAATGATTATATATCCATTTGGACATACTTTCCAAAGGCAGGTTCTCATTAGTTGTGGACTGATGAGGCTTAAGAATTTTCATTGGTTGAGATGATGGGAGGTCAGACTCATCACACTTTTTTTGGGGGAATTATTGTCTACTCTGGGACTCGCTTTACATATTTAAGTGGTGTTCGTGCATCATTATTAAGTTACCAAGTATGAAAATGAGATTACCTTAGATCTGACAATCAATGATTGATATTTATGAGATTTATAGAATATTTTATATGTATTTTAGGTTCTTCATCGATAGAGAATCATCTCTATTTGTTATAGAGTTTTAGTCAATGTTATCCTTCAACATATTATATAGAAATATCTTGGTCATTATGATAACCATACTGGTTTTAAAGCCACTCAATGGGGTACTTTAATTTTATTGTCGTTCAGAAGGACATGGATTATTTTAGAGTTGGTATCATACCCGCAGATGGGCTACCTATGTATCTATGTTTAGAAAAGGAATCAGAACCCACATAGTTCAGGAATTAAGATATAGTTTAACGTCATATGGGATGGATGAGAATTAATGGGTGATGGGATTGAACCATATAAAGGCTTCCTACGTAATCCACTTTTAAAGTAGAGATCAATGTCCATATAGTTCAGTTAAGAATTTTGGGTCTTACGTATGATTAATGGACTAAAGAGATGTTTCATGGTTACTTTTAAACTCTAAGCTCACGTGAGTCATGATCGGTGTGAGAAACAAGAGGTATCAGTAAACCTAACAATTTTTTCCACAAAATATGTGGTCACAAGGAATGATATGGGGATTATGTATGTATGATTTCGCAAATAGATAATGATCGGGACATATTTCAGAGAAGAAGTACAGGAACAGGGTCCATAAAGGTATATGTGATTTTATGGAGATTTGGATACTCAAACTTGGGGCTTACTCCTGAAGAAGATGCCCAAATTAGGAGGGGACTTGGGGCTTACTCCTAAAGAGGATGCCCAAATCAAAAGAAATTAAGACTGGTTAAGAGAAATTATGACTGGGGCATATTCCTAAGAAGGAGGCCCAGGTTAAAGAGACTTGATAACTGGGGCTTACTTCTGAGAAGGAGGCCCAGGTTAAGGGATTTTGGGATTTTGGGCTTACACTTATGGAGGATACCCATATTTGGGAACTTGGAACATGGATTGGGGATTACTTCTGAAAAAGGAGGCCCAGGTTAAGAGAACATGAACTGAGGATTACTCCTGAAAAGAACGCCCAGGTTAAAGATCTTATCATCTTAAAGGATGAGGTTGAATGAATGAAATCTCTCACCTTAGTGACATGAAGATATGTAAATCAATAGGTTTTGAGAAATGTTCCACATAATTCCTTTCTGATAAGGAATCCAACCAAGGAATCATGCCATAAATGGCTTTGAAGAGGATTATGAATGCTAAATTGTAGAGACCCGAAGCTTGACGTACATGGACATTACATTACTTTTGCGGAATACTTAATACGTAACAAAAATAGACACACAAGGATCATAATAGTTTAGTTTCTTTGGAAACTCGTAAAATAATCTTCTAATCGTGGTGAAAGATCTTCAACATCTCCCATAAAGATCATCCCCTTTTGTTTTCGTACCTAAAACTTTTCTATAAATCCTGGGGAAAAGAAAACATATAAAGGGTGAGATCAAATGCTCAGTAAGGGTAAGCATGGATAAAATAAAAAAAAATCATATACATTTGAACTTAAAAACATGAACATAATGTTTAAACATCAAAAGCTTGAGCAAGGACATAAAACATTGAAGTACATAAGGCATAGATCATAAAGAAACATTAATAATGATAAAATATCATGGGAATAAAACATGTAATTGTGGAAACCATTAAGCACATGTTGTGATTTCCATAGTAGCCAAGGCATTGCTGCCAAGACCATCTTAGTGGACAAAGTCCCTTTCTGAATCAAGTTCACTCTTCATTCTAGTCATGTATTACTGAACCTATTTAACTTTCCATTCCATACATGTATATCTCATGAGATATAAATCTTTACCCAATGCATTTGAGGGAGATATAGGTCCCACCCATCTCATAATGAAATCATTCTTACTTGTGCCACAAAATAAACTTAAAACATTCATCATAACCCAAAGAAAAAAATGGGTTTCATATACATCATCACAGCATCACATAATCCATATAAAACAAATGAATATTTCATCATAAGAAAATTGAAACCATGTAAATCATAGAGACATTATACTTGAAACATACAAATATTAAATAATGTCATCTTAGATGGAAAATCATTTTGATAAAACACTTGAAATGAATTCTTGAGGAAAATATCCTTTCTTCTTCAAAATCAATTTCTTTTTACAAAACGTCATGCAATTTTAAAAGAAATAGATTTTGTTGAAAATAGTCATAAAATATTTTGAAGGAAGTTTCATGAAAATAAGGCTTTATAATACTGTAAAAATCCATTCGTGCCTTATAAGTTAAAAAAACATCCTTCTCATACTTTTGTCAGAAAAGTCAAAAAAGTACCGCGTAACGTAAACAAAAGAAAGATTCCTTACACACCATGTAGTAAAATTCAAAATGGGTAAAAAGGAAATTAAACATACATGAAAAAACTTTTATAAAACATGGACATGGATTATAAAAATAACCCCAGTAAATACTTATGAATAAGCAATCTCGGATAAAAATGAGATTTGAAAAATTTTCATTTACCTTATGTCTGATATGGTTTGTATGTATCCAAACCTCAGTTATAATGATTTAAATAATTTCATTGACTTATTAAAAAATCATATTCATTGTTATTATATCATATATGGTTCACTTATGACTTTATATTACCCGTTTTGTTGTAAATTCCATGTTAAAGAGCATTTTGGGTAAAATCCTTTCATTTGTCGTCCGTGTTTTGACTTGTAATTATTCATATGATTACTTAGATCATGATTACTTAATTCATGAATATAAAACATTATTTATATATAATATATATTAATAATATACATATATATAATAGATCGATAAATGTAAAGAAATACACCGTTCATAGAGATGGTAGGCCGTACGTACGCATGAACGCTGTTTTCATTTCCTTATTGAGTTGAATGGAATTAAGCAGATGACATACATATATATATATATAAATAAATCCATTAGCTTTATAATTTCATATATTTAATTATTATTTCTTATATATACTTTATAATCATTCTTAAATGGTTAACATGGAGAATGAATCTCATCGCGTCGTGGAGACGGTAGTCCGTACGAACGCATGATCGATGATATCGTTTCCATGATCGTGGAATTGTATTATAGTGTATGTATACTATTTCATAATAAATACCACTTTAAAATAATCATATATAGATATTTATTTGCACCATTATACCCATCCAAGTAAGGTGGTGGTGGGAAAATAGATTACACCACGGCGTGGAGACGGTATTCCTTACGTACGCACGCGCGGTGATTTCATTTTCTGTAGGATGGATAGATAGTGAAATAGGGTTGTTTCATAGTTATAATAACATATCCGTATATTTTTGATACTGATGTTATTACATCATAATGAAACTACTAAAGAAGAAGAATTGGAAGAAGAAATAAAGTTGAAAGAATCGGTAACGGACATTACCTCTTCTTTGAAGCGCCTCTTTGAGACCTCCTTTTAGGGCACTAAAATTGGTCTTTGAAGAAGACCAGGACCTCTAGGATTTCTAGGGAGGTGTAGAATAGAATTCGGCAGGGTTTTTCTGATCTTGAAGTCTCAAAGTGGTGTGAGGAAGAGAGGGAGGAGGTGTCCTTTTATAAAGGAGGAGAGGGGCACCTTTGGAAAAACTCAAAATATTATTTTATTATAAAGTAATATTCGGTTTTTAATAGCTCAAAATTGATTTATTTCGAATCTAAGGTGGGTATGGTTCTAAATACTCTCATAAAATAGAATTTTGACAAGTTTAGGTTACTATTTTAACCTTATCATTTATATTTAACTTTAAGTTAAATAATTTTTCTTTTACCATGTCTTCTTGTTTTCTTACACTATAAGGTTAATAAACTTACTATAACAAGACAAAAGAACCCCAAGTTGTTTATTATTAATATTTATAACATTATCTAAGTCATTTGTCCGAACCTTATTGTTTTAGGAATAAAATAACAATTAATAATATAATATTTGTTTTAAAAACTATTTTATATCAATTTTGACACTATTTGGTAATTGATTTTTGTTAAAATCCTAACAGAATGATTAGTTCTAAAAAAGTTAACTAAATCAATACTAACATGTCATATTAACCTATAAAATTATTGTAATTCATAAAAAGTCTCAAATTACATTTATTTATGTTTTCATAACATCAATTATGTAAATATTTCATTAATAAGATAATTATTGCATCATCATTGTGTCATAAATAAATTAAATTATTTAATGTCTAAAAATTATAAATAAAACACCATTATGTAGGAAATCTTTTCAGATTTCTAATGAATATTTATAGTCGAATTTATCTTATGTATAACCCTATATTAAAAATTATTTATTTATTGAACTTTGATTTTAACTATTTTAACCCTTCTTTAAATAAATTAATAATAAATGTCCTAATCTAATCTAAGTGGGACTAAATCGTAATATGTTATCCCTAACGTTTGTTTTGGTCTAATTACACTTATCCAATAGAATTAGGGCATGTGTTAGGGTAATAATAATATTATTTTTACCCTTAATTACCCTGTTTACTTTTTTACAGTGGTAAATAAAAGTAAAAGTTACTATTCACCAAAAATTATTTTTATCTCATTGAACCACATTTTACTTACTAACATCAACCGTGTCTCTCAGATTTTTGAAATTCCATTCACAGAAGCGGTAAAATTATGTTTTATGTAAATTTGCAAATTCTCCTAGGAGGAGGGTAAAAGACGGTGAAAAGTTCAATAAACTTTTTATATATCTAAAATTATTATAAAATGACTCCAATGAATTGCATTGAACTTATATAGGTATTATGTATCAATTTTGACCTAAAATAAATTTAAATAAAATAAATAAATATTTAAATAAAAATTCTATTTTTAAATAGTAACCCAGTGTTTTCACTGTTCATCAAAAATTGAAAGTTTTCAGAAAAAATACAAAAATTTCACCCTAGGCTAATTTTCGATATTCCGAATCCAAAAATGAAGTATATTTTGAAAAATAAAACTTATAAAATTTCAAAAATTGGTTATTACTTTTCATAATGGCTAGTTTTAGTAATATTTTTATAGCATATCGTTGTTTAGTGAGACTCGGTATTGCGTACAACGCAAGCTATCGAGGAAGGTCGTGATTGCGTGTAAAGCAAGCCATGTCATTTTGCGTGTTGTGAAAGTCTCCTTTGTTGTTTTGTAAAGTAGAATCCAACCATATTTCATTTATACATTGAATATATATATATATATATACTCAATGTTGTGTAGAATGAATTCTATCAAACGAACTTGAAATTTTGTGTAACACGATCCAAGAATAGTGTTTCGTATACTGCAAGCTAATACGGTGTATAGAACAAGCTAATATTAGGGTAGTGTATAATAGAACACATCACAGAAATTAAAAATAATATATCTCATAAAATCTCGGGTTGTTACATTCTACCCCCTTTAAAATGAATTTCACCCTCTAAATTCATCGTGGTTATAAATGGTTTTCTACTTGAAAGTTTCTTTAATAGAAACCCACATCGTAAAAAAGGAACAACAAAACAAAACATTAAAAACTAATGTATGAAACGTAATGGTTACCCAAATTAACTAATTATTTGGGTTTCCATATGGAGAACATAGGTGAAAATATAGATATGGAGGAGAAATATAATCATCATGTTCTGATGGAGAGTGGTAGAGGACATGGCTATGATAAATCCAATAGTCACAAATCCATAAATTTGTGATAATCTAAGGTACCATCTGATTCATCGGATATGAGAGTACTAGGACAACATTTTTGTCTTTCAAGATAATTTCCCTAATGTTGAAGAATTTGAATTAGAAGAATACTTACTTTACTTCGGTACAATCTCACCGTTGTTTGTGCCTTCAAAAATTTCCACTTCATCTCTTAAATAAATGAAGTTGAATTTGTTATTCGTGAAGTGTTAGCAGATCATGTGATAGAATGATGGGTCATTCCATCTATTTCAAACAAAAGGTTAGGAAAAGTTATCAAATATACATAAGTCCATCTATGGTGAGGTTAATCATATATGATTCCAAAAATGAACTTATACTTCATATATCATACCGCTTAATAAAATAAAACTAGTTTCTACTAACCAGGGACTTCATGTAGGCCAGTGGAAGGCGATAAAGTCCAGTCGCACTCCGGTTGTGGGTTCGATTCCCACAGCCTTGTCCGACGTGATGGGTTGTCGCATGTCCTGCAGGTTGTCCTTTTTCTAAAACTACATTACTATAACATCCCATCAATAATATCGAAAAAAGTTCTATCCTTAAACAATACTAACTTATGTCCAACATAATCTATTCCAATCTTTAGGCTTATCTAAAATACTTCGGTCCAAGCTCATAGTATAAAGAAAATGATTACTTTAAATTTCATATAACAATCACGTGAATGCCATCATTTATCCCCCATATATTATAAGATATATCTTGTTGGTCAAATTACAAACATGAGAATACCTTAATCATGTATTCTCTTGAATAATGAATATCCATTGAACCTTAGTGAAAACATGAATGCTGTAAAAAGTTAACTCTTTCCACATACCAAAATCCAAAAATTTCTATATACTCAAACCATGATATCACTTTTTCCTTATTTTAGTCATGAGCTCATGATTACTATCATATTATTTTCTCCTTATCCCTTCATTATGTGCATTTCATCTTATTTCCAAAAATATTTCAATCACTTTTTCATGGTTACCAGAAAAATATAATAATTTAAAACCAATACATAGATATTACAAAATTCTACAATACCATAAATGAGATTCCACGTTACTATTTTAAAATCTCATTACATAAACACTTAGTCATTACACAGCATCATTTTCATACTCAAAATCACAAATAGTGATCGCATGAGACTTCCCTTTATCCTTTTCCTTATGAGGTTGCTCACGTTGATCGTCATTAACCCGTGGATTAGGGCATTTATTAGAATAATTCCCCATTTCCTTGCACTTGAAGCATTGAAGTGTTGGTGGAGTGTTCTCTGTAGTCTTTTCTCTATTCACATCATTAGCAACCTTTTTCCCATTACTTCGACAATCAACTGCTCGATGACCTTCTTTTCCACACTTAAAAAATTTTCTAGTACCTTTTAGGAAATCTCCACCTTGCTTTTTTCCACACTTTGAGCATAAAGAAACATTCATCTTCTTTTCACCATTGTTCTGAGATTTCTCCTTAAACTCCATCTTTCGTTTCTTGTCAAAACTATGAGATGGATATGTGACACCAACTTCCATTTCTACCTTGATAGCACAACGTACAATTTCTTCATAGATAATGTAGTCTCTTATAGCTAATTCCTTTCGAAGACTTGGTTTTAATCCACTGAAAAATTGATCAACTTTACTTTCAGGTTGGATGATAAAGCCAGATGCATACCTTGCAAGTCTTGTAAAATTCGATTCATTTATACCAAAAGATTCATCATCCTTCTTTTTAAGCTCAAGAAACTCTTTTTCCATCTTTGTTCGAAGAATACAAGGGAATTACTTAATGAAAAACAAGTTCTTGAACTCTTCCCATTCCATGGACTCAATTTCATCTCTTTGCCTCGTATTCTTGATAAGATTCCACCATTGATCAGCATCACCTTATAAAGGATATACTTCTAAGATGAATTTATCATGCTCAGAACATTGAAGAACTGATAATATCTTTTTAGTAGTAATGATCCATTGTTCATCCACTAAGGGATCAGAAGATCCACTGAATGAAGGTGGGCGCTGCCTCATGAAGGATTCAAAAAAATGTTGCTCCTTTATCTACTCATTTTGAAGTCTAGAATGATTCATAGATTGTGTAAGTATAGAAATAAGATTTTTCACTCCATCTCTCATGACATTGGTTTGGTCATGAGGACAATCATTGCATTGTCCATTATATTTATCAACACGATTCCTTTGGGTTTCATCCATCGTCTAAAACCCAAAAATAATAGTGTGAGAGGAAAATACCATGCTAGGGAAAATAACATAATAAAGGGGGATTACCCTCAATATCAAACATCTTAGGTTTAATTATAATATGTTTAGCTCAATTCTAGGACTATAACCTATACGTATACTTATCCTTAGAGACATCCCTAGACATACCTTAGAAATATCTCTAGGGATCTCACTAACGTTTTCGCATCCTAGATTCCAAAGGTTGACAAAACCTTTCCTCTGATGCCAACTGTAGATACCCCAAGCTTAACATACATGGACATTTCATTAATTTTGTGGAATACTTAATACATAATAAAAACAGAAACACAAGGATTATAATAGTTTAGTGTCTTTGGAAACTCAGAAAATAATCTTCTAATCGTGGTGAAAGATCTTCAACATCTCCCATAAAGATATTCCCCTTTTTTTCTTACCTAAAACCTTTCTTTAAATCCTGTGGAAAAGAAAACATATAAATGGTGAGCTCAAATGCTCAGTAAGGGTAAGCTTGTATAAAATAAAACAAATCATATACATTTGAACTTAAAAACATGAACATAATGTTTAAACATAAAAATCTTGAGCAATGACATAAAACATGGAAGTACGTAAGGAATAGATCATAAAGAAACATTACGAATGATAAAATATCATGGGAATAAAACATGTAATTGTGGAAACCATTAAGCACATGTTATGATTTCCGTAGTAGCCAAGGCATTTCTTCCAAGACCATCTTAGTGGACAAAGTCCATTTCTGAATCGAGTTCACTTCTCGTTCATGTCCTCTATTACTGAACTGGTTTAACATGACATTCCAGCCATGTCTATCTCATGAGATATAAATCTTTACCCAATTAATTGGAGGGAGATATAGGTCCCACCCATCTCATAATGAAATCATTCTTACTTGTGCCACAAAATAAATTTAAAACATTCATCATAACCCAAAGAATAAAATGGGTTTCATATACATCATCCCATCATCACATAATCCATATAAAACAAATGGATATTTCATCATAAGAAAATTGAAACCATGTAAATAATAGATACATTATACTTGAGACATACACATATGAAATAATGTCATCTTATATGGAAAATCGTTTTTATAAAACACTTGAAATTAATTTTGAGGAAAATATCCTTTCTTCTTAAAAATCAATTTCTTTTTACAAAACTTCATACAATTTTAAAAGAAAGATATTTTTTTGAAAATACTCATGAAATATTTTGTAGGAAGCTTCATGAAAACAAGGATTTATAAAACCGTAAAAATCCATTCGTGCCTTATAAGTTAAAAAAACATTTTTCTCGTACTTTTTCTGGAAAAGTAAAAAAAGTACCTCGTAACGTAAACAAAAGAAAGATTCCTCACATACCATGTAGTAAAAGTAAAAAATGGGTAAAAAGGACTTTAAACATACATGAAAACACATTTATAAAACATGGACATGGATGATAGAAATAAACCCAGTAAATACTTACGAATAAGCAATCTCGGATAAAAATGAGATTTGCAAAATTATCCCTTACCTTATGTCTGATATGCTTCGTATGTATCTAAAACTCTTGTATAATGATTTAAATAATGTCATTGACTTATTACAGAATAATATTCATTGTTATGATATCATATATGGTTCACTTATGACTTTATATTACCCGTTCTTTTCTAAATTCCATGTTAAAGAGAGTTTTGGGTAAAATTGTTTCATTTGTCATCCGTGTTTTGACTGGTAATTATTCATATGATTACTTAGATCCTGATTAATTAATTCCAGAATATAAAACATGATTTATATATAATATATATTCAGAATATACATATATATAATAGATTGATAAATGGAATGAAATAAACCGTTCATGGAGACGGTAGGCTATACGTACGCATGAACGCTGTTTTCGTTTCCTTATTGAGTTGAATGGAATTAAGTAGATGACATACATATATATATATAAATAAATCCAGTAGCTTTATAATTTCATATATTTCATTATTATTTCTTATATATACTTTATAATCATTCTTAAATGGTTAACATGGAGAATGAATCTCATCGCGTCATGGAGAGGGTAGTCCGTACGTACGCATGAGCGATGATATCATTTCCATGATCGTGGAATTTTATTGGAGTGTATGTATACTATTTCAGAATCAATAACAATTTAAAATAATCATATATAGTTATTTATTTTCACCATTATACCCATCCAAGTAAGGTGGTGGTGGGAAAATAGATTACACCACGGCGTGGAGACGGTATTCCTTACGTACGCACGCGTGCTGATTTCATTTTCCGTATGATGGATAGATGGTGAAATAGGGTTGTTTCATACATATAATAAAATATAAGTATATTTTTGATACTTATGTTAATACTTCATAATGAAACAAATAAAGAAGAATAAGTGGAAGAAGAAATAAAGTTGAACAAATTGGTAACGGACATTACCTCTTCTTTGAAGCGCCTCTTTGAGACCTCCTTTTAGGGCACTAAAATTGGTCTTTGAAGAAGACCAGGACCTCTAGGATGTTTCTAGGGATGTGGAGAAGATAATTTATCAGGGTTTGGCCGAGATGGAAGGCCAAAAGTGGTGTGAGAAAGAGAGGGAGGAGGTGTCCTTTTATAAGGGAGGAGAGGGGCACCATTGGAAAAACTCAAAATATTATTTTATTATAAAGTCATATTCTATTTTTAATAGCTCCAAATTGATTTATTTTGAACCTAAGGTGGGGATGGGTCTCAATCCTCTCATCCAATAGAATTTGTACAAGTTTAGGTTACTATTTTAGCCTTATCATTTAGATTTAACTTTAAGTTAAATAATTTTTCTTTTACCGTGTCTTCTTGTTTTCTTAAACTATAAGGTTAATAAACTTACTATAACAAGCCAAACGAACCCCAAGTTGTTTATTATTAATATATATAACTGTATCTAAGTCATTTGGCCTAACCTTATATTTTTAGGAATAAAATAACAATTAATAATATAATATTTCTTTTAAAAACTATTTTATGTCAGTTTTCACACTATTAGGTAATTGATTTTTGTGAAAATTATAACAGAATTATTAGTTCAAAAAAAGTTAACTAAATAAATACTAACATGTCATATTAACCAATAAAATTAGTGGAATTCATAAAAAGTCTCAAATTACATTTCTTTTGGTATATATGACATCAATTATGTCAATATTTCATTAATAAGATAATTACTTCATCATCATTGTGTCATAAATAAATTAAATTATTTAATGTCTAAAAATTATAAATAAAACACCATTATGTAGGAAATAGTTTTATATTTCTAATTAATATTTATAGTCTAATTTATTTTATGTATTACCCTATATTAAAAATTATTTAGTTATTAAACTTTGATTTTAGCTATTTTAACCCTTCTTTAAATAAATTAATAATAAATGTCCTAATCTAATTAAAGTGGGTCTAAATGGTAATACTTTATCCCTAATGTTGTTTTTGGTCGAATTACACTTATTCAATATAATTAGGACATGTGTTAGGGTAATAATAATATAATTTTTACCCTTAATTACTCTATTTACTTTTTTACCGTGGTAAATAAAAGTAAAAAGTTACGATTCACCAAAAATTATTTTTATCTCATTGAACAACATTTTACTTACTAAAATCAACCGTGTCTCTCTGATGTTTGAAATTCCATTCACATAAATTTTTAAATTAAGTTTTATGTAAATTTTCAAATTCTCCTAGGAGGTGGGTAAAAGACGGTGAAAAGTTCAATAAAATTTTTATATATCTAAAATTATTATAAAATGACTCCAATAAATTGCATTGAACTTATATAGGTATTATGTATCAATTTTGACCTAAAATAAATTTAAATAAAATAAATAATTTTTTAAATAAAAATTTGGTTTTTTAATAGTAACCTAGTGTTTTCACTATTTATCAAAAATTGAAAGCTTTCAGAAAAATACCAAAATTTCACCCTAGGCTAATTTTGATATTCTGAATCCAAAACTGAATTCCATTTTGAAAAATAAAACTTATAAAATTTCAAAAAGTGGTTATTACTATTCATAATGGCTAGTATTATTAATATTTTAATAGCATATCGTTGTTTAGTTAAACTCGGTATTGCGTACAACACAAGGTATCGAGGAAGGTCGTGATTGCGTGAAAAGCAAGCCAAGTCAGGGTTGCATGTTGTGAAAGTCTCCTTCATTGTTTTGTATAACAAAATCCAACCATATTTCATTTATACATTGAATATATATATATATACACTCAATGTTGCGTAGAATGAATTCTATCAAACGAATTTGAAATTTTCTGTAACACGATCCAAGAATAGTGTTGTGTATACTGCAAGCTAATACGGTGTATAGCACAAGCTAATCTTAGTGTAGTGTATAGTAGAACACATCACAGAAATTAAAAATAATATATCTCATAAAATCACGGGTTGTTACATAAATCTTGAAGAGGAGATATAGATTTGAAGATAATAGATGAATGGCAAGAGGGACACCCAAAAAAAGGTAGGTGTGTAGGTCCTGTTTGGGCACGCGTAGGTCCTGTTTGGGCGCGCAGGTCCTGGTCAGGCACGCAAGTCATGGTCGCGCAAGTATACCTGCACGACACATGGGTACTTTCACGACGTTCAACCCTTAGGGTAATACTTGGGTGAGACTTAGATCAAACCCTTAGTATTATCCCTAAAGACTTTTAAATGAGTGGCGCGTAGGTTCTATTGAAGGAATAAGTTGGTGAGCAAGTGTGTCCATTTCCCATAAGGGTTGACCACTTAGGCATGCAGGTGTTGATGATTTTCAGCACTAAGGCCTTGTTCCCCCTCTTTAGATCTTCTGTTCTAGGTAAGAAATTACCTTATAAGGGTTCGGAAGGCTTTGAGAAGAGACTAGGGCGCCAAGAGCTCAATCTGAGTTTCTGGATTTTTTCGTCCTTGAAATGGGGGGCCCACAAGGGGCATTTATAGGCCTTTGAATACATTGGGCAAAAATAACATAGGGCACGCATGTGACCTGCATGACGAATATGAAGCATGCAAGTATACTTGCACAGCCATAATGAAACTTGTGTGACCCAAGTGTAAACAAATCCTTGTTCATGCCTTTGTCAATTTTTTATGTTTCTTCAAAGGATGAACCACATGTGTGTAAAATTATTTCCCTTTTCATTTGTTAGACTATGTGATGGAAAGGAGAGTCAAAAAAATCATATGTTGCTTGATTTTTTTGGTGTGATATTTAAATATTTAGGAATAACAAGGATCACTAGTTTTTCATAGAATTAATAGGATAAGTATGGTGTTTTTGATGACCAATTTATCTCTATTCATGTTTGATAATAAAAGGTATAACCTATATATATGATTGAGATTATTATTGTGTTGTATATTGCGGTTATGTATTTTGCCTAATTTGTAAATTTAATATATTTATTGTTTATAGGATGTTTTTTTTAATTTCAATTGATTTAATGGTTTAGGAATGATATTGATGTGTATTTTAGAGGGTTTTGGTATTTGATTACCTTAATGTGATGTTAAGGGTGTGTAATTCCACTATAGGTATATTTTTTTTAGTCATATATTATTTTATTTCTGTGATGTGTATTTATTTTAGTACAAATTATACTATCATTAAATGTTCCTATAATTAGAGAAAGTTTTTGATGAATTATATTTATTAGTTTGGATTTGATGCTATAGGAGGATTGGTGATTGAAATATAGTGTGTGTTTGCATGTGTTCTTATTTATAATATTTTATATTCAAATTAAATTAATATTTATATAAATAATTCACTCAAAAATTATTATTCTTATTCAAATAAAACAAGAGAGGTTGCAGGAGGAACTTGGTAGGTATAGATGTATACTCATTAATTATTCTCTATTATATTTAAGTATTTTTCAACCCATGACTACTTTAGAGGAGAGGTTGAATTATGGATTCAAAATTTTCCAACATCACATTATAATTTGTTTCTAAATTAGTAGGAACCTATTAAATATTTCAATATTAGTTTCATATCCACCAAAAAAACAAATGCAAAGAATAAATCAAGGGAACCACTTTTTTATATGGTTCAACACTAAGGGATACTCCGAGGAATATACACACCGTGTTTTCCTTATGTACCAAAATAACCTAACCTATAATAGTTGGTAGATATATTTTAAGTTCATGGTCAATCTATGATAGGATCGCTTCCTTTGAAAGTTTATTTAATGATCGATAAACTTTCTCCCTCAAATAACTTCCACCACCTCCTTCATTCTCAATGTTTTTGATATAGAATTTCTCATTTTCACAATATGAAGGTATATTCCATATCATCAATAATGATTCCATTGATTTTCATATTGTGTTTTGGAGTATGATGCTCAAATGTAATTCACTATATCAAGAACACCCACCATTTATTTTTGTTTTAAATACTACCTTTCATCATTGAACCATTTCTTAGGTTTACTATACATTTTTCACTAAAGTGACACTTCTTAGGAATTTTTTTCTAAATTCCTTCATATATCCCTTTTGATGAGTTGAGTTCTCTCATTTATGGTTCTTTAAATTTCCTTTACATTTGTGTGTTTTACCATGTATATTTTACACAACATTATTCACTTAGGTACATTGTAAAATCTATGTCTCATAAAATTCATTAAATTTACCCCATTAAAAAGATTTTCTAACAATAAATTCATCACATAACTCACTCTCAGAAAATAACCTACTCCTATATATTTATCTTAAGTATGGTTCACTAAATTGACACTAATATGAAAAGAGGTCCCTAAATCCTCCTCCTAATTTTTATTAGTTAAAAATGAATGGGTTATGAAATTGTTTATTTGAAAAACCCTTACCATTTCAAAACATAATGAACTTATCCTTTTGAGACACATCATTCAGGCAGTATCACTTTTATAGAGTTGGACCAACATAAAACACCATACTAGAATGTTACCATACTCTCAAAATTTATGTGAAAATCCATATGAACACTATGTGCACCCAACATACACTTGTTTGATGTATGATTTAATAATTTTAAATATAATACAATGTATAATTCATTCCCAAAAAATTATGAAACTACCTCTACTGGACATAATTTCATTTTAATAGTGCAAAAATCCTATTTTTCACTGAATACTACTTTAGACTTTAATAACGGACTTCAACCTTCAAATTTATGTAAGAAATATAAATTTATCATCAATATCATATAAAACCCTAGATAATGATTGAAAATTATTACAACGCATACTCAATCACTAGCCTGGATCATTTTGGTTCTAATATTCTCCACCTTTAGGGTTATTTGAAAGTAAATTTTAATTTTAATTTTACTCTAAATCCCCATAACATCTAGAATACAATAGAAAACCCCATACATCACTCAAAGTATACATGACTATTTAAAAATCGTGAGAAAATAATTTCAAGAGATAATTCCATGCCTCATGTCAATCCTCACTCTAGAAACTCCCCCTTGTCTTCATACCATGATCTACCTCTATATTTGGGAATAAAATCACTAATTAGGTTGTTTAAAGAAACAAATTATTGGAAAACAAATTCATCCCCCCACCTTAATATTGAATTTCACTACTAACATCTAGTGAATATTTAATAGTGATTTTCACCATGTTTTCTCCCACTATAATAATTAATCCAAAGAGAAGTTACTTTCTTCTTACATATCCTCAAAATTATCTCTTGTTAGAACATTACGCCCCATGGATAATATCTACCTATTAATATTATACCACATTATAAACAATTAGAAATATTTGAATGTATGTGGAGAGTCATAGTATCTAAACCTCCTCAACCAGAGTGAGGTGGTTGAATTTTTTTTTCAACTGATGTTTCTCAAATATCGAAGTATCCAATGTCTTGGTAATTATATATTCCAAGTATTCACTAGTTAAAACTTATTCAAATAGGATCACTCCTTTATTCAAATTTTCATTATTTGATTGATATCTTATCTCAAAAAATTTCATATGAGATTGGTGTATTAAGTTTTTCATGAGATCAATCATACTCCGGTTATCATAGAAATACATTATATTCTATTTTACTTAATTAGTAAAATATTCTAACTATTTCTTCATTCACTGAATATATGTTCATTTCTCAGTTATTACAATGAATTTTTCATTTTTTATGATCAAAAAACTACATTTCTACTTCTCTCTCAACCAACTCTCATGTTTATTTTGGATGAATAATGAGAAACAACTTATAGAATTTTAGTCCACCACATCACCAATAGAGTCCATATCATGAAACACTAATAACACGTGATTATTCACTATATCAATGATCAATCCAAAATCTAGAGTATGTAGGATATAACTCATGGTTTTTTAAGTGATGTGAAATTCTCTTCCTTTGAAATACATTAGAAACTATATTATAATCATTTTATAATAAAATATATGGATTATTTTTCATTAAATAAATAAATACTATAAAAAATCATCTATATAAGGTCATATATATAGATTTATCATCATTATGCTTCCTATTTATAATTTTGACTACATTCAGAGTGGTCATTGGTCTGATATCATGCATATCAAATTTATTCATCCACACTATCATATACATAGTTTGTGAAATAGAAGTGCATCTCCCCTTATTAATCACTTATATCTATATAAAATAAGTAATCACTCCAAAAATATACATTTAAAACATTGAACATGTCCTCATAGAAAATTCGATCGCATAAAATTTGTTTCTTTTTCCAAAACTGTTTTAATAAACATAAACAAAAAACAAGAACTATTCTTCCTTTATTGTTTTTGCATAATTATTTTTATCAACACCACCCCTTTTTCATTTCTAATGTGTTTATGTATGATTCTAGTCACACATACCATGCTCATGGTTCTAATTTCATCCCAAAAAAGGCCTCCTTCATTCTACATACCTTGGTGTCATCATGTTTATAAGGAAACCTAATAGGTGTTCAATATAAACCTTCTATTAGATAATAATATTCAAAAACATTATTTTAAAATCAGTCAAATTAATCTTGAAACCACATTTAATTTTCATATCCAAAAATACATAGACCAAATCATGTTGATCCAATGGTGCAAATCTTCTTCATACATCTACCCCTTAAAATTAAGTATAAACTTTATAAACCACACATGTCTAATTTGATATAAAACTTCAATGTTTATCAAATTTATTCCTAAATATCCACTTCTTTCCAATCACATTTTGATATTTAATATTAATTTCCAATTCCAAAGTTTTATTTTTATAAGGACCCATCCTTAAACCCTACATAATATTTAATTAAATGAATAATTAATAGTGAGGATCTTTTCAGTTTTAGAGTTTTAGAGAATTAAGCCATAACTATTACATCTCAAAATATTAAAAAGTAGACACTTCAACACAGTTTCCATTTTTTTTACAAGACATGAACTCTTGAAAAAAAGAGTCATGTCTAGTTCCATGTCTAAGACAGCGTGAATTTTCCTTGATCCCATCCTTGACCCTATTCCACATTATGTCCTGTGAAAAACATTTCAGAAACATGGGATGAGCATAAAAAACTCAGTAAGGGAAACACAAAGAAAGAAAACTGTTAGTTTTTCAAAACATCAGGTATACCATGAATAATTTATCATAAGTAATACTTTTCACCTTTATGAAGTAGTAAATACACTTCACTAGATAAAAGATCATTACTTGCACTTTTGTAACCAAAATATTACCTTAAAACCCATATAAAGAACACATAACATATAAAGGTAACTTGGTACATAAAAATACTTAAATGGAATAACCATACGGTCGACTTCCACACATATCACTAAATGGAAGAGCCATTTTGCTAAATTCCATAATCAATGCATTGGAGTTTATAACGTAACCACCCATCCTGGTATTCACGGTACCACTCGTCATTTGTTTTATCATGTAACCACCTATCAAATGTCCAAGTACCATTATAAAATCATAAAACATAAAACAAATATAAAGGAAATAAAACATTTCCACATTTCAATCACAATATATCAAATAAATATATTTACATAAAAAATCCATTATCAAAACCATTTTCAATACCAAAATACATAAAAGAGTATATGGTATTTATTTTATTATAAAAACATTACAGCTTTTTGAGGAAGCCGAAGATCAAATAATACTCATGGAGGTGGAAAAGGTTGTTGTCACCATTTATGTTAAAAGAAACATTCTTTTTTGTTGTTTAGTAAAATGCTTCATAGAAAAATATTCCCTTTGAAAATTCCAGGGTGTTTATATAGCGTATAAACTAAATTCATGTATTAAAGCAGAATATGCCTCAATGAAAGGAGATTGAGATGAAGTCCCATACCTCGTGTCCGACTTGACTCGATCGTTCTTTAATCTCATAAATAATAAACTAAAGTTAATTTCTACTTTCTTAAGAACCTTTTTCAATTTTATTATTCCTTTTATATCACTTATTACCATGTTATAAACATTATGTAATCATTTTAGTTAATAATGTTTGTTTTGTCGATATTTGGTACTTAAGTCAAAAACGGACTTATTATGATTACATGTTGTTCATGTGGTCAAAGGTTCATTATATCCAGAATAATATTCATGATTTTGATATCATATATATCATATATATCCATCATATACATGTATTTATAATAGTACATAACATTTAGAGGTAAGAAATGAAATGCACCGTTCATGGAGACGGTAAGTCGTACGTACGCATGAACGCTACTTCCATTTCTATTTCATATTTAATGGAATTAAAACATAATGATACAGAGTAGTATTATAATTCCAATATTTTATCATATATAATATCATTAAATCTATCCTTTATATATACCATATATGGTATGGACGAGTCATATCACTTTGAGGGGGTGGTAGTCCACACTTCCTCAAATGAAATTATCACGTTTACCCATAATGGAAACCATAAAGGTCTGCTATAAATGAAAATTACAGAAGCATAAAGAAAACATAAAAATAATATATATCATATATAAATATAGTTCCATCATAATTTCCACCATGATAGGTGGTTGGATATATTTTAAAAATCATCGTTTCGTGAGGCGTTAGTTTTCCATCCACAGAAACATTATGTTTTTCATCCATTAGATGGAAGTGTGTATAAGTGTAGTTCGAATACTTCTAATAAATACATCTTATTATATTGAGTATAATGTTATTGTTACAAAATAAAGTAATAAAAATATTTTAGGGGTTGGATGATTAAAATAAAATAAAACAATTTAAGAGAAACTGTTACCTTTAATTTGGGTAACTCCCTTGGGTTTGAAACAAAGGACTTCTTGAATTGCCTTATGCCTATGGTAAGGATTCTGGGAGGTGGAGAGGGATGTAGGTAGATTAATTGGGTAGATTTTGGATGAGCCAAAAGGCTTGATAGGTGTGAGGAATTGGTAAGAAGTGGTCTTCTTTTATAAGTGGGAGGAGGGTCTCTTTAGGAAAATGTGATAAAATTATTTTATTATATAATGATATTCAGTTTCTAAAGGTAAAAATATCATTAAAGTAGAAGATAGGATGACTCGTAGTCGAAATAATATCATCCAATAGAAATTGGATAGGTTTTTGATGTTATTTTAATATTTATAATCTTATTTATTTAAATTTTTTATTAATGAGGTAAGTACTACATCATTATTGTGTCATAAATAATTTAATTTATGTGATGTGTTAAAATTATAAAAAAATACCATGATGTAGGAAATATTTCTATATTTTCAAATCATATTTATAGTCTAAAATATAATTTATATAACACCATATAAAAATTAATTTACTAAAATATTTTTGTTTATGTCATTTTTCCCTTTACATTAAATTAATTAATCTAAAGTGTCATTATATTTCATAAGTGGCTCCATAGGGTCCCAAAATAGACCCAAAGATGCCCATGGTCAGAAATTACTCATAAAATAAGGTTAGGACATGTGTTAAGGTAAATTTTGAATTATTATAATATTATTTTAACCTTGAATTGCCCTATTTACCTTTAATCGCGGCAAATAAAAGTCAAAAGTTACTATTCACCAAAAATTATTTTCATTTTATTGAACTAAATTTTAATTATTGATAAAAACCATGTATGTTGTATTTTCTAAATTCAATTCACATAAGTGGTAAAATTTCATTTAAATTAAAAAGTCATTTTTTTAACTACTACTAAGTGGTTTCACTATTCATCAAAAATTGAAGTTTTTCAGAAAAATACCAAAACTTCAGACTAAGATTTATTTGATATTCAGAATTCAAAAATGATTTCTATTTTCCCAAATCCAAAACATAGAAGTGGAATTAATTAATTTAAAATTAATTCCCATTTTTTAAACATATAGTGTGTTTTTAAGAAAAAATAACTATCAAAAGATTGACACTTGTTTATGTCCAATTTAAAATGAAATTAATTACAATAACCAACATTGGATTAAATGGTAAAAATATCTTCTAATTACACATTAAAACCAATTAAAAAGATAATATAACCATATACATAAATTATATTTAAAGGAACTTTTGAATTAAAATACAATATTTTCCACTATTCATTAAACGAAGAACATTATCCAAAAAATACCAAAAAATTACCTAAAGTAAAATTAGATGTCCCAAATCTAAAGAAGAATTTTATTTGGTCAAATAGAACATATAAAAATGACAAAAACTAGATTTAAGGAGGGTTCACCATTAAAAGGCGGTAAATCGACCTTTTAATGTAAATTATGCTTAAAATTAGATTCAGTCATACTTTAATCCTCTAACTTTTATTGGATAAATGTAAGTAAATTTAACGAAAATGTATAACCACATTGTAGTTAGTTTTGTTCATTCTTTCCAATACAACGGCTATGAGTTAACTCCCATTTAAAATTATAATATTATTGTTGATGCTCCTTTACGTCACATTGTTTAAAGGACTGGAAAGGGAAATAAATTAGCACAAATTGTTTCAACCTTTAAAGAAAACATAAAAAATCGACAAAGAAGTGAAAAAGGAGTCAAAGGACCTTTCACCGTGCAAGTCCCCTTACTGTCGCGCAAGTACACTTGCGCGCGCCCTAATGGTCGCACAAGTGACTTGCGCGCCCTATTGGAAACCACCCAGGGTCTTCAGAAGACTATAAATAGACCCTGTGGGCCCCCCATTTTGGGAGGAATTTTTCCAGAATTTAGATATAGAGCTCTAAACGCCCAAGTCTCTTCTTCAAGTCTTCCGAAAACTTCTAAGGTAATTATTTACCTAGAATGGAAGGTCTAAACAAGAGGATTAAGGTCTAAGTGTTAGAAATCACTAACACTTGTGCTCTTAAATGTTTTGCCCTTAAGGGAAATGAACACACTTGCGCACCTCTTTACCTATTCATCGAAACTTGTGTGCCACTCTTCTGAAAGTACCTCAGGATGATTCTAAAGGCTTTGGTCAAGAATCGCCCAAGTATTACTCTACAGGTCAATGATCGCGCAAATACCCACGTGTCGCTCAGGTATACCTGCGCGACCAATACTTGCGCACCCACGCAGTACCTACGCGCCTCTCAGGAATTGTGTGCCCTTCTCTTTTTGGGTTCCCTTCCTACTCATTTAACCCCTCTTATTCCATTCCATCTCTCCTATTCAAGATTCAGTCTTCAAGACACTTTTCAAAGCCATTTATGGCATGTTTTCTTGATTGAATTCTTTATGTGAAAGGAGCATCGTGGAACATCTCTCAAAACATAGTGATTTTCACATCTTTATGTCACTAAAGTTAGAGAGTTCATTAATTCAACCTCATCCTTTAAGATGAGAGAATCCTTAACCTGTACCTCCTTTTCAGTAGTAATCCTTAGTCCAAATCCTCATTAATTTGGGCATCCACCTTAGAAGTAAGCACCAATTCCTCTTTAATTTGGGCCTCCTTTTCAGGAGTAAGCCCCAAGTCCCCTAACCTCAGCCTCCTTTTCAGGAATAATCCCCATTCATAATTCCCCAAATTTGGGCATCCTCCCCAGGAATAATCCCCAAACCTTAATTCCTTTAACCTAGGGATCCTTTTTAGGAATAATCCCTAGTCTCAAATATGGGCATCCTCTTTTGGAGTAAGCCCCAAGTCCCTTAATATTCAAATCCCTTTAACCTGGGCCTCCTCCTTAGGAATAAACCCCAGTTTTAATTTCTCTTAACCAGTCATAATTCCTTTTGATCTGGGATTCCTTCTCAGGATTAAAACCCAATCATAAGTCCCCTACTAACTTGAGCATCTTCCATAGGAGAAATCCCCAAGATTAGAGTATCCAAATCTCCATGAAGCACATATACCCTTACGGACCATGTTCATAGATTTCTTCCCTGAAGTAGATCTTAATACTCATCTATTTTGGGCAGTCATACATACATAAGACCCACATCATTGCATGGCACAATTGTTTGGTTTCACCAATACCTCTTGTTTCTCACACCGAGCATGACTCAGGTGAGCTTAGAGTGTAAAATTAATCATGACATATTTCTTTGATCCATCAATCATGCAGACACATCATACTCCCTCACTCGAACTATGTGGGTTCTGATTCCTTTTCCAAAACAAAGGATACGTAGGTAGACCATCAGCGGGTACGATCCCAACTCTGAAATAATACATGTCCTCCTGAATGACAATAAACTTCAAGTGCCCCACTGAGTGGCTTTAAAACCAGTATGGTCATCATAATGACCAAGAGAGTTTTATGTATTTAAGGATACCATCAACTAAGAATATCTAACAAATACAGATGATTCTCTATCGATGAAGAACCATGAATACATATAAAATATTCTCTAAATTTCCTTCATATAAATCATTGATTGTCAGATCTAAAGTAAATATCATTTTATACTTGGTAATGTAATAAGGATTCACGAACATAACTTAAATCTATAAAGATAGTCCCAGAGTAGACAATAATTCCCCTAAAAAAGGTGTGATGAGTCCGACCTCCCATCCTCTTGACCAATACAAATTCCTAAGCCTCATCAGTCCACAACTAATGAGCGCCTACCTTTGGAAAGTAGGTCCAAATGGATACGGAATCATTGGATGTTTCCGGTTCTACAAACAAACCCAATAGAAACCGATTAGAATGTTTGAACCTTCAATCAACGAGGTCATCCCCAATTCCAGAGGAAACAATTATATTATTAGTGTGTTGTGTAAGATTTCAAAAAACCCATTGTTGGTATCAGGTACGCTATTGAACATAACAACCCCTTTAAAGTAAAATTAATATTTAATTCAAAATTATTAATAAATATGAAATATTTCTTATTCTTTATTTAACTGGGATGTTACATCCTTCCCCCCTTTTTGGGAATTGCATCCTCTCAATTTTACTTATCAAAATAAGTGTGGGTATTTATCCCTCACAGCATTTTCATATTCCCACGTAGCCTCTTGAACCATATGATTTTTCACAAAACCTTTACCTGGTGAATTACCTTAATCCGCAACACTTTCTCTATACGGCCAAGAATATGAAATGGTTGTTCTTCATAAGAGAGATTCTCTTACAACTGAACTACCTCTGGGCTCAAAACATGAGATGTATCGAGAATATACTTTCTCAACATAGAAACATGAAAAACATTGTGTACCTGGGACAAACTAGGAGGTAAAGTCACTATGTACGCCACTAATCCTACTTTCTCTAGAATTTCATAAGGTCCAATGAACCTCGGACTCAACTTTCCCTTCATACCAAAATGCATCACACTTTTCCATGGAGAAACTTTGAGAAATACATGATCACCTACCTCAAAAGAAAGATCCTTCCTCCAGTTATCTGCATAACTTTTCTGTGTACTCTAAGCTATTCTCATGTGCTTCTGAATTAGCTGAACTTTCTCTGCCATCTCTTCTAACAATTATATTCCCATTAGCTTCCTTTCACCTACTTCATCCTAAAAAGCTGGAGTTTGAAAACGTTTTCCATATAATGCCTCAAATGGAGCCATCTGTATACTAGAATGAAAACTATTATTATATGAAAATTTAACCAACGAAAGATGTTGGTCCCAAATTCCTTGGTAATCCAGTGAACAAGCACGTAGCATATCCTCCAAGTTCTGAATTGTTCGTTCTGATTGCCCTTCTGATTGTGGATGAAAAGTTGTAATAAAATTTAATTCAGTACCCAACGACTTCTGTAGGCCTTTCCAAAAGTTATAAGTAACCCTGGGATCATGATCAGATATAATGGAGAGGGGAACTCCATGAAACCTGAATATCTCTTTAATATAAAATCGAGCAAGTTGATCTAGATAAAAAGTATCTCGAATAGGAAGGAATTGAGAAGATTTATTCAATCGATCAACAATAACCCATATTTCATTATTACCTCGAGATTTCTTCGATAATCCCACAACAAAGTCCATGGATATATTTTCCCATTTCCACTTTGGCACTGGTAAAGGCTGAAGCATTTATTTTGGTGACTGTCGCTCTGCTTTAACCTGCTGACAAGTCAAACACTTCATAGTAAATTCTATAATATCACTGTTTATTCCATCTCACCAATAATACTCTTGAAGATCTTTGTACATATTTGTACTACCAGGATGAACTGAAAATGGAGAACTGTATGCTTCACATAACAACTCATTCTTCAACTTTGAATCACAAGGAAAACATCATCTATTTCCAAACCTCAAAACACAATAATTATCTATGTTAAATTCATGCAAATTACCCTTCTAAACAAACTCTACCTTTTTCTGTAACTCATTGTCTTCTTTCTACGCTTTCTTTATTCTGTCTTATAGAGATGATCTCACTGACACATAATACAAAATAGAAGAATTTCCTACACCAACTAATTCTATGCCAAATTTCATCTAATCAAAAACCAAAGGATATTATTCCAAACATAACATAGTTAATTAAGAATTACCTTTTCAACTCAAATTAGTATCCACTTTATTTGATTTTCCCTGATGTTAATGGATCATGCAATCATAATCCTTGATTAATTCCAACCATCTCCTCTTTCTCATGTTCAATTCTTTTTGAGTGAATATATACTTCAAACTTTTGTGATCAGTATATATTTCACACTTCACTCCATATAAATGATGCCTCCAAAGTTTTAAAGAAGAAATAACAGCAACTAATTCCAAATCATGTGTAGGGTAATTTAACTCATGGGGTTTCAACTGACGTGAAGCATAAGCAATTACCTGATCATTCTGAATAAGGACACAACCAAGTCCTTTCAATGAAGAATCACTGTATATAACAAACTCACCATTTCTGGAGGCCAGTTCTAAAACTGGAGCATTCACCAATCTTCTTTTCAATTCCTGAAAACAATCATCGCATTCTTTTGTCCAAATGAACTTAACACCTTTTTGAGTTAACTTTGTCCTTCGACTAGATAACCGTGAAAAAGTTTCAACAAACCTCTGGTAATAACCTTCCAATCTAAGAAAAATATGAATCTTGGTTATATTTGTGGGTCTTGTCCATTCTTCAACAACTTTTTCTTTTGTAGTATCAACAGTTATGCCATTTTTTGAAACAATGTGACCAAGGAAAGAAATTTGTTGTAACCAAAACTCACACTTGCTGAATTTATCGAATAGTTTATTTTATTTTAAGGTTTTCAAGACAACCCTTAATGGACTTTCATGTTCCTCCTTACTTTTTGAATAAACCAAAATATCATCAATGAACACAACCAAAAACATATCCAAGAACTCACAGAAAAGCCTATTCATAAGATCCATGAATACAACAGGTGCATTGGTTAACCCAAAAGGAATAACTAAAAATTCATAATGGTCATATCTAGTATGAAACACGGTTTTCAGAATGTCTGATTCCTTTACTTTCAACTGATGGTACCCCAACCTCAAATCAATTTTCAAACAATATTGATCTCCCTGGTGTTGATCAAAAAAATCATCGATATGAGGAAAAGGATACGTGTTCTTAAAAGTGATTTTATTCAATGCTCTATAATCAATGAAAAGTCTCATTGAACCATATTTATTTTTAATAAACACTACAGGAGCACCCCATGGTGATGTTCTAGTTCGAATGAAACCTTTATCTAATAACTCCTGCAATTTCTTCTTTAACTCTAAAAGTTCAATTTGAGCCATTCGATAAGGGGGTTTTGAAATTGGATTACCATCAAGAACTAAGTCAATAGTAAATTCAACTTCTCGAGCATGTATTATACTAGGAAACTCATGAAGAAAAACATCAAGGTACTTATTTACCACTGGTACATCATTAATCTGAACAGTTCCTTTATTTTTAACAATATGTACAAGGTAACATTCATTTCCATCTTTTACTAGTTTCTCAGCTTCCTGATATGTTATCAAACAAAAGGGCTCATTCTTGTACACAAACTGTAAATCTTTTTGAATAGAAACCTCTTAGATTTGAAATAAATCTTAGCATGATAAACAGAAATCCAATCCATGCCCAAAATAACATGAAACTCTACTAGAGGAAAAACAATAAGGTTTGCCGGTAGGTTCTTTTGGCACACAAGGACATGAAGGTTCTTATAATTTATTTTTGTCTCAACATTTTCTCCATGTTTTTTTACCATAAGTTCAATATTTATATCATGAGATGGAGTTCCCAATTTTCTAGAAAACTTATCAGAAATGAAAGAGTGTGTAGACCCTGAATCAAACAACACATTGGCATAATCTGAACAAACAAATAGTATACCCGATACTACTTCATTCAATGGCCCAAAATCTTCTGAAGTAGTTGTAAAGGATTTCACCACCCCTTTATACTTGTAGTTGGGATTCTTTCCCTTAGTTGAGTTCTTCTCTGGACACTCATTTTCATATTGTCCATTTCATTACACTTAAAACAACTTACCAATGGATTTTCATTGCCTTCTTGATCAACTTCCTTACAGTTACGAGCAATATGACCAGACTTACCACATCGGAATCACTTTCCAAACTTTGATAAACATTCTCTGGAATTATTTTTACCACACTTCTCACAAGATGATATTTAGTTTTCTTACCTCTAGGCTTGTTTGATGATTTCTTCCCCTTTACCTGCCAACTGGACCTCTTATTTGGTTGTTTTTCAAAGAACAACTGATCATATACAAACTCTATTTCCACCTTCTCCGCACATCAAACAAGTTTTTCATAACTTTTGAACTCACGATAGGCTAATTATCTCCAATAACATGGCTTTATTCTTGAGTAAAATTGATTTATCTTACTATCAAGATCTTGGATAATATTTGGTGCATACCTTACCAGTCGAGTGAACTTTTCTTCATAAGCAGCCACTGAATCATCCTCTTGACTCAATTCTAGGAATTATTTTTCCATCTTAAGACGAACCACATTAGGAAAATATTTCTCAAGAATCATACCTTTGAATTCATCCCAATAAAGAGCATCAATCTCCCCACTATCCCTGATATTGTTCCCCATCGACCACCACTGATCAGCTTCACCTTCAAAGTGGTAAACAGCGAGACTAACCTTTTTATGTTCTGAACAACCCGTGACATTGAAAATCTTCTCAAGTGCTTTAATCCACCCTTCTTCTAGCATCAGGTCAGATGATCCTATGAATGATGGGGATGTTACCTCATAAAATTTTCCACTACTGACATGGTCCTCTGTGGTTGATCTAGATGATCTCATGCATGGATACCACCACCATTTATAGCCTGAGTCAATTGTGTCATCACTACAACAAACTGTCCGGTTCCGATTCCAACCATCTCAGGTTGCTGATTTGGTAGGTTGCCTTCCTCCTGATGTCGTCCCAACATAGCTACTCTGTTTCCTCTGCAGAAAACCATTCTGAACACAGAAATATCTTAGGCGAAGCAACATGGTAATCTGTAAATTCTATATCATTTCTATATTACCATAATTTAATTTTGGTACATTAAGTTAACAATACCCTAACTCCTAATGTTATCTAAACTGACCTCTGATACCAACTATAAGGACTCAGCCTTAAACCTTAAATAATATTGAATTAAATGAATAATTCAAAGTGAGTATCTTTTCTATCTTAGAGTTTTATAAAATTAGTACATAACTATTACATCTCAAAATATTACAAATTAGACACTTCTACACAGTTTCCATTTTTTTTACAAAACATGATCTCTTGAAAAAAAGAGTCATGTCTAGTTACATGTCTAAGAGAGTATGAATTTTCCTTGATCCCATAATTGACTCTATTTCACATTATTTCATGTGAAAAACATTTCAAAAACATGGTATGAGCATAAAAATCTCAGTAAGGGATACACAAAGAAGGAAAACTGTTAGTTTTTCAAAGCTTCAGGTAAACCATGAGTACTTTATCATAAGTAATACTTTTCACCTTTATGAAGTAGTAAATACTCTTCACTGAATAAACGATCATTACTTACCATTTTTTAACCAAAATATTACCATAAAACCCATATAAAGAACACATAACATAAAAAGGTAACTTGGGACATAAACATACTTAAATGGAATAACCATACAGTCGACTTCCACACATATCACTAAATGGAATAGCCATACAGCTGACCTCCATACCCAATGCATTGGAGGTTATAATGTAACCACCTTTCCTGGTATTCATGGCACCACTTGTCATTTGGTTTATCATGTAACCACCCATCAAATGTCCAAGTACCATTATAAAATCATTAGACATAAAACAAATATAAAAGAAAGAAAACATTTACAAATTTCAATCACAATATATCACTTAAATATATTGACATAACAAATCCATTATCAAAACCATTTCCAATAACAAAATACATAAAAGAGTGTATGGTATTTATTTTCTTTTAAAAACATTACGACTTGTTGAGGAAGCCAAATATCAAATAATACTCACGGCGGCGGAAAAGCTCATTCTCACTACTTATGTTAAAAGAAACATTATTTTTTTCATTTATTAAAATGCTTCATAGAAAACGATTCCCTTTGAAAAGTCAAGGGTGTTTATACAGCATATAAAATAAATTCATTTATTAAAACAAAATAGGCCTCAATGAAAGGGGATTGAGATGAAGTCCCTTACCTCATGTCCGAATTGACTCGATCGTTATTTAATCTCTTGAATAATAAACTAAAGTTAATTTATACTTTCCAAATAATCCTTTTCAAGTTTATTATTCCTTTTATATCACTTATTACCATGTTATAAACTTTATGTAACCATTTAAGTTAATAATGTTTGTTTTGTAGATATTTGGTAATTAAGTTAAAAATGGACTTCTTATAATTACATGTTGTTCAAGTGGTCAAAGGTTCATTATATCCAAAATTATATTCATGATTTGGATATCATATATATCATATATATCCATAATATACATGTATTTATAATATTACATAACATTTATAGGTAAGAAATGAAAAGCACCATTCATGGAGAGGGTAAGTCGTACGTACGCATGAACGCTACTTCCATTTCTATTTCATATTTAATGGAATTAAACCATAATGATACATAGTAGTATTATAATTCCAGTTTTTTATCATATATAATATCATTAAATCTATCCTTTATATGTACCATGTAACACCCCAAGATTTGATAGTGTGTTATTTCTTCAAAATAATTAAATAACTTGCACTACATGCAACACCAAGTTCAATCGCACCATGACTTAGCAAACAAGCCATTCAAAAGAGGTTATGAATAGTATTAACTAAATTTTAAACTAATATATCCTTATAATTTTAGAATCCATATTACGAGTTTCTTAGACATAATGTAAGAACCAATTCCTTTTCAGTATTGCACTTTTATCAACTTTTAATAGTGAAACCTTTTTAAATACAATATTTTAAACTTTTTGACTAAATGGGGACATCAAAAATTTAAAATGAAACATCCCAAGCTTCCATGGTATGCTTTCCTTTGAATAATACAGTAGCGTGTGTTGTATGCAACTTTGAGTTTTAACACACACCACAACCAATCAAACTAGCCGTTATGAATAGTAATACCAACTTTTTGAAATTTTATCTCTCAAAATGGACTTCATTTTTGGATTCAGAATATCTAATTTAGCCTAAGGTGAAATTTTGGTACTTTTCGGATAACTTTAATATTTTGATGAATAGTGAAAATTACTAAATTTTAATTAAAAACAACTTTTTTAATCAAAATAATTAATAGTGATAAATTATGAATTTGAGAGGTTTTAAAGTATATTTAGAATATATTTTTACCATTTAATATAATTTTGGTCATTGGAAATAATTTTACAATTAAACCGGACATAAACAAGTGTCAATCTTTTGATAGTTATTGTCTCTTAAAAACACGCTTTTTATTTTAACAACGGGAATTAATTTTAAATTAATTTCTGCCACTTCTGTGTTTTGAATTTTGAAAAATGGATTCCATATTTGTAATCAGGATTTTCAAATTGTGTAAATATGTAACTTTTATTTTTAGACATTTTGAATAATTACTGCGGTAAATATTTTATTTACCATGGTTTAGGGTAAATCCGGTAAATAGGGGTTAAAAAATAATATTATAAAAATACTAAATTACCCTAAAACGTGTCCTACCCTTATGGGTTTATACATGTTAGACCATAGTCATCTTTGGGTCGATTTTGGGACCCCATGGTGCCACTTGTAGGTGATAGGGACACTTAATTTTAATTAAGTTAAAATAAGTACAAAAATGACACAAGCATATATCTTTTAAAAAAACAATTTTTTACATAGGGTTATATATGTTGGATTTTATATTATAAATATTAATTAGAAATATAAAACTATTTCTTACATAATTATATTTTATTTATAATTTTTAGACATTAAATAATTTAATTTATTTATGACACAATGATGATGCAGTAATTACTATAATAGTGAAAAATCAAAATAATTGATATTATAAATACCCAAATAAATATAATATGAAACTTTTCATGTATTAAACTAATTTTATATGATAATATGATATATTAGTATTAATTCAATTGACTTTGTTCGAAGTAATCAATCTTTTATGAGTTTCACAAAAATCAACTATTGAATAGTGTCAAAATTGACATAAAAGAGTTTTTAAAACAAATATTATATTATTAATTGGTATTAAATTCCTAAAAATATTAGGCTCGGCCAAGAGACTTATATCATGATAGGTGTCTCATTAATGGACCACTTTGGGGTCTCTTGGATGTATATAGTAAGTTTATTAACCATATTATATAAAAATACAAAGAGACATTGTAAAAGTGAAACAAATTAACTTAGAGTTAATACTTAAAGATAAGGTTAATATAAGTGCCCAAACCTGTCTAAATTCTATTGGTTGAGTTTTTTTCGACCCATACCCACCTTAAAATTTAAATAATCAACTTTGAATCCATTATAAACCGAATATGAATTTATTATAAACTAATATTTCTAGCTTTTCCAAAGGTGCCCCTCACCCCTCTTATAAAAGGGCACTCTTCCTTCTCTTTTCTTCACACCTTCAAAGCCTTTTGGTTTGCCCAAACACTGCCCAAATACTCTCCCAACTTCCCTCAATACAACCTAGAGGCCTTATTTTGATCCGAAAGCCAACCTAAGGAGCCCTTTTGATCAAATCAAAAGGAAGAACCCGAAGAAGAGGTAATGATTTCACCACCCTTTTCCAAGTTCCTTTCTTCTTCCACTTCTTCTTTCTTTGTTGTTACCATTCTAAAATAATAACTCCAATATATTATATATACTATGATGTTATTATAAATATGGTACAACCATATTCAGTATTCTATCCACCCTTTGAATAACATGTCACCATACGTGCGTACGTACGGCTTGCCGTCTCCACGTCGTGGTGTAATTGTTATTCAATATATTATTATTTGGATGGGTATAATAATGATGTGTAACTCATGTAAATAATAAATAGAACATGTTAATGATTATTTATATATTATATTCCATCCATTTATATATTATTTTAATATTAAAGAATGATATTGTCGCTCGTGCGTACGTACGGACTACAGTCTCCACGAACACGATAAGATTCATTCTCCATCGTATCCATTCAAGTAAATTATTATTTGATGATTTAAAAATGATTTTTAAGGACTTTATATCATTATGGATATAAATAAGATACAACCTATCCATAACAAACACGTCTTATGTAACAAAACATATAAAATAAAATGAGTAAGTTAACACCCGAAACAACGATAATACTAAGATATTATTAACAAATCAATGTTAAAAGATAATATATGATATCATATTAATGTATATGATTCATGTATAATTTAATAACAATTATTTCACCATTATACAGGAGGTTATCCAACCCCAACCAAGGAAAAGTACAAGGTAAGGGTTATTTCACCATCTCTTCATTATCCGAGGTTGTTTATACGTAATAATCTACTGGGATTTCTTTATCATCCACATCCATGTTTCTTAAAAATGTATTTCAAAACATTTTTACTATTTAAAAGAATATGGGTTAAGGTCATTTATACCCTTGTTTGACTTTTTATAAGAGTTTTATAAAGGAATCTTTCCGTCGTTTTCCAAACAAGGTGCTTTTTAACCTTTTCGACAAAATTAAGGTAAGAATGTTTTTTTTAACTTATACGGCGGGTGAGGTTATTTTATGCCGTTATAAAATCATCGGAGCTTCCCTTACAATCTTATAAGAATATTTTCAAAGAAAATGTTTTATTTTATAAATATATTACTCTTAAATGATTTCAAAAATAGAAAGAGATATTTCTCTAAAAAGAGTTTTGATTTCATCTATGTCAACATCCTTTGATGGATTTTACGCTTATTTGAAGTTGATTTATTATGATACAAAACTTCTATATTTTATTGAATGTTTTGTGATATGTTTGACTGTGGATGTGCTACTTTTATACCATTCATATTTTATGGTGAAAGTATTGACATTTCCTATGCTAGTTTTAATACGAATGTTTATGTTATGTTTAAACCTTTTCATATGGGAATGTATTGGACTTAATATGTGATGGGTGGAGACCGCTATATCTCCCCGATGCATCGGTAGGTCTCATGAGACAAACTAGTGTCTTGGCACAAGGCCTTTAAAAAATCTTATTTGTAGTCTTGGCACGAGGCCTTGGGTATGTGGTTATGATAGTCTGTCATTATGCATTTCATCATTATGAAAGTGGTTATTGATATTGCATGTGGTTATTCGATTAGTAGAATATCCGTGTGAATAAGTAAATGGAATTATTTCATTTTACCTTTTCCATACTATGTTGAAGTTTAAGTTTAAAAGGCTTTTGTTTTAGTAATGCATTGCCTTAAATGTTTATGCTTATTTTTGAAAGTTTCCGCTATATTGTTATCCTTACTGGGCATTTGAGCTCACCCCTTTTCTATGTTTTATTTTTTTCCTAGGAAGTGAAGAAGTAAATTATGAATTACCTACAGGGATATTAGGAGGGGATAATAGTGTGGACTATGGAGACAATATGTTGTTGTAGTAGTTTGTCACTTCATGATGTAATGTAAAACATTATGAATAAATCTAGTGTTTCCGAGGCTACTAAACCAATCGGTCTTTCGAGATTTGATCCTTCTTGTGATCATGCCAATGTTATGTAATAATGCACCGACTCTGGGTAACTAGGGTCGGGGCATTACAGTTGGTATCAGAGGAAGTTTAGTACAAACCTTGGAAGCTAGATTTAGATAAACTCTAATTAGAGCACATATATTTAAGATGAATTTTGAAGATTAGTATAGAAGAACTTCCTAGAATTTTGGTATTGTAAAGATTTTGTGAGTTTTCCGAGCAATACATCCCTGTCTGGATACGAGCAGGTAGAGGCGGCTCTGGCACAGTTGTACCTAGGGGTAAAACCCGAAAACACCGCTTTGAGCTAGACTCGAACGGGAACTGGTGCACGATAACGGGCCTTGCTGCACTCTTGGTTACGACACTACCGGTGGATATGCTTAGGATAACTCTCATTTTCTTTACAAATCATTATGAAGGGTTTATGAGTATATACTTCCTCAAAGAAAACATTTTTATTATTATGTATTATATCCATAAATAGTTCAATTTATGTTAAGTGTTTTATAATTATGGGATTATGTATTTTGATTCATAAACTGATCTAGTTTATACCATTGTATAGAAATGGCACCCAGTAGAAGGAATGAGAACTCTAGTAATGCACATAATACAAAGAGAAAGAAGGATCATATATTTCATGGTCTTAAGCCAGAATTTATAAGAGAAATAGTCTCTCATGTATTATCATCATATGAAGAAATAATATCATGTGTTGATAAGATAAGTAAAGAGTTTACTGAGTCCTATGGCTTTGAACGGAATCAAGATAAGAAAAGGATGGAATATAGAAAGATGGATAAAGGGAAGAGGGAAAAGAAGAATTTTCCCATATGTGATAACTATGGAAAGAAACACCCTGGAACTTACCTGAAAGGAATGGGAGTTTGTTATAAGTGTGGAGGAAAAGGGCACAAAGTACGTGACTTCAAGGGTAAGAAAATGGTTCCAAATGTACAATGCTTCATTTTCAAGGAGTTTGGACACTACGCGAACCTATGTCCCAGTCATCAGACTATGACTTAAATGATGCTATTGGATATTAATCAAGTTATGATACTACCACAGATGAAGAGGAATGATTACAGTTGTTATGTTGATTATGTCATTTGAGTGTTGTATCAACAATGTACTTGTTATAATAATTATGGAGTATATAAGGATTGTACTGCAGTACTATTTCATTAAGGACTTGAGATTGTGTGGAACAAAGAAAAGTGACTTAATAGCAGGTTAAATTTTTGGAAAATATATGGTTGAGAGAAAGATAAACCATAATATGGTTCTGATACCAAGGTAGTGATTTTATAATAATACATGGTTGATTTGGATAAATTATATTGGATATTCTTGACTACCTTGAAGCTGATTAATGATTTGTATATTCCATCATTTTTGGGGTTTAAAACATTTTTGGATTGATGAAGTATATCCAGAATTCTATATGGAATAAGGGAGCATGAATGTTATCAATAAGGATCATGGTAATTCAGGATGTTTCACTGTTTTAAAAGAATACATGATGAAGGTATTAATATGCTATTACGGGGTAAAAATGATCTACATTATGTTTACCTTACTTATAAATGTTGGACTGTGAGTTTGGACAGAAGTATTTTGGATAAATTCTAGTTTGAGATTAATTTTGGATTGCCATAAAAGGACAACCCGGAGGTCAGGCGGCAACCCTTCGTGACAAGCAAGGCCACGAGACTTAAACCCACAACCGAATGGCGACAAGGGTGTATCACCTTCCACTGGCCCACGAGATGTCCTGGATTAAATAATGTAGTTTTTATAAAAAGATCTGGTAGATGAATTATAAATTCGTTTATTTTGGAACCATGTACGAATAGTATAAATAGAATTTTTTTACGTTCTATTATCTTTTAGAGTGAAAGATGAGTTTGTGGTAGAAATTTATTAATGAATAAACCTCTAATTATAAAGTAAGTATATCTCCTTATGATATTAACCAATCTAATAAATAAATTCCTCAATTTTAAGAAAAGGAACTTAGAACAAAAATTTTGTCCTAGATGGTACCTTAAATCATCACTAATTTATGGCTTTGGGATTGTTGGCCTTTTCATAGCCATGTTCTCTACCCCTCTCCATCAGATAATTGATGGTTATATTTCTCTTCCATATCCATATTTTCCTACATGGAACCCTAGTATGTGTTATTTTCGGTAATTTTCATACTTTCCACTATTTATTTTAAATAGAGGCCTCATTAATTCATTTTTCGATGTGGGATTTCAACTAAGATATTTTGAAATGTCAAAAATGTGTTATCCCAATACCCTATGTTTTGTTGAACCGATGGTATTTCAAATCATCATAGATTGATGAATTTAAGGACCTTAATTTTACGCTTGTTTGTGATTGATGACCTCAATCACTACCTATAAATATTTACGTTTTTCCTCCAATTATATGTCTCTAATTGCCACCAATGTTCTCCTAATAGAGATCATAATTTGGTGGTGACCCTTTCATTTATCTTTTCCTCATATTAAGACTAAATTTTAGTAACCCAATTTCCGATGTGGGTTTTCCCACAAAGATATTTTCTATTTTCAACCTTTTATTTTCAAAGAACAATTTCAAATTGCGAGGACGCAATTTATTGAAGGAGGGGAGAATGTAACACCCCAAGATTTCATAGTGTGTTATTTCTTAAAATAATTCAATAACTTGCACTACATGCAACACCAAGTTCAATAGCACCATGACATACCAAACAAGCCATTAAAAAGAGGTTATGAATAGTATTAACTAAATTTTAAACTAATATATCCTTATAATTTTAGAATCCATATTACGAGTTTCTTAGACATAATGTAAGAACCAATTCATTTTCAGTATTGCACTTTTATCAACTTTTAATAGTGAAACATTTTTAAATACAATATTTTAAACTTTTTGACTAAATGGGGACTTCAAAAATTTAAAATGAAACATCCCAAGCTTCTACGGTACGCTTTCCTTTGAATAATACAGTAGCGTGTGTTGTACGCAACTTCGAGTTTTAACACACACCACAACCAATCAAACTAGCCGTTATGAATAGTAATACCAACTTTTTGAAATTTTATCTCTCAAAATGGACTTCATTTTTGGATTCGTAATATCGAATTTATCCTAAGGTGAAATTTTGGTACTTTTTGGATAACTTTAATGTTTTGATGAATAGTGAAAATTACTAAATTTTAATTAAAAACAACTTTTTTAATCAAAATAATTAATAGTGATAAATTATGAATTTGAGAGGTTTTAAAGTATATTTAGAATATATTTTTACCATTTAATATAATTTTGGTCATTGGAAATAATTTTACAATTAAACCAGACATAAACAAGTGTTAATCTTTTGATAGTTATTGTCTCTTAAAAACACGCTTTTTGTTTTAACAACGGGAATTAATTTTAAATTAATTTCTGCCACTTCTGTGTTTTGAATTTTGAAAAATGGATTCCATATTTGGAATCAGGATGTTCAAATTGTTTAAATAGGTAACTTTTATTTTTAGACATTTTGAATAATTACTGCGGTAAATATTTTATTTACCATGGTTAAGGGTAAATCGGGTAAATAAGGGTTAAAAAATAATATTATAATAATACTAAATTACCCTAAAACGTTTCCTAGCCTTATTGGTTGATACATGTTCGACCATATTCATCTTTGGGTCGATTTTGGGACCTCATGGTGCCACTTGTAGGTGATAGGGACACTTAATTTTAATTAAGTTAAAATAAGTACAAAAATTACACAAGCATATATCTTTTAGAAAAACAATTTTTAAATAGGGTTATATATGTTTTATTTTAGATTATAAATATTCATTAGAAAGATAATACGATTTCCTACATAATTCTATTTTATTTATAATTTTTAGACATTAAATAATTTAATTTATTTATGACACAATGATGATCTAGTAATTACTATAATAGTGAAAAATCAAAATAATTGATATTATAAATACCCAAATAAATATAATATGAACCTTTTCATTAATTAAAATAATTTTATAGGATAATATAATATATTAGTATTGATTCAATTGATGTTTTTCTAAGTAATCAATCTTTTATGAGTTTTAAAAAAATCAACTATTTAATAGTGTCAAATTTGACATAAAAGAGTTTTTAAAACAAATATTATATTATTAATTGGTATAAAATTCCTAAAAATATAAGGGTCGTCCAAGAGACTTATATCATAATAGGTTTCTCATTAATGGACCACTTGGGGGTCTCTTGGATGAATATAGTAAGTTTATTAACCATATTATATTAAAATACAAAGAGACATTGTAAAAGTGAAACTAATTAACTTAGAGTTAATACTTAAAGATAAGGTTAATATAAGTACCCAAACCAGTCTAAATTCTATTGGTTGAGTTGTTTTCGACCCATACCCACATTAACATCTAAATAATCAACTTTTTATCCATTAGAAATAGAATATGAATTTATTATAAACTAATATTTCAAGCTTTTCCAAAGGTGCCCCTCACCCCTCTTATAAAAGGGCACTCCTCCTTATCTTTTATTCACACCTTCAGAGCCGTTTGGTTCGCCCAAACTCTACCCAACTACTCTCCCAACTTCCCTCACTACAACCTAGAGGCATTATTCTGATCAGAAAGCCAACCTAAGGAGCCCTTTTGATCAAATCAAAAGGAAGAACCCGAAGAAGAGGTAATGATTTCACCACCCTTTTCCAAGTTCCTTTCTTCTTCCACTTCTTCTTCCTTTGTTGTTACCATTCTAAAATAATAACTCCAGTATCTTATATATACTGTGATTTTATTATAAATATGGTACAACCATATTCAGTATTCTATCCACCCTTTGAATAACATGTCACTATACGTGCGTACGTACGGCTTACCGTCTCCACGTCGTGGTGTAATTGTTATTCAATATATTATTATTTGGATGGGTATAATAATGATGTGTAACTCATGTAAATAATAAATATAACATGTTAATGATTCTTTATATATGATATGCCATCCATTTATATATTATTTTAATATCAAAATAATTATATTGTCGCTCGTGCGTACGTACGGACTACCGTCTCCACGAACGCGATGAGATTCATTCTCCATCGTATCCATTCAAGTATAATTATCATTTGATGATTTAAAAATGATTTTTAAGGACATGATATCATTCTGGATATAAATAAGATACAACCTATCCATAACAAACACGGATTATGTAACAAAACATATAAAAGAAAATGAGTAAGTTAACACTCGAAACAACGATAATACTAAGATATTATTAACAAATCAATGTTAAAAGATCATATATGATATCATATTAATGTATATGATTCTTGTATAATCAATAACAATTATTTCACCATTATACAGTAGGTTAACCTACCCCAACCAATTAAAAGTACAAGGTAAGGGTTATTTCACCATCTCTTCATTATCCGAGGTTGTTTATACGTAATAATCTACTGGGATTTATTTATCATCCACATCCATGTTTCATAAAAATGTATTTCAAAACATTTTTACTATTTAAAATAATATGGTTTAAGGTCATTTATACCCTTGTTTGACTTTTTATAAGAGTTTTATAAAGGAATCTTTCCGTCTTTTTCCAAACATGGTGCTTTTTAACCTTTTCGACAAAATTAAGGTAAGAATGTTTTTTTAACTTATACGGTGGGTGCGGTTTTTTTACGCCGTTATAAAATCATTGGAACTTCTCTTACAAGCTTATAAGAATATTTTCAAAGAAAATGTTTTATTTTATAAACATATAAATCTTAAATCATTTAAAAAATAGACAGAGATATTTCTCTAAAAAGAGTTTTGATTTCATCTATGTCAACATCCTTTGATAGAATTTACGCTTATTTGAAGTTGATTTATTATGACACAAAACTTCTATATTTTATTGAAGGTTGTGTGATATGTTTGACTGTGGATGTGCTATTTTTATACCATTCATAGTTTATGGTGAAATTATTGACATTTCGTATGATAGTTTTAATGTGAATGTTTATGTTATGTTTAAACCTTTTCATATGGGAATGCATTGGACTTAATATGTGATGGGTGGAGCCCGCTATAGCTCCTCGATGCATCGGTAGGTCTCATGAGACAAACTAGTGTCTTGGTACAAGTCCTTGACAAAATCTTATTTGTAGTCTTGGCACGAGGCCTTGGCTATGTGGTTATGATAGTCTGGCATTATGCATTCCATCATTATGAAAGTGGTTATTGATATTTCATGTGATTATTCGATTAGTAGAATATCCATGTGAATAAGTAAATGGCATTATTTCATTTTACTTTTGCCATACTTTGTTGAAGTTCAAGTTTAAAAGGCTTTTGTTTTAGTAATGCATTGCCTTAAATGTTTATGCTTATTTTTGAATGTTTCCTCTATATTGTTATCCTTACTGGGCATTTGAGCTCACCCCTTTTCTATGTTTTATTTTTTTCCCAGGAAGTGAAGAAGTAAATTATGAATGAACTGCAGCGATATTGTGAGGGGATAATAGTGTGTATTATGGAGACAATATGTTTTTGTAGTAGTTTTTCACTTCATGATGTAATGTAAAACATTATGAATATATCTAGTGTTTCCGAGGCTACTAAACCAATCGGTCTTTCGAGATTTGATCCTTCTTGTGATCATGCCAATGTTATGTAATAATGCACCGACTCTGGGTAACTACGGTCGGGGAGCTACAGTTGGTATCAGAGGAAGTTTAGTACAAACCTTGGAAGCTAGATTAAGATAAACTCTGATTAGAGCACATAGATTTAAGATGAATTTTGAAGATTAGTATAGAAGAACTTCCTAGAATTTTGGTATTGTAGAGATTTTGTGAGTTTTCCAAGCAATACATCCCTGTCTGGATACGAGCAGGTAGAGGTGGATCTGGAACAGATGTACCTAGGGGTAAAACCCGAAAACACCGCTTTGAGTTAGACTCAAACGGGAACTGGTGCACGATAACGGACCTTGCTGCACTCTTGGTTACGACACTATCGGGGGATATTCTTAGGATAACTCTCATTTTCATTACAAATCATTATGAAGGGTTTATGAGTATGTACTTCCTTAAAGAAAACATTTTTATGATTATGGATTATATCCATAAATAGTTCAATTTATGTTAAGTGTTTTATAAGTATGGGATTATGTATTTTTATTCATAAACTGGTCTAGTTTATGTCATTGTATAGAAATGGTGCCCATTAGAAGGAATGAGAACTCTAGCAATGCACATAATACAAAGATAAAGAAGGATCATATATTTCATGGTCTTAAGCCAGAATTTATAAGAGAAATAGTCTCGCATGTATTATCATCATATGAAGAAATAATATAATGTGTTGATAAGATAAGTAAAGAGTTTACTGAGTCCTATGGATTTGAAGGGAAGCAAGATAAGAAAAGGATGGAAGAGAGAAAGATGGATAAAGGGAAGAGGGAAAAGAAGAATTTTCTCATCTGTGATAACTGTGGAAAGAAACACCCTGGAACTTACCTGAAAGGAATGGGAGTTTGTTATAAGTGTGGAGGAAAAGGGGACAAAGTACGTGACTTCAAGGGTAAGAAAATGGTTTCAAATGTACAATGCTTCATTTTCAAGGAGTTTGGACACTACGCGAACCTATGTCCCAGTCATCAGACTATGCCGCAAATGATGCTATTGGATATTAATCAAGTTATGATACTACCACAGATGAAGAGGAATGATTAGAGTTCTTATGTTGATTATTTCATTTGAGTGTTGTATCAACAATGTAATTGTTATAATAATTATGGAGTATATAAGGATTGTACTGCAGTACTATTTCATTAAGGACTTGAGATTGTGTGGAACAAAGAAAAGTGACTCAATAGCAGGTTAAATTTTTGGAAAATATATGGTTGAGAGAAAGATAAACCATAATATGGTTCTGATACCGAGGTAGTGATTTTAGAATAATACATGATTGATTTGGATAAATTATATTGGATATTCTTGACTACCTTGAAGCTGATTAATGATTTGTATATTCCATAATTTTTGGGGTTTAAAACATTTTTGGATTGATAAAGTATATCCAGCATTCTATATGGAATAAGGGAGCATGAATGTAATCAATAAGGATTATGGTAATTCAGGATGTTTCAGTGTTTTAAAAGAATACATGATGAAGGTATTAATATGCTATTACAGGGTAAAAAGGATCTATATTATTTTTACCTTCCTTATAAATGTTGGACTGTGAGTTTGGAAAGAAGTATTTTGGATAAATTCTAGTCTGAGATTAATTTTGGATTGCCATAAAAGGACAACCCGGAGGTCGGGTGGCAACCCGTCATGACCAGCAAGGCCACGAGACTTAAACCCGCAACTGAATGGCGACAAGGGTGTATCACCTACCACTGGCCCACGAGATGTCTTGGATTAAATAATGTAGTTTTTATTAAAAGATCTGGTAGATGAATTATAAATTCGTTTATTTTGGAACCTTGTACGAATAGTATAAATAGAATGTTTTTTACGTTCTATTATCGTTTAGAGTGAAAGATGAGTTTGTGGTAGAAATTTATTAATGGATAAAACTATAATTATAAAGTAAGTATATCTCCTTATGATCTTAGCCAATCTCATAAATAAATTCCTCAATATTAAGAAAAGGAACTTAGAACAAAAATGTTGTCCTAGATGGTACCTTAAATCATCACTAATTTATGGCTTTGGGATTGTTGGCCTTTTCATAGCCATGTTCTCTACCACTCTCTATCAGATAATTGATGGTTAGATTTCTCTTCCATATCCATATTTTCCTACATGGAACCCTAGTATGTGTTATTTTCGGTAATCTTCATACTTTCCACTATTTATTTTAAATAGAGGCCTCATTAATTCATTTTTCGATGTGGGATTTCAGCTAAGATATTTTGAAATGTCAAAAATGTGTTATCCCAATACCCTATGTTTTGTTGAACCGATGGTATTTCAAATCATCATAGATTGATGAATTTAAGGACCTTAATTTTACGCTTGTTTGTGATTGATGACCTCAATCACTACCTATAAATATTTACGTTTTTCCTCCAATTATATGTCTCTAATTTCCACCAATGTTCTCCTAATAGAGATCATAATTTGGTGGTGACCCTTTCATTTCTCTTTTCCTCATATTAAGACTAAATTCTAGTAACCCGATTTCTGATATGGGTTTTCCCACAAAGATATTTTCTATTTTCAACCTTTTATTTTCAAATAACAATTTCAAATTGCGAGGACGCAATTTATTGAAGGAGGGGAGAATGTAACACCCCAAGATTTCATAGTGTGTTATTTCTTCAAAATAATTCAATAACTTGTACCACATGAAACACCGAGTTCAATCTCACCATGACTTACCAAACAAGCCATTCAAAAGAGGTTATTAATTGTATTAACTAAATTTTAAACTAATATATCCTTAAAATTTTAGAATCCATATTACGAGTTTCTTAGACATAATGTAAGAACCAATTCATTTTCAGTATTGCACTTTTATCAACTTTTAATAGTGAATCCTTTTTAAATACAATATTTTAAACTTTTTGACTAAATGGGGACATCAAAAATTTAAAATGAAACATCCCAAGCTTCCACGGTACGCTTTCCTTTGAATAATACAGTAGCGTGTGTTGTACGCAACTTCGAGTTTTAACACACACCACAACCAATCAAACTAGTCATTATGAATAGTAATACCAACTTTTTGAAATTTTATCTCTCAAAATGGACTTCATTTTTGGATTTGGAATATCGAATTTAGCCTAAGGTGAAATTTTGGTACTTTTCGGATAACTTTAATATTTTGATGAATAGTGAAAATTACTAAATTTTAATTAAAAACAACTTTTTTAATCAAAATAATTAATAGTGATAAATTATGAATTTGAGAGTTTTTAAAGTATATTTAGAATATATTTTTATCCTTCAATATAATGTTGGTCATTGGAAATAATTTTACAATTAAACCGGACATAAACAAGTGTCAATCTTTCGATAATTATTGTCTCTTAAAAACACGCTTTTTGTTTTAACAACGGGAATTAATTTTAAATTAATTTCTTCCACTTCTATGTTTTGAATTTTGAAAAATGGATTCCATATTTGGAATCAGGATTTTAAAATTGTGTAAATAGGTAACTTTTATTTTTAGACATTTTGAATAATTACTGCGGTAAATATTTTATTTACCATGGTTAAAGGTAAATCCGGTAAATAAGGGTTAAAAAATAATATTATAATAATACTGAATTACCCTAAAATGTGTCCTAGCCTTATTGGTTGATACATGTTCTATCATAGGCATCTTTGGGTCTATTTTGGAACCCCATGGTGCCACTTGTAGGTGATAGGGACACTTAATTTTAATTAAGTTAAAATATGTACAAAAATGACACAAGCATATATCTTTTAGAAAAACAATTTTTACATAGGGTTATATATGTTGGTTTTAGATTATAAATATTAATTAGAAAGATAAAACTATTTACTACATAATTATATTTTATTTATAAATTTTAGACATTAAATAATTTAATTTATTTATGACACAATGATGATCTAGTAATTACTATAATAGTGAAAAATCAAAATAATTGATATTATAAATACCCAAATAAATATAATATGAAACTTTTCATGAATTAAACTAATTTTATAGGATAATATAATATATTAGTATTGATTCAATTGATGTTTTTTGAAGTAATCAATCTTTTATGAGTTTCACAAAAATCAATTATTAAATAGTGTCAAAATTGACATAAAAGAGTTTTTAAAACAAATATTATATTATTAATTGGTATAAAATTCCTAAAAATCTAAGGCTCGGACAAGATACTTATATCATGATAGGTGTCTCATTAATGGACCACTTGGGGGTCGCTTGGATGAATATAGTAAGTTTATTAACCATATTATATTAAAATACAAAGAGACATTGTAAAAGTGAAACTAATTAACTTAGAGTTAATACTTAAAGATAAGGTTAATATAAGTACCCAAACCAGTCTAAATTCTATTGGTTGAGTTGTTTTAGACCCATACTTACATTAAAATTTAAATAATCAACTTTTGATCCATTAGAAATCGAATATGAATTTATTATAAACTAATATTTCAAGCTTTTCCAAAGGTGCCCCTCACCCCTCTTATAAAAGGGCACTCCTCCTTATCTTTTATTCACACCTTCAAAGAATTTTGGTTCGCCCAAACTCTACCCAAATACTCTCCCAACTTCCCTCACTACAACCTAGAGGCATTATTCTGATCAGAAATCCAACCTAAGGAGCCCTTTTGATCAAATCAAAAGGAAGAACCCGAAGAAGAGGTAATGATTTCACCACCCTTTTCCAAGTTCCTTTCTTCTTCCACTTCTTCTTCCTTTGTTGTTACCATTCTAAAATAATAAATACAGTATCTTATATATACTGTGATGTTATTATAAATATGGTACAACCATATTCAGTATTATATCCACCCTTTGAATAACATGTCACCATACGTGCGTACGTACGGCTTACCGTCTCCACATCGTGGTGTAATTGTTATTCAATATATTATTATTTGGATGGGTATAATAATGATGTGTAACTCATGTAAATAATAAATATAACAGGTTAATGATTCTGTATATATGATATTACATCCATTTATATATTATTTTAATATCAAAAGAAGGATATTGTCGCTCGTGCGTACGTACGGACTACCGTCTCCACGAACGCGATGAGATTCATTCTCCATCGTATTCATTCAAGTATAATTATCATTTGATAATTTAAAAATGATTTTTAAGGACTTGATATCATTCTGGATATAAATAAGATACAACCTATCCATAAAAAACACGGCTTATGTAACAAAACATATAAATGAAAACGAGTAAGTTAACACCTGAAACAACGATAATACTAAGATATTATTAACAAATCAATGTTAAAAGATCATATATGATATCATATTAATGTATATGATTCTTGAATAAATTTCATAAAAATTATTTCACCATTATACAAGAGGCTAACCTAACCCAACCAAGGAAAAGTACAAGGTAAGGGTTATTTCACCATCTCTTCATTATCCGAGGTTGTTTATACGTAATAATCTACTGGGATTTCTTTATCATCCACATCCATGTTTCTTAAAAATGTATTTCAAAACATTTTTACTATTTAAAATAATATGGTTTAAGGTCATTTATACCCTTGTTTGACTTTTTATAATAGTTTTATAAAGGAATCTTTTCGTCGTTTTCCAAACAAGGTGCTTTTAACCTTTTCGACAAAATTAAGGTAAGAATGTTTTTTTAACTTATACAGAGGGTGCGGTTATTTTACGCCGTTATAAAATCGTCGGATCTTCCCTTACAAGCTTATAAGAATATTTTCAAAGAAAATGTTTTATTTTATAAATATATGACTCTTAAATGATTTCAAAAATAGAAAGAGATATTTCTCTAAAAAGAGTTTTGATTTCATCTATGTCAACATCCTTTGATGGATTTTACGCTTATTTGAAGTTGATTTATTATGATACAAAACTTCTTTATTTTATTGAAGGTTTTGTGATATGTTTGACTGTGGATGTGCTATTTTTATACCATTCATAGTTTATGGTGAAAGTATTGACATTTCGTATGCTAGTTTTAATACGAATGTTTATGTTATGTTTAAACCTTTTCATATGGGAATGCATTGGACTTAATATGTGATAGGTGGAGCCCGCTATAGCTCCTCGATGCATCGTTAGGTCTCATGAGACAAACTAGTGTCTTGGCACAAGGCCTTGACAAAATCTTATTTGTAGTCTTGGCACGAGGCCTTGGCTATGTGGTTATGATAGTCTAGCATTATGCATTCCTTCATTATGAAAGTGGTTATTGATATTGCATGTGATTATTCGATTAGTAGAATATCCATGTGAATAAGTAAATGGAATTATTTCATTTTACTTTTTCCATACTATGTTGAAGTTCAAGTTTAAAAGGCTTTTGTTTTAGTAATACATTGCCTTAAATGTTTATGCTTATTTTTGAAAGTTTCCGCTATATTGTTATCCTTACTGGGCATTTGAGCTCACCCCTTTTCTATGTTTTATTTTTTTCCCAGGAAGTGAAGAAGTAAATTATGAATGACCTGAAGGGATATTATGAGGGGATAATAGTGTGGATTATGGAGACAATATGTTGTTGTAGTAGTTTTTCACTTCATGATGTAATGTAAAACATTATGAATATATCTAGTGTTTCTGGGGCTACTAAACCAATCGGTCTTTCGAGATTTGATCCTTCTTGTGATCATACCAATGTTATGTAATAATGCACCGACTCTGGGTAACTAGGGTCGGGGCGTTACATACCACATATGGTATGAACGAGTCATATCACTTTGAGGGGGTGGTTGTCAGCACTTCCTCAAATGAAATTATCACGTTTACCCATAATGGAAACCATAAAGTTATGATATAAATGGAAATTAAAGAAGAATAAAGAAAACAAAAAAATAATAAATATCATATATATATATATATATATATATACATTTGCATCATAATGGCCACCATGAGAGGTGGTTGGATATATTTTAACAATCATCGTTTCGTGAGGCGTTATTTTTCCATCCACAGAAACATTGTGTTCTTAATCCATTAGATGGAGGTGAATGTAAGTGTAGTTAGAATCCTTCTCATAAAAACATCCTAGTATATTGAGGATACTATTTTTATTACAAAATAAAGTAATAAAAAGAGTTTAGGGGTTGGAGAAGTAAAATAAAAGAAAACAATTTAAGAGAAACTGTTACCTTTAATTTGGTAACTTCCTTTGGTTTTAACCAAAGGACTTCTTGAAGTGCCTTCTGCCTAAGGTAAGGCTTCTAAGAGGAGGAGAGGGATGTAGGGAGATTAATTGAGAAGAGGTTGTATGATCCAAAAGGCTTGAGAGGTGTGAGGAATTGGTTAGAAGTGGTCTCCTTTTATAAGGGGGAGGAGGGGCTCTTTAGGAAAGTGTGATAATATTATTTTATTATATAATGATATTCAATTTCTAAAGGTACAAAAATCATTAAAGTCAAAGATAAGATGACTCATAGTCGAAATAATATCATCCAATAAGAATTTTACAGGTTTTGGATGTTATTTTAATATTTATAATCTTATTTATTGAAATCTTTTATTAATGGGGATAATACTACATCATTATTGTGTGATAAATAATTTAATTTAAGTGATGTCTAAAAATTATAAAAAAACCATGATGTAAGAAATCATTCTATATTTCCAAATAATATTTATAGTCTAAAATATAATTTATATAACACCATATAAAAATTTATTTACTAAAATAATTTTGTTTATGTCATTTTTGCCTTTACATTAAATTAATTAATCTAAAATGTCATTATCTTTCATAAGTGGCTCCATGGGGTCCCAGAATAGACACAAAGATGACCATGGTCGGCCATTACTCATCCAATAAGGTTAGGACAAGTGTTAAGGTAAATTTTGAATTATGATAATATTCTTTTAACCTTGCATTACCCTATTTACCTTTAACCGCGGTAAATAAGTCAAAAGTTACTATTCACCAAAAATTATTTTCAACTTATTGAACCACATTTTACTTATTGATAACAACCATTTTTGTCAGATTTTTGAAATTCAATTCACAGAAGTAGTAAAATTTCATTTAAATGAAAAAGTCAGTTTTTTAACTACTACTAAGTTGTTTCACTATTCATCAAAAATTGAAGTTTTTCAGAAAAATACCAAAAATTCAGCCTAATATTTATTTGATATTCCGAATTCAAAAATTATGTCTATTTTTTCAAATTAAAAACATAGAAGTGGAATTAATTAATTTAAAATTAATTCTCGTTGTTAAAACAAATTGCGTGTTTTTAAGAAACAATAACTATCAAAATATTGACACTTGTTTATTTCCATTTTCAAAGTGAAATTAATTCCAATGACCAACATTGGATTAAATGGGAAAAATATATTCTAATTACACTTTAAAACCAATTAAAAATATAATAAAACCATATAAATAAATTATATTAAAAGGAACTTTTGAATTAAAATACAATATTTTCCACTATTCATTAAAAAAAGAAATTTATCCGAAAAAATATCAAAAAATCACCGAGAGTAAAATTTGATGTCCCAAATATAAAGAAGAATTGTATTTGGTCAAATATAACCTATAAAAATGACCAAAACTATATTTTAATAGGGTTCACCATTAAGAGGCGGCAAATCGAACTTTTAATGTAAATTATGCTTAAAATTAGATTCATTCATATTTTAAGCCTCTAACTTTTATTGGATAAATGTAAATACATTTAACAAACATGTATAATCATATTGTAGTTCGTTTTGTTCATTCCTACCAATACAACAACTAGGAGGTAACTACCATTTAAAATTATAATATTATATTATTAGTGTGCTACGTAAGATTTCAAAGAAACCCATTGTTGCGTATCGAGTACGCTATCGAACATAGAAACCCCTTTAAAGTAAAATTAATATTTAATTAACAAATATTAATAAATATGAAATATGTATTATTCTTTATTTACCTGGAATGTTACAAATTTTTTGATTTTACCATATTTATTATTCATGTCTCTTATCTATAACTTTACATTTTTTAATTATTTAAATGATTTTGTGGCACAAACCATTCTATAATTCCATCCAACCTGACATATGGCCTGGTCTAAGACATATCCTGAAAGGCACTTCTAATCTCCACAGGATGGAAACTATTGTTGAGAATCAATGTAATTACTATTGGGAATGATTTTTCCTAATATACTTAGATCAAAATAATAAAACAAAAGTGAAATAAAACAACAAAAACTGAACTAAAAATAAATATATATAAACCGATTTAGATACAACTACTGAACCAAATCCCAACTAAACAAAAACTGAGACTGAACTAGCTAACATGATCTTCATGTGACCTTTTGTTCACCTCCATCTACAAAACAACCCACCATAATACCAACCTACTCCAAACATGATCACTCAACCTAGAAAACCTAAACCTGCAAAATATCTTGAGTCTATCGACACCGAATAGTACAAGTAGGGTGTGAGACTAACAGCTCCGTAGGAAACCACCATAGAATCCATATATTTCCTTTCCCGAAAATATTCCATAAACCCTAGATTTCAATACATATATAAAAAAGGTTTCTCTCATTTTACTAAACAAATATATGTTTTAATTTTTAAAACACTACACACCATATCACTAGTATTAAAAAGGGGTTACCATTTTAAATTCAAAAACTAAACCAAAGAAATATGAAGCTATGTTAGAAATAAATATGTATTATTAATAGAAAATCATGTACAGTAGAATATTATCAAGAAAATATAGGTAGTAACCATGTTAATTTCATAAATATACCTAGAGTGGCCCCTAGATGTACTCAGGTCGGACTCATCTGCCGTTATATGGTGTAACTCCATAGTCTATAACCAACTGGACACCCTAGACTGACCAATCTAGAGGTACATCCCACGAAAACCTATCATTTCTAGGGGTACGAATCAGTCTAATTGGGGATTAAAAGAAACTATCACTCGACCCTCTAAAGTACAACCAGAAACCCCTTGGTAATAGTACACTATGTAAGTGGGAGGCCCTCGCACGTGTGACTCACTTTAACTGTTTCCACCGCAATTTCCTATCCAAACACTAACACCACCCATGTGATAACCCACATGGGTAAATATTTTATATGGTATACCATAATTTAAAAAAACATTCACAAGTTATAATCGGGCAGTCACATCACATGATCTTCCAAACGGTTTCTCAAAACATGCTAAGATGCTGACCAAGAATTGGTATTTTAAAAACCACAATTCTGTTCCAAAACATCATAAGGTTCCAACAGGTCCATTAAGTTCAAAATCTAATTCAACTATAGAAACACCATTTCCAAACTATGTAAAAATATTCGGAATATCTAGGGGTTCCAAATGCTCTTCCATAGCATTTAGTAATCAAACATATTTCGATGTACCAAACATACCATACTTTCAAACATAATATTGAAACCATTTTAATGTCATTTGAGAACTATGGAACCACTCGTAAATCATAAAGAGTTTAAATAATATATTTATGAATAGATATAAGTGTTTTAAAACATGTTTTTAAGTTAAATAATTTTATCTAGGACCATTATCATTTTTCTGCGCATCAATGTGTGTGTCCCGAGCACACATGAATGTGCCCACATCCAATGGTTTATCAAATGAATCAATGAAATTACCCAAAACTATTTTTAAGGAAACTCCTCATGAATTTACACAAACACAATGAGTAACACCATTTAAATATTTCCATTAAGAGTTTTCAATCCTATGAAAACCATTCCAAAAAAATTTCTATAGTATACCAAGCAACAAGAGGCATTCACACCAGACAACATACCCAATTTATAATTGAAACCAAGATACCAAAATACCAAAAAGCCTAAATTTTACAAAAAAAAGGATTAATTTCATTTTATGAAATCAATATATATTTTATCAAACACATTAGGCGCATAAGCTATAGGCATAAACATATGTATACTTTGAAAGCCCATTTTTTCTCTAAACCACCAACTCCAAACCATCTCTATAATCAACTCCAACACATCATGTGCATTATAAACATGTTTATAAATTATCTAAAAACACAAAACAATCAATATATTGTTCCAGAAAGGAAAATAATGTAAACACCTACATCAAAAGAGTGAGGATTTGAAAAAACATCAAGAGAGGGAAGATCCAAGACCAAGGCAAGTGATCTGCACACCCTAGATCTAAATAAATTGACAAAAAATATCAAACCCTAAACTTGTGGTTCATCCAAGAGAGTATACCACCAAGACATTACCAAGAAACCAATGGGAGAGAATATAATGAAGATAAATGAGTCAAAAACCCCTATGAACTCACCTTAGATACTTGGAGGAGCATCCATAGAGAAGGATAAGCCAAGGGAAAAGGGGTTTTGGGACCCATTTATGTTCCAAAAATGACCTAGAGGGAGGGAGATTGAGTAAGGGTAGAATAAGAGGTTGGTAGATTGGGAAATTTAATATTTTAACATTTTGGATGCTTGAATGGTTTTTTCGCATGGTTTTCCAAACCATGCACAAACTGTGCGATAGCTATTGTATAAGGGGGAATCGACCGAACAACCATCCTACACTGCTTGACCTACCGTATTAAAACCATGTGGTAGATTTTGTCCCAAATAAAAATCCTACCATAAGGTAATGTGGTTTGGGCTGCATGGTTTCCCAAAACTATGTGCCCAAACCATATGTAGGCCAAAAAGCCACCTGAAAACTGAAAAATGTAAAAATAAAAACTAGGAATCAACCCGAACCACCACCAAAACATCCAAATAAAACTAAAGATTAAAACAATATAATTCCCAAGGTTGGGGTTTGAAAATTTTCCCCACCAAAAAAAAATATCTTCTCCTATAAATTCACCCAACCAAAAGATAAAAAAAACTCTAACCCTTACCTGATCAAAGTCAAATGAAACCACAAACTTCGATGTGATATCTCCCTTCACAAGTCACACCTGATCACTCTAGAGGAAGCCAAAACACAAGAAAATTTTGAGAACACCATAGGGTTCTCCCCAACATAAAAACCCAAAAAAATATGATCAACATGATGAAATGACTTTGAACCAGCCCAAAGCTAGAACTCCCAACACAAACCAAGATTTCCCCAGAATAAGGGGACCTTAATGAAGACATACAAAACAAACGGTAGAATAAAGAACAATCAATTACTTCTACAAGAATGAAAATATCCAAAAAAGAGTAACTAAAAACTAAAACATAGACCGTACCATACAAGGGATGGGCATCCTCAAAGAATAAAAAATTATTCAAAGAGACACATTCAGATAAACACATCTACTCAGATTATGATAAATCAATTTCATCATATGTTTACAAAAAAAATGTTGAACTTAAAAAGTAGAAAAAACTAAAACATTGAATATTTTAATGTCTCTACCTTAACAAGGGAGAAAGAAACTGGTCCAATGTTTCCCACACCCATAGTGACTCCTGACAGTGTGCATTATTCAATCTGAGGCATGTGGCTAGAGCCATGGTTACTAAAGCATCCACTTTATCATTATCAAGAAGTATAATCCTAGTATTAAGACTTCCTATCCAAGGAAAACTTCCAACAAAAACTTTTCCAGATGACCCAGACAGCTGCAATGATGTAAGGTCTTTATAATATTGTGACATGATGACTTCGAATGCCCAAACTGAAGATGTCAGTGGCATACTAGAGAACGGTATAATGAAGTGGAGACCTAAATTAGAAAAGAATACTCCAACCAGACAGGTTCCTCTGGTATTCACTCCCTATTGGATGGGGAACATTCACGAGAAATGAGAGACACTGCATTGATAACTTCCTACACTCCAAAAACCAATTAATTTAAAAATTATTCAACCTACAACTTTTCATAACATTGTTATTTAAAATACTAGACTCTATCATTGATCTATGGATAATGAACCTTGATGAATAAATAACCCTCCAATAGATCTTGTGACAATACCTCCAGAGAAAAGGAAACCAGTTCCCTGAAGGGATCTACATAGGCCTTGACCATCTGTTGGCCTTGCTGAATACTCATCACCTTTTCCCATTTCATTTTCTTCACTTCATCTAGTATAAACCCTTGGTAAAATATGGACATAAACACATAACATTTCATCCCAAAATTAATCTATGGTTGGGAAAACATCACCCATTCATCCAAATTTGGACCCCCAATCAACCCCAAAACAGCACAAACTCTAATTTCTTTTGGAGATCCCAATGATCGAAAGTCACTTTCAACCTCCTCGAGACACTCCACTACCTCTAATAGACCTTGATCACCATGATAAATAGGAAAAAATAGAGAAAACCATAAACTGTTCATGAATCATTAGAAACTTTGGGGACCTTTCTGGCTAGTATATTCTGATCAACATGAGAAAAAAAACCAAAATCAACGTCCCAAAAAAATACCAAAAGAAAACCTCAAGAAAAAGATAACAATATCTCAATCCAAACACATACAAGAACAAACAAAAACTCTCTTTTCAAAAACCACCCATATTTTTAATTTTTAAAACTACCTTCTTACAAGGCCACTATCCAAATGTTGAAATATATTTTTCACATTAAGGATATTCTCTTTAAAAGAAAATCAATCCCAAAACATTTATATTTCCAAAACTCACACATGGAATCCTATGAACCATCACATATGTGTCCATCCACTTCCAATTACATCATACATGAAAAAGTTACAACTTTAAATTTCCAAACATACTAACACATATGTGAAATTTCACATGGAGTACCAACATTCACATGTTTCTTTTCATTATAAAATATAATCATTAACTTAAATCCCAATCCAAGACACATTCACCTTTAAAACCCATTATTTAAAATTTCAAAACCACTAAAAATAAATAATTTCCCTATAAAAACCATTTTTAATTTAATTAATCACTTATACCGACTAAAACTGAATCAAATCAAATCTCACACCAAACTATTGGAATAAGGAACTAATTTAGATAAATAACTCAGTGACATGATTAGTGGGTCATTACCTACGTAGAAATTAACATATTGAAGGATCTTGATCATGAAATCAAACTCCACATGGGTCACTATTCCATGTGAGATCATGACATGACACTAGCTCACCTCCATTTTCATTTCTCACATAAAACAAAGAAAAAACAATCAAACCCTGACTACCACTGGAAACTCGAGGATCAGAATGAGAAAGGTTTCATAATTCCCTTCTAGTACCTACCTATAGAGTTCTGATAGTCCTAATATCCAATATACCTAACACCCCAAAAAACAAAAGGCCTACTATGTTTGCATATTTTCATGAATTAGACTAGAATTACATCCAACCTGAAATCTGACCCAGTCAGAGACCTGTTCCGAAGGGCGTTCCTCATCACCATGGGCTAGCAACTAGTTCTGGGAATCAAATTAATCATAATAGGAATAGTTTTTTCTAATAAAACGGGATCAAAATCATAACTAAATGAGAAATAGAAATAAAAAAAATGAATTAAATATAAATATATATAAACTGATTCATATATAATTTCTAAAAAAATACTAAATACAATCTTAAATTGAACATGCCAACATGATCTTTATGCGACTGTTTGGAAACCTCCATCCACAAAACAACCCACCACAAGACCAACCTACTCTTACCACAAACACTCAAACCAGAAAACATGAAACAAAAAAAATATCGGGTCTACCGACACTGAATGCTATATATATGGTGTGAGATTAACAGCTCAGTATAAAACCACTGCAGAATCCATACATTTTATTTCCTAAAAATAGTCTATAAACATTAGTTTTAAATACAGATTTGAAATAGTTTTTTCTCATTTTAATAAAAAAACACATATTTTTTTAAACACTATACAACATATCAATAGTATTCAAAGGGGATTACCAATTTAATATCAAAACCCAACCCAAGGAAATTCCAAGATATACTGAAAAAGAACAAGAAGTATAAATAGAAAAACCATGGGCATAATAATATAAAAAAGAAAATACAGATAGTAACCCTAGGAGTTTCATAAACATCCCTATAGCAATCTCTAGACATACTCAGGTCAGGCCTGCCTACTATAATATGGTGCATCTATATAGTCTTTAACCAACTAGCCTCTCTAAAGTGATCAATAGAGTGGAACATCCCACCATTCCCTATCCAGACAAAGGGGTATCAACCCTTCTAATTTGGGTTGAAAAGAAACCATCACATGACCTTCTAAAAACACCTTGAAAATGGATGCTAATAGTACAATATGTAAGTAGGAGTCCCCTTCACGTGTAACACACATTACCTACCACCACTGCACTAGCCTACCCCAAACACTAACAACACCCACATGATAAGCCTCATGGGGAAATCCTTCATAGGGTTTCCCATCATATATCAAACCATTCACATGTTCCAACCATGCCATCACATCACATGATCTTTAAAACCATTTCTCATAACATGCTAAGATAACAACTGGAAATTTGTATTTTAAAACCCAAAATTCATTTCCAACACATCATAAGGTTACAACCGAGCCTTTGAGTCCAAAATCCCATTACACTACCAACACACCATTTGAAAACTAAGTTTAAAAATTTGTAATACCTAAGGGTGTCAAATGGGATTTCATATCATTTAGAAATCAACCACCTTTTGAAGTACCTAATGGGTCATACATTCAAACATAATCTTGAAACCATGTTTATGTCATTTTAGAACCAAGGAACCACTAGTAAAGCATAAACAGTTTAAATAAGACCGTGAAGATGAGAGATAAGTGTTTAAAAAATATAGGTTTTTATATTGAAAAATTTTATCTAAGACCATTATCATCTGTGTTCCCATCCATGTGTGTATCACAAGAACACATGAATGCTCCCACATCCAATGGTTTGTCACAAGCATCTATGAAATTACCCAAAACCATTTCTAAGGAAACACAACAAGCCTTTAAACCAACACAATATGTCATGTAATAAAAATATTACCCTTAATCATTTAGAAGGTGGTAAAAACCTTTTCAAAATATTTTCCATAGTGTACTACGCCATAAGAGGAAATCACACCACACACCATACCCAATTTATAATTAAAACCTAGCTAAAAAATAAAACAAAGTCCAAATGTCACAACAAAGATTAATTTAATTTTATGAAATAAATAGAAATTTTATCAAACACTTTATGTGCATAAGTTTAAGGGCATAAACATAGGAAACCTTTGAAAACCCATTTTCCCACAAAACTACCAGCAGCAAACCATCATTATAATCAAAAACAACACGTCATATGTGTGTGAAACATGTTAATTAATTTCTTAAAAACATACAAGCATTAGTGGATTGTGTAGGAAAGGAAAATAAGGGAAACACCTACCTCAACGGTGTGAGGATGCAAAGAAAAAACAAGAGATGGAAGATCTAAACCCATGACACAAGATCTTCACACCCAAGATCTAATGAAATCGACCAAAATTATCCAACCCTCACCCTAGGGTTTGACCAAGATAGATTCCCACCAAGAATGAACCAGGAAACAAATAGGAGAAAGATCAATAATAGAAAAGAGGTAGAAAACCCTAAGAGATCACCTTAGAACGTCAGAGGAGCATCCATGGATGAGGTGGAGTAAAGGGAAGAGGATTTTTGGGACCCCATATTGTTCCAAAAATAATCATGTGGGAGGGTCTCAAGTTATAGTAAAATAATAGAAGGGTAGACTATTAATTTTATGACTTTAAAAATATGGGCATCTCGCATGGTTTGGCTGCATAGTTTACCAAACGTTGCACCAACTGTGTAGTATCTGTTGTCTAAGAGGGAATCGACCACACAACCAGCCCTCCCGATTTGATCTCTTATGCACAAACTATGTGGTATCTTCTTTCCCAAATCCATAACCTTCTACACATTTTCCCAAATCATATTCCCAAACAATGTATATGCCAAAATGCCACCCAAAAACTAAAAAAATTAAAAAATCAAACTATTACTCAACCCAATCCTCCACCAAAACATCCAAATCCAATAAAATCATAAAATAAAGGAATTAAAAAGGTCAGGGTTTTACATTTTGGTTTAACCATTTATAGAAATATATAATTCTATACATTTTTATTTCCTTATGTATGTGTAGGATTATTTCTTCTATTAGGTTGGATGGATAAAATTATATTCCCTTATTAATCATCATTTTAAATACTAAAATTATCACCATACATTTACCTAATGACTATGACATCATTACTTTCCACAATTCTATTTATTATCCTTTTGTAAAATTTCTAGTTTATACTCTTGATTTGAATAACCAAGAAACATTCTTTCATATATATCATCACCATAAATTCCATGATTTACACATTTTTATGAATTTATCATCATCTTATAAATAAAAAAAAGTTTCAGTGTGGGATTACCTCCATGTGACATTTATTATAGTTCTATTTCTTCCCATGGGCTAGTAATCACCAAATTTTTAATGTACATTGTGACTTCCACCGCTTCACCCATATAGTTCTTAGAGATTTTAATTTTATTAAGAAATATTTTTAAAATTTATTCACCTATTGATTTCTTTATTTGAAATCTCCATTATATGATTAGTTTTTTTACTAATGATACATCATTATAAATTTAATTTTTATTAAAAAAATTTAAAAATAAATTGATTTGTAATATGTTTGTTTTTTGGATTGAAATATCATGATTTTTAGAATGTTCTCATTTTTTACCCTTAGAATGTTCCTATTCATGCAGTTCATCACTTCCCTCTTACTCTATGTGAACATTTCATTGTACATTCTACTGTGGTCATAAACAAATAGAATGAAATATATTTACCTATAGGTTCATTGTATATTCATTGGGATATATATGTCATTGTACATCCAGTACAAGATACCATATTCCATTTTTGTTGATGTATAATTCTGAAAATTTTTCCCTATAAAATAGAATCAAAATGTATTTTCATGACCTTATTTTGGATTTTGAATATCCACTATATCATTTTGCATGGATAATTTTTTTTAAAAAAAAATTGGACTATCATTTTATTCCATAATCTATACCCCTCATCGATCGTCACGAGACAATTTTATTCTTTACAGCACATCAAAAATATATTTCTACATTTTTTTCAATCATCCATCTGTGAGTTATTATCCTCTCATTTTGTAATTAAAACTTTATGATAAAATGTTATATAAATTTCTAATCCATGTATTTAAATCAAACTCCATAGGTTGTGTATCAATCCATCCATATAGAACACTTTTTTCACTTTAATATCATTTCATGCGAATTAGGAATTGTCATTACCTTTGATTTCAAAAATCTTTTATTTCAAAAACATACTATTCGGTAACCTCTTCCAACTAAATTCATTAAAAAATTTATATTTCCAACCATTTGGTATGAACACACACTATCAATAATCTTAGTTTTATAGCTCTCTATATCCTTGCGTGGGAATACATTATTATTATCCTTCTCTCTTTTCTTCTTTTCATTCTATTTAGTAACTATTTGAGTTGAGGAAAAACGTTTAATATCCTCTATCTTCTTATTAATGACTATATAATCATATTCATATTCCTTTTATAATATAGATTTCCTGTTTTCTAATGTAATCCTCTTGGGTTGTCTTGTTTTCATCCACCATTGACTTCCTAGGGGGTAAATTTCATGCCTTATATGTTTGTAATCAATATCATTATTAAAAAAATTATAAAATTGAAAAATAATATCTATAGGAAAATTTTATTCTATGTGATTATGGATATGGTATCATTCTATTTTTCTAACATCCTGGTGTTTTTCCACTCAAATAACTCTTGAACTCATTATTGTAGGTCATGATGTGTGTATGAAATTTTTAGAGTATAACTTTTATAAGAGGAAAGATATTCTATTCTTTATTGCACTATATGTATATTCCTTTTTAAAATCAAATAGGATTTTTATTAATACTAGAAGATTGAGTATTTATTAAAACTATTTTATTACCTTTTGTTAGAGACATATTTTTTTGAACAGTTGGTGTCATAGGTTTGACACCAGAATCATTGACCTTCTATTTTCCTTTGATATAGTTATTTATCAATAATTCTTTAAATATCTCAGAATCACTATTTGTTTTAATTTTAAACATGGATCTATAAATTTTTTCGCTTAAAATTTTATCAATGCCTCCAGATAATCCTTTTTTACTTTATAAAAAATCTCTATATAGTAAAATTCTAAACTATTGAATCTTCATTGTATCACTAGATTAAATTTATAATTCAATTTTACTTCTAAAATTAACCACTTATTCTTCAATGGATTATTCAATTTTTTTCTCTTTCCCATGAAATCATATAATAAATTACTTTATCATGTTATTAAATATTTACCATGATGTACATTATTAATTCTAATTCCTTTGATTGAGGTATTGATATTCTAGTTATTTTTATAAATAGTCGATCTCCACTTCAAAATGAACTACATAAATGGAAAATTACACTATAATTCCATTAATTTTTTTATTATTATTTTTTGTATAGTTATTTCTTCAAGACCCGCCCCCCCTCAAGTTACTATTTGCGGTTGAAAAAACCTTCTATTTATTTGGCACCATCCTTTTAAGAACCTAACAATTAATATATTTCCCCATGGAATATTCTATATCAGAAAAAAAAACAATTTATTTATCACAAAAAAAGATAAATTATCAAATTCATATTTCATCATAACAATATTCTTATAGAAATTATTTTTACTTAATCTCCAAATTTTATAGTCTCATCAAACAAGAAATAATATTTTCATATTATGCATAAATTCTTTTTCACTCTCTTCGTTATAACATCTTCCAAGAAAAAATGTTAGAATTTTTCCCACTTTTCCACATTGAAATCATACTAAATGTGGATTTACATAAAATAACATTTTTCCTCTCATGAATTTTCTAGTAATAGTAAAAAAGGAATTCATTATCGAAATCATCTTCATCATTAGAACCTTCAGTGATGTAAAACAATTTTTTGTCTTTAAATTTAATTTTTAATATTTTGAAATTTTTTGTCCCTACCATCATGAATCTCTTTTAATGGGACTGAAAATTTCATAAAAATTATCTAGTAACAACATTGAAAAATCTCATTCATGAATATTTTACACATTTGACATGTATAGATATAGAAACTACCAAAATATATTCATTACAGTATTAATATATTTAATTTAGGAATCATTCAATTAGAAAGGGTTTATACATTTGAAACATACCTAAAACATATCCTCCATATCGTAATATTTTGGGACTGGACTGTTTCCCATACATGCTTCTCATGGTAGGAATATTGGGGTGGAATGTCACAAAAAAAGGGGGCATGGGGATGTTGGTGTACGAACTTGGGTTTTCACTCAAGTATGGATCCTTTAAGTTTATGTATAATTATTTATTTAGGGACTAATATAGATTACTAATGGGTTATCCAAGGTCTTAGGGGTGTTTGTGGCTTTTTTGGAGCACATAACACAGATATTTGGGAAACTAGCCATATCGCATGGTTGGCGCACAGTTTTTCAAACTATGGGGATAGTCTATTTTTGGGCAGAACCATATCACACGGTTCGTGCATGGTTTTTCAACCTAACCATGAAGGTGCACATTCTTACTAAGTACCATTTCATGGTTCATTCATGATTTTTAAAACATTTTGGAAAAATCTTGCACATGATATTTTTCTGGTTAAAATGTTTATTTTTCCCTTAATGATCTAATTAAGCCACCTCTTATTCCCTAATAAAATTTCTAGTGGTATTTACCTCCATGTATTTGATTTTGGAGCCTTTTATGAATAAATCATGGTATTGAAATATCTCATTCATCTGGGATCTGGTCGAGCTTTTTTTCATCACGTTGGATGCACAATGATAAGTATTCGAGTTCATTTAAGCATTTCTACTTCTCTTTTTCTCTCAACCTAGTTATCATAGTGTGAGAATTTTTCTTCTTTTCTTATATCTAATATGTTCTAATCCAAATAAAGGGTCAATACTGGAGGAGGAGAGTCATAAAATCCTAATGTGGGTGGTCTATAACTCATCCCTCAAGTTCGTTGATTTTGGAATTACCATGTGGGGCCCATCAATTTCATCGGGTGTTGTTTATTGAATTTATAGTCCATGCTTATAATCATTAGAACTGTATGTTTATTCTCTTTCCATATATATGATTAATTATTTGTGGTTATTCCCACAACTTAATCCATCCCATTTAGGATGTTATTCCATAATTAGATTTTTTTAGTATTTGAAACATTTGATCCACCGTTTGGGTGTGACTTGGAATGACCCATATAAGGGTAAGATTTTCTATATTAAATGGAATGATTTATTATATTAATTGAATAATGGAAAGTACAATGTATTCTAACCACTTGAAACACCAAAGGTAAGTTCTTAAAATTGATAATTAAAATTGAAAGGGAAATTGGACTGTATATTAAGTATATGACTTGATTTTATTAAATGTGAATTAAATATAGGATGCATTTCTGTAACACCCCTTACCACATTAATGGAAGGTAGTAGAAAGAATCTTCATTATTTAATATTCCTTTAATGTAATTAATAAAGTTTTCATGCAACTTGACCTTATCACACTAATAAAAGTAAATGCTCGAACCAAATTCAATATTGCATGAATTCATAATTAAATAGGAATTTCCTTACTCATGCTCACCTTGGATTATTATCTAGGAATGCCATGATGAATCAGGAACCCCATTCTGATTCAAGGATACAGCTTACTAAATTTGAGACCCAACTAGATCATGATCCTTGACTATTCTTGGATGCCCAGTATGACACCATAGGATCCCTCACATAGTATTAAAGGATTCCTTGGATACACTCATTGGATCCATCATTGACAATTAGGTTTCATGGTTATATCCCATAGGCGCCCAATATCTGTTTAGCCATCTTTAACCTTGTATGATCACCTTAGATTTGGTAGGAATCTTATTTTCAATACCTTGGATTATTGTTCTTGTATTACACTCTTACCCTTATCCAGGCTACAGTTATTACTAAGTTTGTAACCCTTGAGGTTTACGTTTCTTGGGTTATTACCTTGGAACTTCATTATTAAATTTCATTTCATGTTTCCTTATCATAACTTTGAACCTTCACTATTGTAAACATGTGAATTGTTTATAATTAGTTAATAGTCAATTAATGGACTGGTTATGTTTAGATTCTAGACAAGGGATGAATCATGTACTTGGGTATTTTGTTAAATTACACTTCTTTACTTTATAAATGAATTCTTGCACATAGTTACATTTCTATGACATATGTCGGATGTTATAGACACCATTGGTGGTGACCCATTGATATTTTTATTACTCCCTCTCCAGATTTAGTTTGGTACTCATAGTAGATTACATTAATGATGGTTTTTATAAAGGGAATCATATGGCTTCAAACAATTGATTTCTCACTATTTAGGGTGGATCTTGATAGTAGATGACTTATCCAAAGTTAGTGATTCTTGGGATAGTATTTTTATTTTGTTTATACTTTTTTGGAACATGTTATGAATACTGTCTTGTATCCATGTTTTTCTAGTTTTTTATATACATGACATATAATCGTTAGTTTTATAAATGTATGTTAGTCTAGTTATTTCAATTATTGTTAATGTTGTCTCTATTTTCTATTGTGTCTTCTATTTACTTTTATTGCTACCACTATTTTCCTTGGTTTATATTTATCTATTGCACTAAACTTTTCTAATGAGATCATAGTCTCTCCACGGACACATCCGGGTCTCTCACTACTAGTCAGCAGCCTCTGGCGTTTGGGGATATGTTCTTGAGGCCATGTGGCCCTACGGGCTAGGGGCACCTATTAAGTGGAATCTGGTTCTGGAACATCATAAAGTGGTATTAAAGGAGTTTCATTTATTTATTTACCCATTAGAGACAATAGATTTGAAATTAAGAATGTTGGTATTTTGGCCATAAGTTGGTCTTGGGCGTCGCGAACCCATGTTCAGGGTAAAATCCAAGTTTCCAAAATTGTAATTGTTGTTCTATTTTCCCTATTTCATTTGAGATTATTTCACCATTGGGTTATGCACAAGTTGTGTGGTTTTGTTTATTGTTACTCTATTTGGGGATTTTCTTTCATCATTGGCCAGATGATATGAGGGAAAGGGGCATTGTTATATGAATCATTATAGGTACCTAGAATTTACAAGTCATGTATATTTCCATTCCATATATGTGTATTTCACTATTTTTCATTTCTTTATACGCCTATTATTATTGAGTGATTCCATGAGAGTAAGATTATTCTTGTATTACTCTTGGTTGAAATTAAGTGACTGCTTGTCTCAATTCATGAGGTGTATGGGCCCTCATGTGTTGGGATGAGTAATTTTCCAAGTCGATCCATTTTGTTATAAATAAATGGGTGTCTTTTCAAGTTACAATGTTTATGGGTGTTGATTCACCAGAAATGGCTATCCATTATAAAGTAAATCATGACATCCAAAAGGAATTTTTTATACATCCTTATCATGCCATGTCACATTTATGAAAGGTAAAAGAGTGAACTTGTAAAATTAAATGTAAAATGAAAGGAAACTTATAATTGAGCATTTATCGATACTTCGATATCTAAGAAGGTAGTTGTGGTAGTATTCCCTATGTAGTGAGTTTTCTTACATTTATCTTCCACTAGTGATGATATCTTTCGACTTAGGCTTGTTTTGAAGCATGTTCTTGGAATATTTTGACAAATGTTTCCAAAAAGTCCTCGTATCATACTCCAGGAAGGTGGTGACAATCATTCTCTAAATGTGGGGGGACCTGAGAATCCACTCTTTCCTTTAGGAGTTCCACTCAAGGTACCAACTATTTTACCTAATTTGGGAACTGATACCCAAGTTCAGGATAATTTATTATGTCTAATGAATTCCATGCATGGTCATTCATGGATTCCACCTATGATGGTTGATCTGACTTATGATCTCCAGTAGTAGAATCCTCCTACATTTTTAGGGGATGGTGATCCATAGGCTACTGATTCTTGGATAGAATACATCATATCTATATTTTATCATCTAGATATTCCTACATAGATTAGTGTCAATCTTTATACATAAATGCTTTGCGATTTTTCCAATCACTAGTGGGGTGTGATTACCTAGGCTAGTCATCATTAAGGCACATTATGGGATGATTTAAATACTGCTTCTATGATTAGTTTATTACTCAAACATTGATAGCTAATAGAACTATAGAGTTCATGCATCTCAAGAAGGATTATATTTTAGTTATGGAGTATTCGAAACATTTCATAGAGTTGCAACACTTTGCACCGCTTCCTACTAGTGATGATATTTCACATGAAATACATTTCAAGGATATTCTCAAGTATGTTATATGTACACAGGTGAATGGATTCTAAATGCCTAACTTTTCTTCAATATTCAATCAGGATCTTATCAATAATAATTATGAGGGGATGAAAAGAATACTTGGAATATAGGACCAGTGTTTCATCAATGTGGATGATGGGGGCACCTAAAGCCTCATTGTGATTAAGACGCAATGGAGTGTTGGCCTTGCATCCATAGGGGAATATAAATTATTTTTGTTATATCATAACATTATATTCAAGTGGAAAAAGATCTATTTCACCTCCACCTTCTGAAGTTGGTTATTTCAACCCGTGTTAGGCCAGGAGTTGGAATAACACCAGCAAGACTGGCCAAGGAGGGGGTCATGGCCATAGAATCCCAAACCCTGATCACCAACAGCACCAATAGAGAAGTTATAATCATGGTATTCCATCTATTGCATAGGTTTGTGGATTGGGTCAGCTGTATACACTACTTCCAATACCTGGGGATTAGGTTGTGCGACCATCTACAGTACGATGTACTATTCTTGTGGAAAGTACTATAGTATTTTCTTTATTTGATAGAAGTGCCTTGAAATCTTTTATATCTGTATCTATCATCGAAAGTATCGAACTAGATATATAATATTACTATGTCTTAATGACCCTAGATAAGTCGTTAGGGGTAAAAACAAAGGGTATATGCTAGTGTAGGGACTTCCCCATTAGGGTATAAAGTTAGAATTTCTTATTGAACCTCTTCTTTCTCATGATGACAGTATTTGATGTCATTCTTGGGATAGATTAGTTAGTTCTATATCATGATTCTATAGAATAATATTATCATAGTGTATCATTTACATCACTATATGGTGGCAGTTATCTGCATAAGGGTAGGAGTGATGTTCATGTTGGTAGATCTAGACCAAAGCATTATGAGCTAGGTGGAGTGACCACCCATATTAGAAATATCTTCATAGAGGATTAGTTTTTATGAAAATTTTATTTCCCTCTAATAGTGGATCATTTTAGGGATGTCTTTTTCAATAATTTTTTTGGAATACCTCCTGAGAGAGAGGTTTTGTTTACAATCGAGGTTGTTTTGGGAGCAACTATAGCGTCCATTTTTTCGTATAGGATGGAACCTACAGAGCTTCAGGAGCTCAAGTTGTAGTTAGAGGATTTATAGTCCAAAGAGTTGATATGGAATAGTACATAATCTTGGGGTTCCCCTATGCTTTTTTTCAATAATACGGATGGAACATTATGTCTATGCATGAATTACAGAAAGTTGAACAACTTACGGTCAAGAACCAATATCCAAAACCTCAAACAAATGATCACTTTGACCATCTTCAAGGAGAAAAGATCTTCTCTATAATCGAAACAATATTAGGTTATTATCAGGTATGATTCACACCATCATGCATACCATGTACATCATTCTATAGTAGGTATGATCTATATGAGTACCTTGTTATTCTGTTTGGTCTTACGAATATGACCACTATTTTCATGGATATGATGAATAGGTTGTTCCACGACTATTTGGATTATTTTTCATCATATTTATAGATGACATTTTGGTTTATTCTCACACTCATAGTAACCATTACAATCATCTTGATAACATTCTTAGTACATTTAGAGAGAATCATATTTACATGAATCTTTCTATGTAATCGACAAAGTTCACTTCTTAGGTCATATAATATCACAATCCCCAGTATCTATTAAACCTGAAAAGGTTATTGTTGTTGTTTCCTAGGATCATCCCAAAAACATGTTTGAGATATAGAGTTTCTTGGGGATGTATAGATATTACAGTTATTTCATTAAATATTTTTCATGCCTTTCTTGACCTCTTACTAGCCTTACAAAGAATGGTGTCAAGATACTTTGGTCTGAAGCATGGGATAAAGACTTTCAGGTGCTGAAGGGGAGGCTTGTCTCATCGCCTATTCTAATTCTTCCCAAGCCAGATGTAGGTTATATCATCTTCTGTGATGAATCAGGCATCAGAAATAAATAACTACTGATGTAGGAAGATAGATTCATTATGTATGGATCTCAGCAGTTGAGGCCTCATGAGTGAAATTATCATATGCACGACCTTGAGCTAAGAGCATTTTTCCATTTCTTACATTGTTTGAGACACTATTTTTTGTGTGTGAACATTGTGGTCTACACAGACCACAAGATCCTCAAATATATCCTTACTTAGTGTGACATGAACCTCAAATAGAGAATATGGGTTGAATATCTACAATAATTTAATTTTGAGCTTACCTATATGCCTAGAAAGGGAAATGTGGTTTCTAATGCACTGAGTCGAAAAACTCAACCATAAGTAGTATGTAAATCAAGTGATTAATAGATGTTAATGGATCACTTATCTGATCTACACATAGAGTTTCATGATAGTCACGAGTAGTCTTACCTCACATATTGGACAGTTACCTCTTCCCTCCTTGAGAAGGTGAAGGGTAGAAAATTTTTAGATCCTGAAGGCTTGGTTATCCATGATAGTATATCAGAAGATAACCCACTACCATATTGGTCTATTGATAGAGATGACATCATTTTTATACATGGATGTGTCTATGTTCCTACAGATATGAGAGAGGAGTTGATGAGAAATTCCTATGCCTCTCAGTGGTCAGTTCATATAGGAATATCCAATATGTATCGAGATATGTGATACTAGTATTGGTGTCCTTGAATGAAGCATTAAATAGTAGGATTTATCATTATGTTTTCCACTAGTTAGTAGGTGAAAGCAGAGATCTAGAGACCTATAGGCTTTTTACATATTCTTCTATTCCCAGAATGGAAGTGGGAAGATGTTTCCATGGATTTTGTAGTCGTCTTAACTAGGTCACCGATATGTAGCGATTATATATGGGTAGTTATTGACCAAATAAAAAAATCAGTCCACTACATTCCTATTCAGGATAATTCCTCAATTGATCAGTTGTGACAACTATATGTCTGTAAGATCATACGACTACACGGGGTCCCTTGTTCAATCTTTTCAGATATAGATTATCATTTCACATAATGATTCTGTCAGGGATTACTGAAGGCTATGGGAACATAGGTGATTCTATGCCCAACATTTCACCCTCAGATAGATGGATAATCAAAATGGATAATATATGATCTAGATGATATGATCTGAGAATGTTTTTTTGATTTCAGTGGTCCTTGGGAAAAGAATATCCCTATTGTTGGGTTCACCTATAATAACAGCTTTCAGGTGATAATTCAGATTGATCCTTTTGAGGCCTTATATTGTAGGTTGTTCCATTCTCCCCTATGATATCTAGTGGTAGGGGATTTAGCCTTACTAGGTCATCATCTCATTTAGGAGATTTTAGAGCAGGTTAGGCTGATCAGAAAGCATATGACTACTTCTCAGCCTAGATAGAAATATTATGATGATCACTATCAACAATCTCTATAGTTCAAGTTTATGGATTGTGTTTTCCATATGGTATCACCCAAGATAGGGAATAAACGGTTATAGAATAAAGGTAATTTTTTGTCATGTTACATAGGTTCATTTGAGATCCTAGGAAGAATCAGACTGGTAGCCTATTTGTTGCTATTACCTCAAAGGTATTATTCCATGAAAAATGACTTCCATGTTTTGAAACTTCTCCAGTATCATGTCAAACCATCTCATAACATTGATCTCAAGGATGTTGAGTTAGATGATAATGTTAACTTTGAGATCTATCTAGTAAACATTGTCAATTGGAGCATGAAGGTTCTCTGAGGCTAGTATTTCCATCTAGTACAATTTTTATAGTAGCATGGCCATGTTCAGGACTTGGGAGTGGGAGGCCGACATACATGCTCAATGGCCTAAATTGTTCTCATGTAGTGTTTCATGGTTTCTGGAAGGTGAACTTAGGGATGAGTTCTTTTAAGCGGGAAGACTGTAAGAACTGAGTCTTTCACTCAGGTATGGATCCTTTAAATTTCAGTCTAATTATTTATTTTTGGCCTAATATGAATGCCTAATGAGTTATTAAAAGTCTTAGTCATACCTAGGGCTTGTTTGGAGCATGAAATCCATCATTTTGGGGAATTGGACATATCACATGGTTGGCACATTGTTTTCCTATCTGTGCGGATAGACTAGTTTTAGGTAGAACCATATCACACAGTTGGCACACGACAATGCAACCTAACCACGTAGGTTCCCTTTCTTCCCAAGTACTCATGCATGATTTTTGAATGGTTTTTCAAATTGTGCAGACAAATTGTGCACAAGCTATTTTACTGGGTAAAATTTGTATTTTTTTATTAATGATCTAATTAATCCTCCTCTTCATCCCAAATACAATTTCTAGTGTTATTTACCTCCATGGATCTCATTTTGGATATTTATGAAGGACAAATATAGGGATTCAAAGATATCATTCATCTGATATCCAATCAAGCTTCTATTCATCACATTGGATGTGAAATAGTCAGTACTTGAGTCCTTTTAAGCCTTTCTCATTCTCTTTTTCTCTTGACCTAGTTATCGTGGTGTGGTCATATTTTCATTTTCTTATATTTACTCCAATTAAATACAAATAAAGTGACAATACCATAGGAGTAGAGTCATAAAATCCTATGTTGGGTGGTATATAACCCATCCCTCAAGTTCATTGATTTTGAAATTATTGTGTGGGCCCAATAATTTCATCGGGTGTCTTTTAGTGAATTTATATTCCATACTTATAATAATTAGAATCGCATGGTTATGATCTTTATATATATGTGATTAATTTTTTGTGGTTATGCACACAACTCAATCCATCCCATGTAGGATGTTATGCCATAATTGGGGTTTTAGTATTTGACATGTTTAAGCCACTATTCGGGTGTGACTTGGATTGAACCATTTAAGTGAAATATTTTCTATATTAAATGGATTGATTTATATTTTGAGTTTCATAATGGAAAGCACCATGTATGATCACCACTTGGCCCACCTAATGTAAGTGCTTAAAATTAATAATTAAACATGAAAGGGAAATTGGAATGTATATTAAGTATATGACTTGACCATATTAAATGTGAATGATATATAGGTTTCATGTCCATATCACCTCTTACCACATTAATGTTATGTAGAAAAATAAACCATAATTATTTAATATTCCTTTAATAAAATTAACAAATGTTTCATGCTACCTAACCTTATCACACTAATAAAAGGAAAGGCTTGAACAAAAGGAAATATTGCATGAATTCATAATTAAATAGGAATGTCCTGACTCGAGTTTGCCTTGGATTCTTCTCGAGGAATGCCATGAGAATTCAGAAAATCCATTCTGATTCGAGGATATGATTTTCTTTGGTTGAGACCCACCTATATACTAATCCTTTTTCTTATTGGATGCCTAATAAGAAATCATAAGACCCCTAACATAGTATTAAAGGATGGCTTGGATACACTCCTTGGATCCATAATTGACAAACATGTTCCATAAATACAGTCCATAGGGCCCTATCTCTGTTTATACATGTTTTACCTGGAATGATCACCTTGGATTAGGTAGGCACATTATATTGGAATGCCTTGGAATATGCTCATTTTATTAGAATCTTACCCTTACCCTGGCTATAGTTATTACTGAGTTGGAAACCATTGAGGTCTACGTTTCCTTGGTTATTACCTTGGAACTTAATTATTAAATATAGTTTTAGGTTTCCTTGTTATGACATGGAACCTTAAATATTGTTAACATTTGACTTATTAATAAACTAGTAATAATAAATTAATGGAGTGGTTATGTTCAAACACTAGCCAAGATCTAAATCAGGTACTTGTGTATTTAGTTACGTTGCCCTAGTTTACTTTATATATTCATCCTTTCACATTATTACATTTCTATTACATGGGGTGAAGTTTTAGAAACCATTGGTGGTGGCCCACTAAAATTTATCTCGCACGCTCTCCAGGTTTTTTTTGGTACCTGGAGTATATTAGTTGAATGAAAGTGTTCATAAACGGAAGTATATGTCTTTGAACACTTGACTGCTTTAGGTTTAGGAAGGAGCTTGATAGGAGATGAATGAGCTGGTTCTATTGATGCTTGGGATACTCTTTTTATTTCCTTTAAACATTTGTGGAACAAGTTATGTTTCTTTTTTATATCCAAGTTTTTTTAGTTTTCTAGATACTTGACTATTGACACTTAGTTTTGTCAAAGAGTCTAAAAAATGAAAAATGGAAATACTGTAACAGTCCAATATTTTATAAAAAAATATATTCTTTTTAATTTTATTAATGTCTTGTGTTTTACGTTACACCAAATGGAGCTTGCACAACACACATCCTTGACTTGCCTTGCATTACACGCAATCACGACCTTCCTCGATAGCGTGTGTAATACGCAATACTGAGTTTCATTAAACAACGATATGCTATTAAAATATTATTAAAACTAGCCGTTATGAATAGTAATAACCACTTTTTAAAATTCTATAAATCTTATTTTTCAAAATTAACTTCATTTTTGGATTCGGAATATCGAAATTAGCTTAGGTTGAAATTTTGGTGATTTTCGGATAACTTTCATATTTTGATGAATAGTGAAAATTACTAAATTATAATTAAAAACAACTTTTTTTTAATCGAAATAATTTATAGTGATAAATCATTAATTTGAGTGGTTTTAAAGTATATTTAGAATATATTTTTACAATTTAATACAATGTTGGTCATTGGATGTAATTTCACATTTAAACTAGACATAAACAAGTGTCAATCTTTTGATAGATATTGTTTCTTAAAAAAACACGCTATTTGTTTTAACAGCGGGATTTAATTATAAAATTAATTAATGCAACTTTTATGTTATGAATTTGGTAAAATAGACTTCATTTTTGAATTCGGAATATGAAATATAGCTTGGGATGAAATTTTGGCATTGTTCTGAAAAACATCAATTTTTGATGAATAGTGAAACTACTAAGTGGTAGGTTAAAAACTGAATTTTGCATAAAACTTAATTTTACCGCTTCTGTGAATGGAATTTAGAAAATCCGAGAGACACGGTTAACATCAAGGACTAAAATGTGGTTCAATGAGATGAAAATAATTTTTGGTGAATAGTAACTTTTTACTTTTTTTACCACGGTTAATAGTAAATAGGGTAACTAAGGGTAAATATGATATTAATATTACCCTAACACATGTACTAATTCTATTGGACAAGTTTAATTCGACCAAAAACAATCTTAGGAATAAAATATGACCATTTAGGCCCACTTGGATTAGATTAGGACATTTATTATTAATTTATTTAAAGAAGGGTTAAAGTAGTTAAAATCAAAGTTTAATAAGTAAAGCATTTTTAATATGGGGTTATACATAAGATATATTCGATTGTAAATATTCATTAGAAATCTAAAAAGATTTCCTACATGATGGTATTTTATTTGGATTTTTAGAGATCAAATAATTTAATTTATTTATGACACAACGATGATGCAGTAATTATCTTATTAATGAAATATTGACATAATTGATGTTATAAACACCAAACTAAATGTAATTTGAAAATTTTTATGAATTCCACTAATTTTCTAGGTTACTATGATATATTAATGTTGATTTAATCAGCTTGGTTCGAACATTTAATTCTGTTATGACTTTCACAAAAATCATATATCAAATAGTTTCAAAATTGACACAAAATAGTTTTTAAATCAAATATTATATTACTAATTGTTATTTTATTCCTAAAAATCTAAGGTTCGTCCAAATGACTTAGATAAGGATATATATATTAATAATAAACAATTTGGGGTTAGTTTGGCATGTTATAGTAAGTGTATTAACCATATAGTGAAAGAAAACAAAAAGACACAATAAAAGTTTAATTATTTAACTTAGAGTTAAATCTAATTGATAAGGTTTAAAATAATATCCAAACATGTCTAAATTTGATTGGTTGATGATCTTACAACCCTATCTCATCTAATATTCGAATATGAGTCATTTTTGGAGGTTTTTAAGTGGGGTTAGATTTATTATAAATTAATATTTTTAAGAATTCCTAAGGTGCCCCTCTCCTCCCTTATAAAAGGGCACCTCCTCCCCCTCCTCCTCACACAAATTTGAGCACTCAAGCTCGGCCAAACCCTGCCAATATCTCCTCTCCACTTCCCTAGCAACATCCTAGAGGTTCTGGTCTTCCTCAAAGACCAATTTTAGTGCCCTAAGAGGAGGTCTCAAAGAGGCACTTCAAAGAAGAGGTAATTACCGTTACCAATTCTTTCATCTTTATTTCTTCTTCCACTTCTTCTTCTTAGGTTGTTTCATTATGAAGTAATAACATCAGTATCACTCATATACGAATATGTTATTATAAGTATGAAACAACCCTATTTCACCATCTATCCATCCTACGGAAAAAGAAATCACCGCGCGTGCGTACGTACGGAATACCGTCTCCACGCCGTGGTGTAATCTATTTTCCACCACCACCTTACATGGATAGGTATAATGGTGTAAAGAATAACTATAAATAGTTATTACAACATCATATTGATTCTGATATATTGTATAATCCACTCCAATTCAATTCAATATTTATAGAAATGATATCATCGCTCGTGCGTACGTACGGAATACCGTCTCCACGACGCGATGAGATTCATTCTCCATGTTAACCATTTAAGAATGATTATAATGTATATATAAGAAATAATAATGAAATATATGAAATTATAAAGCTACTGTATTTATGTATATATATACATATGTATGTCATCTACTTACTTCCATTTCAAGACAATAAGGAAAGGAAAACAGCGTTCATGCGTACGTACGGACTACCGTCTCCATGAACGGTGTTTTTCATTTTTCTACCTATTATATATATATATATATACTTAATATATATGATATATAAATCATATTTTATATTCTGGAAGTAAGTAAATCATGATATAAGTAATAATGATGTCAAGAACAACAAGTCAAAACACCTACGATAAATGAAACGATTTTACCCAAAACGCTTCTTTAACATGGAATTTACAAAAGAACGGGTAATATAATGTCATAAGTGAACCATATATGATATCATAACAATGAATATGATTCTGTAATAAGTCAATAACATGATTTAAATCATTATACAGGATGTTCGGACACTTACAAAGCAAGTCGGACCTAAGGTAAGGGAAATATCACAATCTCACTTTTATCTGAGATTGTTTTTACTTTGGTAATTACTGGGGTGTATTTTATCATCCACATCCATGTTTCCTCAATAGTTAATATTATTTCCATCCAACTACAATTGTTTAAATCCAATTTTACCCTTCGGTGAGTTTTTAGTAAAAATATGAAAGGAATCTTTTGACGTTTTTCATACGAGGTGCTTTTCGACTTTTCCGACAAAAGTACGAAGAATGTTTTTTTTAACTTATACGGCACGAACGGATTTTTACGGTTTTATAAAGCCTTATTTTCATGAACCTTCCTCCAAAATATTTCATGAATATTTTCAATAAAATCTTTTTCTTTTAAAATTGCATGATGTTTTGTGAAAAGAAATTGATTTTGAAGAAGAAAGGATATTTTCCTCAAGAATTCAATTCAATTGTTTTATCAAAATTATTTTCCATCTAAGATAATAAAGGGTTATGTTTCTATCCATATTTTTACATTGATTTGACTATGTTGTGATGGAATTATGTTTATGAATTCCTTTATCTTATATGAATGGTTTTATGATGTCATGTTGTTTAAGAATCCCATTTTTATTACATGGGTTATGCAATGATGTATGATTTATGATTCTGTGGCACACATAAGAAAGGATTCATTAAGAGATGGGTGGGACCTATATCTCCCTCCAATGCATTGGGTAAAGATTTTATATCTCATGAGATAGACATGGCTGGAATGGTAGGTTATACCGGTTCAGTGAAACAGGACTGAAACGAGGATTACTCGATTCAGAAAGGGACTTTGTCCACTAAGATAGTCTTGGCAATGAGTCTTGACTAACAAGAAATGATTCTCTATGAGTATGTGTGTATGCCACAATGAGTAATGTTTTAAGTTATGATTTCATTTCACTACTATGAATTATCCCATGTTATGAAATTATGCTCTCTTTTGCAGGTTAAGATTTCCAAAAATGTTATGTTCTTATGAAAATTATGTGATTGATATTTCCTTTGTTTACCCTTACTGAGCATTTGAGCTCACCCTTTTATGTTTTCTTTTCCCCAGGATATAAAGAAAGGTTTTAGGTAAAATAAAAAGGAAGATCTTTATGGGAGATGTTGAAGATCTTTCCCCACGATTAGAAGATTATACTCCGAGTTTCCAAAGACACTAAACTATTACGGTCCTTGTGTGTGTGTTTTTGTTATGTACTAAGTATTCCGCAAATGTAATGTAATGTCCATGTACGATAAGCTTCGGGTCTCTACAGTTGGTATCAGAGGAAAGGTTTAGTCAACCTTTGGAAACTAGGATGCGAGAACTTTAGTGAGATCCCTAGAGATATTTCTAAGGTATGTCTAGGGATGTCTCTAAGGTTAAGTATACGTATAGGTTATAGTCCTAGAATTGCGCTAACGATCTTCGAATTTAACCTAAGATGCTAGATATTGAGGATACTAACCCTTTATTATGTTGTTTTCCCTAGCATGATTTTTGCCTCTCACACAATTCTTTTGGGGTTTTAGACGATGGCTGGAACCCGAAGGAACCGTGTTAATGCGGAATGTGATGGGCAATGCAATGATTGTACCCCTGAGCAACCAAACGATATAGGAGCTGGAATGCAAAATCTTGTAGCCATGCTCACACAACTTTCTCAAGCTATGAATCATGCAGGACTTCCAAACGAGCAAAGGAAGGAGCAACATTCTGTTGAATCCTTCATGAGGTAGCGTCCACCTTCTTTCAGTGGGTCTACTGATCCATTAGTTGCTGAACAATGGATTAGTACTACTGAAAAGATATTTTCAGTTCTTCAATGTTCTGAACATGATAAAGTCATCCTAGCAGTGTATCGTTTGGAAGGAGATGTTGATCAATGGTGGAATCTTATTAAGAATACAAGGCAAAGGGATGAAATTGAGTCTATGGAATGGGACGAGTTCAAGAACTTATTTTTCAATAAGTACTTCCCTCGTATTCTTCGAACAAAGATGGAGAAAGAGTTTCTTGAACTGAAGCAAAGGGACGATGAATCTGTTGGTACCTATGAAGCAAATTTTACAAGACTTGCAAGGTATGCTTCTGGAATTATCATCCAACCTGAAAGTAAAGTTGATCGATTTTTTAGTGGCTTAAAACCAAGTCTTCGAAGGGCATTAGCTATAAGAGACTTCAGTAGCTATGAAGAAATTGTGCGTTGTGCTATCAAGGTAGAAATAGAAGTTGGTGTTACATATCCATCTCATGGTTTTGACAAGAAACGAAAGATGGAGTTCAAGGAGAAATCTCAGAATAATGGTGAAAAGAAGATGAATGTTTCCTTATGCATAAAGTGTGGAAAGAAGCATGGTGGAGATTGTCTAAAAGGGACTAGAAAATGTTTTAAGTGTGGAAAAGAAGGTCATTGAGCAGCTGAGTGTCGAAGTAATGGAAAAAGGGTTTCTAATGATGTGAATAAAGCAAACACTGCAGAGAACGCACCGCCAACACTTCAATGCTTCAAGTGCAAGGAAATGGGGCATTATGCTAATAATTTCCCTAATCCAAGGGTTAGTGATGATCAACATGAGCAACTACTGAAGGCAAAGGACAAAGGGAAATCACATGCGATCACTATTGGCAATGTTGAATATGACAACGATGTGGTGGAATGATTAAGTGTTTATGTAATGGGATTCCAAAATAATGTTGTATCATTGAGTATTGCAATATTTATTGATGCGGTATTCAAAGTGATTGAGATATTTTTTGGAAATAAGATGATATGTGCATAATGAAGACGAGAAAATGAAATGTTTAATAGTATTCATGAGCTCATGATTGATATAAGGACTAAGTGATATCATGGTTTGAGTATATAGAATTTTGAGAATTTTGGTATGTGGAAAGTGTTAACTTTTAACTGCACTCATGTTTTCACTAAGGTATTAAAGAGAATACACGATTAAGGACTTTGAATGTTTGGAATGTGACCAACAAGACATATCTTATGATATGTGGGGATCAACGACAGTATTAAATCTCTGGTAATCGATGTCACTATATTATGAGAGTGGACTGCAGTATTATGTATAAGCCTAAAGATTAGACTGGATTATGTTGGACATAAGTTAGTATTGTTTAAGGATAGAAGATTTTCGATATTATTGATGGAATGTTATAGTAACGTAGTTTTAGAAAAAGGACAACCTGTAGGACGGGCGACAGCCCATCGCTTCGGACAAGGCTGTAGGAATCGAACCCACAACCGAAGTGCGACTGGCCTTTATCGCCTACCACTGACCTACAGGAAGTCCCTGTTTAGAAGAAACTAGTTTTATTATATTAAGCAGTATGATATATGAAGTATAAGTCCATTTTAGGAACCATATATGATTAATCTCACTATAGATCGACTTATGTATATAATTTTTGCTAACCTTTTGTTTGAGACAGATGGAATGACCCGTCATTCTATCACATGATCTGCTAACACTTCACGAATAACAAATTCAACTTCATTTATATAAGAGATGAAGTGGAAATTGTTCAAGGCACGAACAATAGTGATAATGTACCAAAATAAAGTAAGTATTTATTCTAATTCAAATTTTCAACTTTAGGGAAATGATCTTGAAAAACAAAAATGTTGTCATAGTGATCTTATACCTGATGAATCAGATGGTACCTTATATCATCACAAATCTATGGATTTGTGATTACTGGATTTTCCATAGCCATGTTCTCTACCACTCTCCATCAGAACATGATGGTTAGATTTCTCTTCCATATCCATATTTTCACCTATGTGGAAACCCAGTGATTAGTTTATTTGGGTAATCGTTACATTTCATACTTTAGTTTTTAAAGACAAGTTTTGGTATTCCCTTTTACGATGTGGGTTTCTATTAAAGAAACTTTCAAATAGTAAACCATTTATAACCCCGACGAATTTCGAGGGCGAAATTCATTTTTAAGGGGGGTAGAATGTAACAGCCCAATATTTTATAAAAAAATATATTCTTTTTAATTTTATTAATGTCTTGTGTTGTACGCTACACCAAATGGAGCTTGCACAACACACATCCTTGACTTGCCTTGCATTACACGCAATCACGACCTTCCTCGATAGCGTGTGTAATACGCAATACTGAGTTTCATTAAACAACGATATGCTATTAAAATATTATTAAAACTAGCCGTTATGAATAGTAATAACCACTTTTTAAAATTCTATAAATCTTATTTTTCAAAATTAACTTCATTTTTGGATTCGGAATATCGAAATTAGCTTAGGTTGAAATTTTGGTGATTTTCGGATAACTTTCATATTTTGATGAATAGTGAAAATTACTAAATTATAATTAAAAACAACTTTTTTTTTAATCGAAATAATTAATAGTGATAAATCATTAATTTGAGTGGTTTTAAAGTATATTTAGAATATATTTTTACAATTTAATACAATGTTGGTCATTGGATGTAATTTCACATTTAAACTAGACATAAACAAGTGTCAATCTTTTGATAGATATTGTTTCTTAAAAAAACACGCTATTTGTTTTAACAGCGGGATTTAATTATAAAATTAATTAATGCAACTTTTATGTTATGAATTTGGTAAAATAGACTTCATTTTTGAATTCGGAATATGAAATATAGCTTGGGATGAAATTTTGGCATTGTTCTGAAAAACATCAATTTTTGATGAATAGTGAAACTACTAAGTGGTAGGTTAAAAACTGAATTTTGCATAAAACTTAACTTTACCGCTTCTGTGAATGGAATTTCGAAAATCCGAGAGACACGGTTAACATCAAGGACTAAAATGTGGTTCAATGAGATGAAAATAATTTTTGGTGAATAGTAACTTTTTACTTTTTTTACCACGGTTAATAGTAAATAGGGTAACTAAGGGTAAATATGATATTAATATTACCCTAACACATGTACTAATTCTATTGGACAAGTGTAATTCGACCAAAACCAAACTTAGGAATAAAATATGACCATTTAGGCCCACTTGGATTAGATTAGGACATTTATTATTAATTTATTTAAAGAAGGGTTAAAGTAGTTAAAATCAAAGTTTAATAAGTAAATAATTTTTAATATGGGGTTATACATAAGATAAATTCGATTGTAAATATTCATTAGAAATATAAAAATATTTCCTACATGATGGTATTTTATTTGGAATTTTTAGACATCAAATAAGTTAATTTATTTATGACACAACGATGATGCAGTAATTATCTTATTAATGAAATATTGACATAATTGATGTTATAAACACCAAAATAAATGTAATTTGAAAATTTTTATGAATTCCACTAATTTTCTAGGTTACTATGATATATTAATGTTGATTTAATCAACTTGGTTCGAACATTTAATTCTGTTATGACTTTCACAAAAATCATATATCAAATAGTGTCAAAATTGACACAAAATAGTTTTTAAATCAAATATTATATTACTAATTGTTATTTTATTCCTAAAAATCTAAGGTTCGTCCAAATGACTTAGATAAGGATATATATATTAATAATAAACAATTTGGGGTTCGTTTGGCATGTTATAGTAAGTGTATTAACCATATAGTGAAAGAAAACAAAAAGACACGGTAAAAGTTAAATTATTTAACTTAGAGTTAAATCTAATTGATAAGGTTTAAAATAATATCCAAACATGTCTAAATTTGATTGGTTGATGAGCTTACAACCCTATCTCATCTAATCTTCGAATATGAGTCATTTTTGGAGGTTTTTAAGTGGGGTTAGATTTATTATAAATTAATATTTTTAAGAATTCCTAAGGTGCCCCTCTCCTCCCTTATAAAAGGGCACCTCCTCCCCCTCCTCCTCACACAAATTTGAGCACTCAAGCTCGGCCAAACCCTGCCAATCTCTCCTCTCCACTTCCCTAGCAACATCCTAGAGGTTCTGGTCTTCCTCAAAGACCAATTTTAGTGCCCTAAGAGGAGGTCTCAAAGAGGCACTTCAAAGAAGAGGTAATTACCGTTACCAATTCTTTCATCTTTATTTCTTCTTCCACTTCTTCTTCTTAGGTTGTTTCATTATGAAGTAATAACATCAGTATCACTCATATACGGATATGTTATTATAAGTATGAAACAACCCTATTTCACCATCTATCCATCCTACGGAAAAAGAAATCACCGCGCGTGCGTACGTACGGAATACCGTCTCCACGCCGTGGTGTAATCTATTTTCCACCACCACCTTACATGGATAGGTATAATGGTGTAAAGAATAACTATACATAGTTATTACAACATCATATTTATTCTGATATATTGTATAATCCACTCCAATTCAATTCAATATTTATAGAAATGATATCATCGCTCGTGCGTACGTACGGAATACCGTCTCCACGACGCGATGAGATTCATTCTCCATGTTAACCATTTAAGAATGATTATAATGTATATATAAGAAATAATAATGAAATATATGACATTATAAATCTACTGTATTTATGTATTTATATACATATGTATGTCATCTACTTACTTCCATTTCAAGACAATAAGGAAAGGAAAACAGCGTTCATGCATACGTACGGACTACCGTCTCCATGAACGGTGTTTTTCATTTTTCTACCTATTATATATATATATACTGAATATATATGATATATAAATCATATTTTATATTCTGGAAGTAAGTAAATCATGATATAAGTAATAATGATGTCAAGAACAACAAGTCAAAACACCTACGATAAATGAAACGATTTTACCCAAAACGCTTCTTTAACATGGAATTTACAAAAGAACGGTTAATATAATGTCATAAGTGAACCATATATGATATCATAACAATGAATATGATTCTGTAATAAGTCAATAACATGATTTAAATCATTATACAGGAGGTTCGGACACTTACAAAGCAAGTCGGACCTAAGGTAAGGGAAATATCACAATCTCACTTTTATCTGAGATTGTTTTTACTTTGGCAATTACTGGGGTGTATTTTATCATCCACATCCATGTTTCCTCAATATTTAATATTATTTCCATCCAACTACAATTGTTTAAATCCAATTTTACCCTTCGGTGAGTTTTTAGTAAAAATATGAAAGGAATCTTTTGACGTTTTTCATACGAGGTGCTTTTCGACTTTTCCGACAAAAGTACGAAGAATGTTTTTTTTAACTTATACGGCACGAACGGATTTTTACGGTTTTATAAAGCCTTATTTTCATGAACCTTCCTCCAAAATATTTCATGAATATTTTCAATAAAATCTTTTTCTTTTAAAATTGCATGATGTTTTGTGAAAAGAAATTGATTTTGAAGAAGAAAGGATATTTTCCTCAAGAATTCAATTCAATTGTTTTATCAAAATTATTTTCCATATAAGATAATAAAGGGTTATGTTTCTATCCATATTTTTACATTGATTTGACTATGTTGTGATGGAATTATGTTTATGAATTCCTTTATCTTATATGAATGGTTTTATGATGTCATGTTGTTTAAGAATCCCATTTTTATTACATGGGTTATGCAATGATGTATGATTTATGATTCTGTGGCACACATAAGAAAGGATTCATTAAGAGATGGGTGGGACCTATATCTCCCTCCAATGCATTGGGTAAAGATTTTATATCTCATGAGATAGACATGGCTGGAATGGTAGGTTATACCGGTTCAGTGAAACAGGACTGAAACGAGGATTACTCGATTCAGAAAGGGACTTTGTCCACTAAGATAGTCTTGGCAATGAGTCTTGACTAACAAGAAATGATTCTCTATGATTATGTGTGTATGCCACAATGAGTAATGTTTTAAGTTATGATTTCATTTCACTACTATGAATTATCCCATGTTATGAAATTATGCTCTCTTTTGCAGGTTAAGATTTCCAAAAATGTTATGTTCTTATGAAAATTATGTGATTGATATTTCCTTTGTTTACCCTTACTGAGCATTTGAGCTCACCCTTTTATGTTTTCTTTTCCCCAGGATATAAAGAAAGGTTTTAGGTAAAATAAAAAGGAAGATCTTTATGGGAGATGTTGAAGATCTTTCCCCACGATTAGAAGATTATACTCCGAGTTTCCAAAGACACTAAACTATTACGGTCCTTGTGTGTGTGTTTTTGTTATGTACTAAGTATTCCGCAAATGTAATGTAATGTCCATGTACGATAAGCTTCGGGTCTCTACAAATACCTTAGAAAAAAGTTAAGAAAACACATGAATAAAATAAAGATTTGTAAAGTACATGAGTTTTGGATTGCCCTAACCTTACCAAGGAGTCATCAGTGAGAAAGGTACTTTAGTGCCCAGATTTGGTGTGAAAACCACTTGCACACCCAAAATCCTTTCTCCCATGGTCCTATTTTTTCTTATAAATAGACCCTTGGGGATTTCATTTGTACAAAAAAATTTCCCTGAAGCCAAATTGCTGCTCTGGTCGCCCTAGTGCTTCACCCAAGTCCTTCGAAACTTTCATGGTAGTTCTTTAAAAAATAAAGCAGATGAATTGAATTAGGATCATAGGAATTTATTCCTTCTAGTGTTTTTAAAACTTAACACTTGAAATCCTAAAGAGCCCAACCTCCCTAAATCATAAACACTTTCGCGCCACCTATTCCTTTCACAAGAACTTGAGAACCCCACTTCTGGGATCACCTATGAATACTCTTGAAGGCTTAAGCTCAGTTTTTCCCATGTATTAACATCAAGTTTATTCGTCACTTAGTTGAACATCAGGTCTCTCAAGCTTTCTTGCATGCCCATACTTTCATGACGTTATCTACTTGGGTTTCTATATCCACAGTCAGTGGTTTCCCACATTTTTTTCACAATGTGGTTTGGATTCATGGAATGCCTATTGGTTTGTATATATGCATTAACATGGACCATTCTCCTAGGAACAGTTTTGGGAAGTTCCAAATTTGGAGTATTAGGGTTTGGGTTCTGTCCTCCCAGTTTCGTCTATAATACTTGAAACCTCAAGTCACTCGCAAGGAAGGTATGGTTCGCGATTGCTTTTCTATACAAGAAAAAGAAAATTCTACCTCCCCTTCTAGGATTTTTTCGGGAATCCATCCTGGTGTAATCCCCTAACCTTCTAAGTAGTGTGTTTCAATATTTCTCCTCTCTAAACCTTTCACCTTCGCTCCTTCCTTGCATTGGACCCCTTTCCAATGTAAAGAGAACAGAGGGAAGGCTCATCACCTTGCCCTCTTCTCGGGTCAACTTGACCTCTTCCACCCTAGCTACCATAGGCATTCCCTCTTCCACCAGTGGAGTAGTAAAAGTGTGGATTCCTTCGTTGAATCTTTTACATTCTCTTGTTTCTCACACCAATCATGACTCAAGTGGGCTTATAGATTTTTCATGGTCACAAAATTTGTAAAAATTATTGAACTATGAGAACTCTAACTTCTATTCAAACCAAGATACGTAGGACACCTACTTGAAGGCCCATGATCAAAAGGGTTCCCTTTCAAAAAGGGTTGACCCAATAATTTCCCCTAAAATGGGAATATTTTATGCATAATCCCCAACACAATCAATGAACTACCAGAACTATTATTCTCATCATAATTGGGATATGTAGGAAGCCTTCTCAGGGCCCAAGATCACTAGATATCCTCTTTAGGAATCCAAATATAATTCCCTTAATCTGGGAATCCTCCTTAGAAATAATCCCCAAATTAAACCCCTAAATCATTAAGGCATCCTTCTCAAGAAGTAATCCCAAACTCATTTCTCTCAAAGGACTATACTCTATAATGAGACTTATTTAACTACGTGGGATTTGATTCCAATCCAAATGGGATAGGTAGGAAGCCTCCTAGAGATTCATACCTGACACTTCAAATCAACCTTGTTCTTCCTGGTCCATATTTCTAACAGGGTATAATCTTACTTGGAAACCCATATCCTTTAAAAAGATCCTTGGTCTACTTCGGCATAATTCCCACACTAAACTTTGACTAAGCACCATTTTCTAAGAGGTCCTTAATATGTGACTTTAAAATGTATGATGTGTCCAATTAAGGGCACCAAACTATGAGGTTTTTTATTCCTTTTACAAGGATACGTAGGTAGACCATTAAGGTGTAAAATCCAAATATCAAAACAATCCTTCATCTCCTTGGGAAAAAATAAATTCCAGAGTTCCCCACTGAGTGGATTAAACACCAGAATCATCATAACAATGATTAAAATAATATCTGAGTAGTATATGAGAGGATACCATTGATAGAGAACCTCAAATACATACGGATGATTCTAAATTTTACACATGTTAATAAGTGATTTCAAATTCCAAGGGAAAATTAGGTTGTACTTGATAAATTAATAAGGATTTAGGAAAATATCATAAATTTATAAAGAGTCCTGGAATAGACAATAATTCCCCTCAAAAAGGTGTGATGAGTCTGACATCTCATCCTCTCAACCAATGAAGGTTATTAAGTATCGTAAATTTCAAACATAATGAACACCTACCTTGGGAAAGTGGGTCCCTTTTGGATAAATAATTGTTGGGTCTTTCGGGTTCCATAAATAAAGCCAATGGAAACCACCTGGAATTTGGGATTCTTAAAATTAAAACACACATTTCAAGGAACTACGAAAAAAATGGTGAACCTGACGTAAATCCTTAACCATGTTAATAATGTTACCCACCTATCAGGGACCTATAAATTGATAATGGAAGGATAGAAAAAGGAACCAATCACGCATGTATCCATCTAAAATATGTTTCTTTAATGGAGTGTATTGTTTTTCTCAGGTTTTTTCTTAGAACTCCCTTCACTCCAAAATAGATTTCTTTAAGAAGACACATGTGAATGTCCTGACCTTTTCTTAAAATAAATCTTCATCCATAGGAAGGACATCATCACCCAATTATCAACTTCAGCGCTAGGTCTCCAACATGTTGATATTTGAGTACCATTATTATATTACAATACCAACATTGGAGGCTACCCGAAAGGCTCTCCAGGTTAATAACAATCATTGATCATCCGACCAACGATGACCGATGATCAACAAAAAGATGGTACCAACCACTATATTCAACCACTTTGGGTCCTTATCCCTGGAATGCAACAACAAGTCACACCCATATTTTTGTTGGTGGATCAAGAGGTCACTCAGGGCCTCAATTAAAAGCTGTAGGGGTCCTTCCTGAGGACTTCCACTAACAATCGATGCCAGAAGAATCATGTCACAGTGAACCCCCAACATGATGGGGGTGTTGACTCTAGACGTTCGGACCAAGTCCCAGAGACCCGAGAACACAAGACAAACCATCGAGGATAACTTCCGGTCAATAGGGAGAAGGTTATTTCCTTTTCCCCCTCTAGAGAATTCCATCAACCTAACTTTATGGAGAACAACGAGTGGGAATATACACATTCTCGTATTAATTTCACTTCCCAACAGACTCATTTGGTAGAAAACCACCAATCCTATCAGGAAAATCTGGTGGAGTACTATAAATAGACACATACACCTATTTATAAATTATCAGCCAGTCTATAGTCTTTTCTGACTGCATTTAAAGAATCCTGCCAATCAAATGCGGTGGAAATGGTAAATAAGAACATACACCTACTTACACTCACCAATTATGCCAGCAGTCTCGTATTCTAGTATTTAAAGAAGTTCTTCAACCATGCTTGATGAAAAATAGCCAGCAGGAACATACACCTACCAACATTCATCAAGCCTGCCAACAGTCTCATTTGGAAGCACCTGAAGAAGTCAGTCGAAAATCTCAGACGACCAATCTGGGGGAGACTCAACTCCCTAACCCTATACATGAGTACTGTCAGTATCCAATGATAGGAAAATGAGGATAGGAGTAGTAACATACACCTACTCCAGATATATAATGTACTTATATTCCCATTCCGAATACTGAATTCAACAAACACATCTTAAAAATGGTGAAAGTGCAGATACAAATTCCTACCCATATTCTGGAAGCATTCCAGAATATCATAATAGAAAATTTATCAATACTAGGGGAAAAAACACATAAATTTATCCCCACATCTGGGATGACACGTCTACATTTCATCTAGAAGCAGAGACATACCTCTATTCCAGTTTAGGAGGTTTATGGGGAATACTCCCCCATATCATACGGATAACAGGATTGGGAACATACACCCTTTTCAATTGGATTTAATCAGCCAGTTCTGATAACCACTCCAAGGAAGGCACATAAACCCACCCATGATAACCACTTTTCCTAGAAATTTTACCCAACTATGTGTAAGATATTATCTAATAAGAAGTATCACAAAACACAGTTGGAAAATCCAGAGCCAAGATGCAATCTGGATCATCATAATGTTGAAGTTCTTAAATCCCTCATACATTTATCTATTGCAGCTCAAGATCCTAACCTCTAATTACTAAATTATGTTAGTATTAGTAGTAATTCTTAAGTTCTCCTTAAAACACATAATCAGGAAGGCTTTCTTCCAAACAATTCAGTCATTCCTGAGATCATATCTTCAGATAAGATCCACAGAAACTCTCCATGTGGCCATAAGACCAAGGAGCAAAAGGATTTATCCCTTTTTATAATCCACCATGGTGGTCCTCTTCATGATGTCATTCACTGCAAAAGTTATCACCACAGTAGTATTTCACATTGTCAATATAATTCTATAATTGATAATGTAGTAATGAGAAACCCCTCTTATCTCAAGGCACTTGTGAACACAAGTCCAGTCATGTCTGATGCCTTTTCATTAACAGCTGAAATTATTTCTCAACCAGAAGATATCTTAAGGGAATGTTCATTCTCTAAACCACCCTCAGGTCATTTTTCTTATAATATAGTAGAGGAAAAAGTGACTGATTCCATTGTTTTTAATAAAACAACAGAGAAGCATCCACTTTGGTCAGGCCAAGATTAGAAACCTCTAGTGAAAGATAATGAAGATATGTTAAATATGAGAAAATAATTAATTAAAGGAAAAGTACAAGTCATGTTTGGCCTTTGGAAAATTCTCAATTCAACATTCCAGAATTGATGGCAGAAGATTGCATTCATGATGTCCACCACAACTTATGGAAAACTACTCATCATTTGAAAACCAAAGTATTACCATATGATGAATATCAAAATCAAATAAAGGTAATATAAGGGTTGAAATTCCAAATTTTCTTGGCATCTCTCTCTGTTTCCTGATATCCAAAGGTTGAAAAGAAGCAAATAACCCTTCAGCATGCATACCTCGATGCACTAAAGAGGCTCCACTAGTTAATTTATGATTCCCCATCTTGTGTTCATATAATAGGATGGGGTGAACAAGGAGTATTGCATTTCACTGCACTCCAGAAGAAGAAGAGTCCTCCAAAAGTTTCCTCAAGCAATGTTATTGCCCATGGACAACTACAATAAGTAGATTTTGTATGTAATCAAATGTAATCTCAAGAACAGGCCTCAACTATCTCTCATCAGAGTCATTCCCAAAGATAACAATTTTTTGAGTTACTTTTACATATAGAATCTGAGAATATTCAGCATGCCTCTTGCTTAGAGGATGTTAGCCATCAAATAATGCAAATGTATGAAATATAATGGCGATCTTCTTAAATAGTTGATTTGAGTGGTTATCGGATAATGCAATCAGCTAATGTCTGAACCAAAATCGAAAAAATCAGAAGAGAAACTACATTAATCTTAGCCATAGTATTTCAAGATCCACCCTAGCTTGTAGGGATGGGGGTTGTTTAATTCAACCTTTGGATTCAATAAACAACGTTCGAAGGATTGAAGAAAAATAATAGGAATATCCCTACCCTGTTGGGATGGGGTATTTTTCACATCTAAAATCCCCTCATTAATGGAAATTAGTTTTCTCCCAATTAGGGAAGAAGCCATAAATAGAGTGCACAACTGAATTATACAAGTATTCCATTTGGGTTACAATCTTCCAAACAGTTCTCGGGAATTCATCATATAGGAGAATATAGTTTCATAGAAGATACAAAAGGAGACAATATTACAAAGACACAGATAGAATTACATCAATTCATTATGCGTTAGTAAACTTCATTAACACCATTGCAGAAGATCCTCTAGAAAATGATTCTAGTTCATGGGAATTTGAAGATGAATCTCTTAACCACAATACATTACACAATGGAGTAAATGAATAAGGTGTACATACCTGAAATCATAGGCTTACCCGGAATCTTTGTATGCCCTAAAATAACCAACTCCCATGCCTCTGAAAGGCATCTAACAAGGGGAAAGGTAAAAGTTAGATCGCATCTCACTTTTCCACTGAGGAAGGTCAATCTATTTCGCTTGATGAATTATTTGTGTAACAAGAAGAGGAGATTAAAGAGTTTAAAATACTCAATATAGAGTTACATCGAAGTATCATTTTTGTTAGACATACTCCCCAAGAATATCCTTAACTTGCACATCCTATAGGTTCTCCTCAGCAAAGACGATTTGTGGTAACTATAGATGCTAATAATGAATTCCCTCTATTGGGTACATATCTAGGGTAGGATCAAACACATCCTTATAGGCCATCCCTGTGGATTATCCAAGAAAAATATCAGTACCACCACAAGTGGTTTTACCAGTCATCGTACCAGTTCAAGCTCCAGCTATTGTACCTGTATAGGTCCCAACTCATCCAGATATTCCCCAAGTGCGTACGAACATAATTGAGGCATTAACAACTCGATTGGAAGCTATGGAAGAATGACATGTGCCAGTTCAATCAGAAAATAAATCTTACCCTCAGTGGGTGGATATGATCCCTCCCCCATCAAATTTTGTGAATACTACATTCCCAATCTTTAATGGTTTGAGAGATCTATAGAAACGCATGATGCATTTCATTTCTCATTGTGATCCCATGATGGGAACTCCTCAACAACAAGAAGAAGTAAAGCTTATGTGTTTTTTGCAGTCATTACAGGGACCAACTTTTGTATGGTATACAAGTTTTTAATCTTGATCAATTGTATGGGAAGATCTCCATCAGAAATTCCTTCTTCAATTTAGCTCAGCATTATCGAATAGAACCATTTTTGATCTTACAAATTTCAAATAGAGGTAAAATGAAAGAGTTTCAGATTTCATTGCTCGATGAAAAGGATTTACATAATCCATAAATCAAGAACTACCTCAGGAATAGTATCTTCCAATTTTTGTGTTAAATCTACATGATGATTTATAAACACCATTGATTCCTAATAAATACATAGGAGGGTTTTGAGACCTTGCTTAAATTTCCAAACAGGTGGAGGATTCCATTATGGAAACTAAAGCTAAAACTCATGAAATTCCATCATCTCTAGGAAGGAGAATAGGGAAAGAATAGGCTTCTATAATCACACTCAAGAAAGCACTTATACCTTATTCCACTTAAAAACCTCTATCATATTGAAGGGATTTTCCTCCCAAACATCAGTAGTAACGACTGCCTCATCAAGATGATAAAAGAGATCAAATTCAAAAACAATTTGAGGAGTTAAAGAAAAAAATATATTCTTTATAGCATAAAAAGGTTCCAAATTATTTCATCTCAACTATAGAAAATAATTTAGTTTTGTTTCCAAGTCCGAAGAAGCCAAACAAAGAAGGAGATGAAGATATTTCAAACTATTTTCCCTTTCACCAGATGTTAGGGCATCCCATTTAGGAGATTTTTGTTTTCAAATACCTCCAGCAAAAAATGGTAGACTCTAGGCAAGTGAAATAGAAAAGTTTATCAGCTCAAGTAGCATGTGTTACTGCTATTAATCCAAAGGAAGAAGGTGAATGACATGAAGTCAAAAGTAAAAATTCCTAGAAATATGATTATTGGGTTATTAGGAAAACAATCAACCAAACTCATGTCATTCTATGAACACAGTTGAATCAATTGATTGTGTATTCTGCTAATCCCACCATAGAAAAACTACCTTTATCAAAAGATCAGTCCTCTAAAAGTAAATACTCAAAGAAGAGACATGATCAGAAGGACAAATAGAAGTCAGAAGAAGATGATATCATGTCAAGGCCAAAGTTTTCCCTGAATCTGGAATATTTCATGCCATCTGTTTCAAAAGCACGGGCACCACCCCACTAAATGGCACAACTAGAACTGACCTGTCAGGCAGAATCTTTATCAGATCAAGAATTGATATTTGGTTCTGTTAATGTGATTCACATAATGGATCCCAATGCTAGTGGTGATTTTGATTATAATGAGCTTAATTTCTTTGTACCTAACTGGGGAACTAAAAGAAGTGAACAAGGTTGAGGATATGGGGGAATAAGTTGGTATTCTAGAAGCCACTATTTTAACTCTACCCTTGATCAAACTATATATGCAGCCAAAACTCGTGGAAGAACACTTCAGCATGCTCAATAAGAACAAGGAGATTTTTCAACACATTATAGGTTCGGTCCTAACATGATTGTTTTGGAGGACCTATTAGATGTTAAGCCATATTTCTCACAACAATTAGATAGACCTAGTCAGTCTAATCTACTAAATCTAGGATTATTTTCAGTTTCTACTCTGACACAGGGTACATCAACATCAGGAGCATCAACTTCCAAGGCACCTGAAAAACTACATCACCATGCTAGGAAATGCACACCTCTAGACCAAAAGTATGATTTTTTAAAATATCTGGCCCAAGTACTAGCTATGTTTTCAATTTTGGATGCCTTGAATCTGTCAAGAGATCATTGAGAATCACTTATTGAGGATTTTTCAAGTCCTTAATAGTTTGAAACTGAAGTTGTTGCTGCTAAGGTTTACCATATAGAGAATGATCTTACAGAATGTCATGAAGTTATATCCTTTATAGATGAAGATGAATATGATGTTGTACATGTACATATCATTCCCTTATATCTATTTGGTAGGGTCAATGACATAAACATCTGATGAGCCTTCATTGATAATGGCTCAGGATTCAACCTCGTTCCTATTCATACACTTCGTCGATTGGGCCTCACTGAATCTGACTTATATGCTTCTACATTAATGTTGAAAGAATATAAAAATAATTATAAAGCACCTATGTGCGAGATTACACTCATAACTCACTTTGGAGATCTTATGTCCAATTCAGATTTTATGGTTGTCCGTATGGACACAGCCTTTAACATTCTGCTTGGTAGGACTTGGCTACATCAACATGCATCCATACCTTCTTCATACCACCAATGTCTCAAGTATTGTTTCTATTTTCAAATTGGAATATTTTTTGGTGACAAGGATCCATTAAAAAGCGTGGATCTCAATACATTGTGGCATAATTTTATCACATGAAAGGAATGTGGTTCGTGATGAAGGAGGTAACCAGAATCAATGCTCCAAATGGTCTGGAAAAGATCCCAGAAAACCCCTTCATACATTTTTTGTATAGATTATGTGTTTCCTATCAATTAAATTAAAATGGTAAACCCAAATCCAAGCACTTTTTCAGTGACTTCCATAATTTAAATTGTGGTAATCAAGCCTAAAAGAATGGGAGAAATTGTTGATTCACCAAGCAGTGGTGAATGATTAAATGAAGATGTCTTGATTTGATCCACTGAACTTCAGCAAGCCTCTACTTCACCAATAAGACTATAAGAAGTTATAGAAATACTAGAGGAAGATAAGGATGTTGATTCTCAACCCATCATCTCCTCTTTATTACTGTAGGAGGACCCTTCATCATCAGTAGGATTAGAAATAGTGGCCTCTTCTTTAGGATGGTCAAATACTTACTCCTCCCCTAGCTCTGAAAGTTTTTCTTCATTATCTACTATGAAAGTATAAATAGAATAAGTGATGTGTAATGAAGAAGAAGAGAAATATCTCATGGATGATTCTCTAGTATTTGAGGAAAGTTTCTCTACCACTGTGGATGAGCTCCTAGAAATAAATCTGGGAACAGAAGAAAATTCATGCCCCACTCTAATTAGTTCATCCATGACTCCTGAAGATAAAGATACATATAAATTATTTATAAAGAAACATCGAGATATATTTTATTGGAACTATACAGAAATGCTAAGTCTTAATCCCGATGTAGCCACTCATCATTTGGGTTTTCCATAAGAACATCGAGGATTCAAGTAGACAGCAAGAGGAACACACCCAACTCATGCCTCTAAAATTGAAGCTAAAGTTGATACGATCATAAAGGATAACTTTTTAAGGGAGGTTCAATATCCCATATGGATGGCCAACATTGTATCAGCGAAAAAGAAGAATGGGAAAATCATAGTTTTCATTGATTTCAGAGATCTTAACCGGCATTTTCCCAAAGATGGTTTTCCAATTCTGATCACAGATCTTTTAATTAATGTAACAGCTAGATATGAATCTATTTCCTTCATGGATGGATACTATGGGTATAATCAAGTCCACATGCCCCAAGAAGATGAATATTATACATCCTTCAAATCCCCTTAAATGTGTTTTTTGTTATTAGGTAATTCCCTTTGGATTAAAGAATACAGGTTCAATGTATCAACGTGACATGCACCATATCTTCAAACCCTTCTTAGAAAAATCTGACAAATGTTATGTGGATGATTTGGTGTTAAAATATAAAAAAAATGTTTTGATCACTTGGATGATTTGTAGATCATATTCAATAAACTTCAGAAACTTAATTTGAAGATGAGCCCCTTGAAATGTGTTTTTGGGGTATCCTCGGTAAATTTCCTCAGCTCCGTTGTACGCCATCATGGCATCGAAGTTGATCCTAAGAAAAAAAAAAGAAATCCTTGGCATGTCACCTCCTCAAAATTTGAAATAACTAAGAGGACTCTAAGGACACTAAGCCTATATTTGGAGCTTCATCTTGAATTTGGTAGGCAAGGGTTTTCCCTTCAATAGATTAATGAAGAAGGGAGTAACCTATCAATAGACTGGAGACTTCCAATAGGTATTTGATACCCTCTAGAAATATCTCTTGAGTCCACTAGTATTAATGCCACCTGTTGAAGGAAGACCACATATTCTCTATGTGACATCTTTAGAGCGATCACTGGGTTCCTTCCTTTCCCAAAAGAATGATGTTGGGAATGAAAACATATGTTACTATCTTAGTCGAACTATTCTTGATGTAGAAACTTGATATTCATGTTTTGAAAAGTTCTTCCTAGAATTAATCTTTATAGTTCAGAAATTGGGGCACTACCTGCAACATCATAAGATCCAATTGGTATCTCGTAATAACCCACTCAAATTTATCCTCAGTCATCCTATGCTTACCGGGTGTCTAGCACGGTGGGATGTTATTTTGCAAAATTTTGATATCCATTTTGTGTATCGGAAGGAAATAAAGGTCCAATATTAGGAAGAATTCCTTGTTGAACACCCATCTTCGAAATATACATCATTGAGTACTGAACTTCCTGATGAAGAGGTCTTCTCTATTCAAGATAATTCCCAAACAAGGGAAATGTACTTCGACTGTGCCTCCAGAAGTACAACAAGGAAGAGAATGGAAAACCCTAAACTCAAAAAAGTGGGGTTAGGAATTGTACTTTTCTCCCATGAAAAGGTAGTATTTCCTTATTCCATCTCATTGTCAGAAGGAAGAACCAACAATGATCTGGAATATCAATCTCTCATTGTAGGCTTGCAATTGGAACTTCAGGTATAAGTGAACCACTTGAGAGTAAAAGGTGATTCAGATTTGGTAATCAAACAAATAAATTGGTATTATTATATCAAAAAAAAATATTTAATCCCTTTGTGTGATTATGTCATAGGGTTAATGGAAAAATTTCCCTCAGAGTCGACATTGCATTATGTCCCGCGATCACAAAACAACCAAGTTGATGCACTGGCTAATGCAGATTCAACCCTGACATATCCAAATTGGGATGATACAATCATCAGTATAGCCCATCGTCATGTGGTCTCACCATTTGTTCAAACTGGAATTGAAAAAATTAATGAAATTAGCACTATTTCTTAGTCATATGGTCATAACATGGGATGGTGAACACCCGTTATAGAATACATTCAAAATGGAGTACTTCCACCCTATAGAACTGAAAAAGAACAGATCTGATGACAAGTAGCCAATTTTACTCTTTGTGATAGTCGAGATCACCAGAAGATCATCTATAAATGAGGTTTTGATGGAATCGTCTTCAGGTGTATTTATGGAGAATAAACTCCATCTGTCATGAAATAAGTACATTCAAAAGCTTGTGGTGCTCACTAGTCTAGGCATAGGCTTTCTGATAAAATATAATGGATTGGATACTTTTGGCCTCCAATGATGTAGGATTTCACAAATTTCACTAAGAAATGTCATCCCTACCAAGTTCATGCCAACTTCATTCATCAACCCCCGGAGTTGTTACATACAGCTAAATACTCTTGGCCTTTTTCCACATGGGGAATGGATGTAGTAGAGCCTTATCCTCCAGCTATGGCTAAGAAGTTCAAGTATATTCTTACTGCTACAGAATTATTCTCCAAATGGGCTGAGGCAATACCTATCAAATAAGTCGGAGCCAAAATCATTGTTATTTTTGTCAAAACTAACATCATCACCAGATTTGGTGTCTCACATACTATATTGACAGACAATGGAACCAAATTATATCCTATTGAGGTGAAGAACTTATATCAAGAGTATAATATCAAATACAACCATTTATCTTTCTATCATGCAGCAACTAATGGATAGATAGAGTCTTTAAATAAGACCCTATCAAATATACTCCATAAGATGGTGGATAAAGATAAGAAATCATGGCCTGATAAACTTTTTCATGCTTTATGGGCTTATTGGACTACTACCTTTACAACCACCCAGGAAACCCCTTATTCATTGGTGTATGAAATTGTAGTAGTTTATCCAATTGATATTAATTTTCCTTCACTCATATTTACAATCTATGATCAGTTGTCTATAGATGAGAATTCTGAGAAATAGTTTGATGACATAGAATGATTAGATGAAAAAATATTTCATACTTTTCCTCATTTAGAATTCTATCAGAACATAATAGTTTGATCGTTTAATAAGAAAGTTCTCCTCTGTTAATTTATCCAAAGATAATTGGTATTGGTCTTCAGGACTCCAATGATGCCAAGAAAGAAACCTCTAAATCTTGAGCCAAAGTGGGAAGGAAATTATTCTATACATAAGGTCTACTTAAATGGATCATATTCCTTAATCTCAATAGATGGAGATCTTATCACAACTCCAACCAATGTGAGATTCTTGAAAAAATACATTTTTTAATTGCACACATCGTCCTCACAACATGAATCTAAACTGCACAGAACAAAGTTTTAGTTGCAATACATTAAACTGCATAACAATCATAAGCATCCATGATACATGACAATAACATCTGTAGCATCTTTGTCCTTGTAACATGACGTTAAACTACATGACAACATTTTTCCTCATTACACAACATTAAATTGTACAGCTAACGTCTTCTCTACTTGACATTAGGATCTTCCATATGAAAGCATCATTGACATCATTGTTTCTCCTTAGTGGCACGTGAGTCCCTTTCATCCCTATATCTAAGTCAAATATTTATAGGGACCTCATTTCAAGAACTATTTGTGGCTTGATTATCATCTATTTATGATGTGTAGAGATGCCTGGATCTCCAATCTTAGGCGCAACCAAAACCCAAAAAAATTATTTCCTTTTCTCCTCATGTATATGAATCAGATCTATATAGAGTGTTCCATTAAGAAACATGGTTTTATTTTTATACCATTTTGTGTCTTAAGTTTAATTTTTCTTCTATGTTGTGTCAAAAGCCCATATCTTCTATATCAAACTCAATTGGTATGGGAAGTTAATGTTTCAAGAACTACATACATCATGATTATCATCTATATGAGATATGTAGAGATTACCAAATTTCAAATCTTGGGCCCATCCATGATATAAAAAAATGCTTTATTCCTTATTTAAGAATAAAACACACATAGGTAATGTTTAAAGAACTATGTATGGATTGATTCTTTCCCCAAGAAAGACATGTAGTGATACTTGGGTTTTATCCCTTAGTCCATCTACAATATGTTTTTCTTTTCACATCGGTTCATCTTTGTCCTTGCCACATAATGTTAAACTGCATGGAAATCTAAGAACTAAGGTTGGCTTGATTCTTGTCTCCAACAAGATACGTAGTGATCCTAGGTCCTATGCCTTGGATCAACCATCATGTAATCATAATACCCCTATTCTTCACTTGTTTTACCTTTTGGGTTATAGAAGAAACCCTTACTACTCCTTGCTTCTCACACTGAGCATAGCTCACGTGGGCTTAGGAATTGGGTAAAAGGATTCTCTGTATAAATAAGGTGTCTCAATTCTTTTTGGGGTTATCAATGGTCCTAGCTGCAAAACCATAAAAGGCACAACAGAAATCCTTGCTGCGTGATGATAAACTACCCAGTCCTTTTAAGAACTTTGTGTGGATTTATTATCATAATAATGATATACTTAGTTATGACTATTCCTTAAATCCTAGTCCCATTCATGGGGAAATTTTTTTAACCCTCTCTTTCTTATAGTAAAAAAATATATGCAGAAAGATTTTATATTAGGTCCTCTCCTCAAAGAATCCACCAAGGAAACAAAAATGCCTACATTCTAAATATGAGTCGGATCTATGTAAGGGACTCTAAACTTAGGGACAATATTGATTCAAATATTTCTCATATGAATTGATCATTATCCCCTTCCATGTTTAACACTCTTAATCTTGAATAATTTTAGATATTTATAATCTTTCTTATGGTTTTCAGTGATAGATTTTCTAATATCTGAGATCTCTTTTTCCTGACTGTGCAGTATGTACCCAGAGGTGGCCTTGCATAAGTTGCCTATATAGTGGGCTTGTCTATTAAAAGATGCCACTATTAAGCTATGTAGAATATTCCCCATTCGTCCCTATATAATACAACCCCCATAATGAGTTTTTCAAATAAAGGTAATTTGGTTCTTGGTTAAAGTTCCTTTTGTCCCCTTCAAACTTTGATAACAATATATAAGAATCTGTATTTTTAAAGCAGTCATTCGTGTATATTTGTCCCATTACCTTTATCTCAATCTGAAATTCTTCAAGACCGTGGTTTACACATTTCCCTCTCTATTTGTTCAAAGAAATATGAAATAACCTTGGATTACTTGACCACATATCATATATGGTTTCCATTTTTGGTCCTAGTTGTATTACCTAAACCTAAAAACATCATACTCCCTACGTTTGGGTTAGACCTTCATAGAAATTATATTCCTCTGATTCTTTGGAAATCATGATTACAAATACTCTCTCCATATTCAGGTACCTTTCTTTATAAACCAAACTCTGTGCTTTGAAAAATCTGAATCTCCATAAGCTTTTTTCAGATTTTACCAATATAATATCAAACTTTTAAGATCTCTTTTTTCTAACTATGATGTAAGTGCTTCTAGGTGGCCTTGCATAAAATTTTCCAACATAACAGGCATGTCAGTTAAAAGATTCCATTATTTGGCTATGCAGTATATGCCCCAATTGGCCCTGCATAATACATCCCCCATAATGGTTTTTTCAAATAATGTTAACTTCATTCTGGGAAAAGACTTCCTCTAATTCCATTAGCCCTTTTATTCCCATATCATTCTTCGAATTCAAAAAATCTTAAATCACAGTTTACATTTCGTGACTTCCATACATGAATATGGTTGTATTTCCCCAAACAAAGTATCAATGAATTGGGAGATTCTGATACCTTTGGTCAAGGATAAAGACCTTAAATTAAAGTTTTACAATGTCCTAACCACATGACTTAAAATGGAATAGTACAATGTCCTCACTGCATGACTTAAAACTGTAAAGTACAATGTCCTCATTGCATGAATTAAAACTACACAACATGATATCCGAATTTCTATTTTCTGACTAATTTTAACCATTCCTCATACACCAAATTTGTGTAGAAGTGGTTTTCTTATTCTTAACATATGCTTTCATAGATAACCATTTATTCTTAAAACCCCTTTCCTTGGAAAAACCACCCACTATGGTCTTGGGTCACCTAAATCTTATTTTCATTTGTCTATCAATAGTAAAATGTTAAATTCCTAAGAACTCTTTTTCTTGACTGTGCAGTATGTGCCCTTAGGTGGCCTTGCATAAAATTTCCCTACATAACAGGCATGTCGGTCAAAAGATGCCACTATTTGCCTATGCATCATATGCCCAGTTGGCCCTGCATAACACAGCCCCATAATTAGTTTTTTTTAATAATGGTAACCTAGTTCTTGGAAAATACTTCTCTCATGTTTATACATGTTTTTAGATTTGGTGACCATAAAAAGCATGGATCAAGATTCCCCTTGGAAATATTTAAAGAATATTAGAATAATTCATAGCCACTGAGTCCTGCTGGAAAATTTATGGTCAAATTTGTTCGACCTTAAATACTTTCCCTTTATAGTCCAACATGAATGAATCTAAACTGCCAAAAACAAGAGACATAGTAGTTACCAGATTGGGAACCTGAAAGGGTCACTTTAGACAAAAGTTGAGTCCTAGCTCACAAAACATACATTTTTGTATGGTTTTAGAAATATTGAGCAATAAAAAGTTAGAAGATGCAAAGTTTTTGGGGTTTTCTATATGAACCTAGAAAAAATCCAACTATGCTTACTAGGCCAATTGGATTAGGTAAAAACAAATCATCTAGAAAGAATGAAAACACAAATTATTAAAGACGAAATGATTTTCATTTATGAGAAAATTTTAAAATAGGAGCATCCACAAATTGGAGTCTCTCTTTTGTCAAAAATCACAAAATGTTTTCTACATAACTTCTCATTTGATTAACTACCTATTGAGCCCCATTAGCTTAACGTTGAGGTTTTTTTAGCCAACCATATTTTTTATCTTCAGTATGACGAAGTTATTCCTTAGCATCTTTAATAGATTTTACACCATCCTTCTGGACTTCTCCTAAGGAGCTATAAAGCTATTCAAGATCCTCTGTGATGGTATCTAATTTCTACTAGAGACGCAGTTATTGAATATTCATTTCTTTAATCTTCTGGTTCAGTTCATTCAACTTTGTAGTGTTATTGTCTTTAGCTCAGAACAATGATTCTTAGAATTCATCATTACTGGTCAACAATTTAGTCTTTATCAGGTCTTGCTGAAGCTTCTTATCTTGCTCCCTCTTTTGGATAATCTTTGTTATTAAGGTATGAATTTCACAGTATTCAAAACTAACAAATATCAGTGTGATAAAAATAGATGGAATTCATGGAATTCATGAAGGCAGTTCCTCAATGTGAATTTTAGATATTATCTTCCATATATTTTTTCATGCCTTGAGACATGCAATATAAAGGGCCTTTTGCAGTTTTGGGTCTGATTTAGAGCCACTGTCATAAAGAGGGACATATTGGGGTATTAAAGTACTTAAAGAAGTTCCATGTTCTTATCCTTCTTTTCCAATGGCTTCATCACCTTATAATACCATTTAAACTGGTGTCAAGGATTCACCACTAGACTTAGCCATTGAAGTTGGTAGACCTATATGATAAATTAAGAATTGTGTTTATGGTTTGTTTTAAGGGATAAAAAAGTTAGTACAATCACAATATTTTTATCTCTTACCTAATAGTAGGTCGGCATCTTGAGATGATTCTCCCACAATATTCTCAGTCCAGCTGTTTTTTTTATGTCTCTGGTTGAGGAATGATCTCTTTAATTTACTCAGGATCCTCAGAATTAATCTCAGGAAGATATCGTGTCTCATGTTTCACCTGATCCAATGTATCTGCAATGATAGGATTGTCATTAATATTAATATTTCCTTTAGAAATCATCATGGCTACAGTTTCTCTAGAGGGAACTGTATATTTCAACCAATCATGGATAGAAATATAAACATAATAAGATTAATTGGACGAATAAGGAAAACTAACGTCCGGTTAATTCTATACAAGGAACTTCAAAATCTTCTAAAGTATTTGGTATATTAACATGTTCTAATACTTCTTCAAAAGACATTCCATGGTTCATCATAGCATCCAATAATATCCCAAAATCCATGTTAGTCTCACCCATGGGAGCACTCTGTATGTTATATTTTCAACCTTCCTTTGACAACCTTTGACCCCAAATATATTCCTCAGTAGTAGTTGTGGGGTCAACATTAGTTATCTCCAGATGTTTTGGTGCATGTGATGAAATTAAAGTATCACAGGATGAAATTCATTTATTGTTACATTCAATGTCTTATAAAGAACTATTGATTTACCAGAGGTCTCCTCTATTATGATAGTAGGAACCTAAGTAGTTTTGGGAATAGAAATTGGTTCCTTTTACCTCAATGCATCTTCAGAAACAACCGAGTTAGCAGAAATTTGTGCCTATTCAGAAGCACCCTCCATAGTTCCTTGAATCTTATTAGTATTTTATTTTAGAGAAGAAATATAATAAGCCTCTACTATTTCAAGAAGTTTAAACAGTTTTTTAAGAATAAGGCTAAAATTCATGATTATCAAGAAGGCTTACCACGACTAATAAAGAATTTAACCATGTCTTTCTTTCTTTGATGCTTTTGTTTCTTCACCTTCTTATGAGGACATGCATCAACATCTCCAAATATTAGTATTAGAGAATGCAATACCTTTTTTATCTCATCTTTCATGGCCTATTGGCTTGGATATATTTCTCTTGATTCATAGGGTGATCTAGTAGTTCCAAGAGTAGTGCCACTAGGGCTATATCATGGTGATGGAACTTCAGTTGATTTTACTTTATCTAGATAAAAGATAAGATAATATTTCCACTAAGTAACAATGATTTGACTATATTAAAATTGAAAAGAAGAAGAGAATATGAGAAAAAGGAAACTTACATCTTTAGGATCCACAAAATCATGCCATTAATTATCTAATGAAAGACCAATCCCTTTAGTGGTACCACGATCTATCGTTTACTTCACCTACTTCGTGGTGGGAATTGATTCGTCAGTTGAATATATAATAATTTCCAACTCTCAGAAGTAAGTTCTCACTTCATTGAGATTGTCCTTATAAAATATCAGAACAGTCTCGTAGATCCCCTACTCCTAGAATATGAATCCCTTCGCATAGATCCATCCTCATAGTTTCAGCATCACAATATAAACATTTCCATGTTTGAATATACTCTATTCATATATATTCATAGGACATTCCATAGGGCTGTGAAGAAGATCCTATAGACTTAGATTTATGTTTTTTCCCAATTCCCACAATCACGAATGGAAGATGAGAAAATGAGACTCTTCACTCTTTAGAATGTTGGTAACTAGATCACCTCGGTACATCCTCAGTAGGGATTGATGGGGTTTCTCTCTTAACTCTGGAAGTTGGATTATATCTGGCACGAGGTTTCATTGGTGAATTTGGAGCCTCTTCACCTCCACCTTCTGACTCTAGTGATTCGGCCCCTGATGGTGAAGAATTACCTTCCAAATAAAGGGGTTCCTTCCTACTACATCTTTTTATCCCCAATCAAGGGACATCATGGTTTAATACACCTTTCAGGTAATATGCGACCCGGTTTTTGGAATATCAATCAGTCAATCTACTTACTACATCAATGGAAGTTAAATTAAATACTGCTCCAGTCTTTTCCATGGATGTCAGCAACCATAGTTGTCAGGAAACCATAAAATGTTTCTCTAATCTAACATGAATATGGGGGATACAGTAATTTGTTTCATACATTTAAATTAACGCACAAATCGATAAGGATCATAGGTCTCTCATATGATTTCTCTGTAAATCCTGGTGGCAAATAGGACATCTCTATAAGCTGACATGAATGCTCTTAGATCTAAAATTTTTGTCCCACAATCAAAAAATCACCCCGTAGGCGGATTCCCATAAGGTAAGAGATGAAATTACTTATGCATACTCAACCTTCCTTTCATATCATAAGCTTTCATAAAAAGATGTGAAATACCAGAGAAAGCCTGAACATATGGTCAGAAAGAACTTCTAAAGACTTATACCCCACTTTGTATAGAGTAAGTTCTTAAATGAGTAGTGATCCATCCACATAACACTTGGAATGGTCCTACTATTATAAAAGGAGACATTCCTGTATGAATATGAAGTAATATCCTATGAGTCTTTGCAAAAACATGAGTGGCCAACCCTATCATCCTTCTCTTGTCCATCTTGGCTGCGATAAAAAAAAGTTCATGGCCTCACACCTCCTTCAGAATCTCAGACTGGTAATAAATACATGCTGAGCCACATAAATAGGAAACTTGGTATACATGTCTTCTCAGGAATATTTGAATTGACTTCATATCCCCACTTTTCAAGCTCTCCTTTCTCTAATGTTGGCTAAAAAGTGTCAAGGGTGCCTCTCTTGTCTACCTTGGGATAGTTGGTCAGACAAGTGTAGGTGGGACCTTTTTCCTTCTTCTTTACTAGTAATATTTACATCCACTCCACTGTATGAATATCCATTCTAGTGTGGGACTTTTTGGTGGATTCATTCTAGAGTTTATAAAATATTTTCATTAACTCATGAACCATGGCTGGTGTCTTCTCGGGGTCATTCAACGTCACCTTTGGGGGAATAAACTCGTCGTACATATCTCTAAGGATTGGAGCTCTATAGATCTTGTATACATCCCACAAAATGATTCCTACATATCCTTTCGTCATGTGAAAAAAGTTAGTTTCTGGACTCCATCGGCTTAGTAACTCCAACACAAAATCATCATTTTTATACACATAGGTTTTCCCAACCCATAAAGCTTCATAAATCCCAACACCTTTTAAGTCATATATAAATTCTGATCACATCTTGTGCACCCAATATGCCCACATCCATGCAGGTTTTACACCTCCTCCTGGGCGGAAATTCCAAATTTTCTTCCAGCCTTTGGATTGATCTATTTAAGAATCTCGAAAGGTGGATGAATAACATTGTGGTTTCAGCTTAGGTGTGTGTGCTTTCCAATCTGGAGCACATGAGTTGTGATGTATGATATGATATTTATCTTCTATCCCAAAATTAGCAAATTATCCCTCAATGGAAACATCGGTGGATGATAAATTGGTATAATCTTGAAACCACGAATGTGGGATATAGTTTTTCAGGTCCATAATATTTACATCTTTCATATGGACATACCTATACAGAGGAAAATAAGTGCTTCGGGGAAAATTGAAGTGATATTTCTTCATATATTTTTTCATGTCTCAAAGTGTGTTATCACATATGTCAAAGTAGTCAAGATCGACAATGTTCATCATGTCATCAATTCTCTTACTGGTCATTTCATTAGTGGTTCCAATTATTTTGGGAGCCATTGAACCTACAAAAGAGATCAAAAAGCATATTTATAGTAATTTAATTTTTATTTTTTGAAAAAATAATTGAAAAAAATCAAAAATGGAATTAAGGTGTGCAAGTATAATACTTGGAACGCAATTATAAACTAGATCACAAATGTGGTGCCCCGGTTATAGCGCGCAAGTTAAAAACATACAATAGAATCGTGACTAAACAGAAGCGTCTGAGAAAAAAAAGACTTGTACACCAAGAGAAAGATTTCCAGAAGTCAGGAGAATTTTCTAGGAATTAAAGATACTATATATAAGCGATTCAAGTCACCTTACATGCTATAATACAGCGCACTGCCAACTTGTGCACCCTTTCATCATGTGCACCCCCAATACCCTCTTTTTTTCATATTCATTACTTTTCCTCAGTATAATATCCTCTTTTCATTTTGGATCCAATTTTGAGGGGGTGCTTTTATTGACACTCTATTCTGTCAAAGATTCTAAAAAAGGAAAAAAGAAAATACCTTAGAAAAAATAGGAGAAAAAACATGAAGAAAAACAATATTTTCAGAGGGTGTGAGTTTTGTATTGCCCTAGTCCAACCAAGGAGTCGTCAGCGCGCAAGGTACTTGCATGCTCGGATCTAGCATGCAAACCACTTGTGCACCCAAAATCCATTCCCCCAGGGTCCTATTATTGCATATAAATAGACCCTTGGGGCCCTCATTTGAATAGATGAATTTCACTGAAGCCTAATTTCTTCTCTGGTCACCCTAGTGCTTCTCCAAAGTCCTCCAAAACATTCAAGGTAGTTCTTTAACACCTAAAGTGGATGAATTGAAGGATGATCATATGAATTAATTCATTTTAGTGTTTTAATCTCATAACACTTACACGCCTAAAGTGACCAACCACCCTAAATTAGAAAAACTTGTGTTCCACATATTCCATTCACATAAACATGAGGACCCCACTTGTTGGATCACCTGTGAATACTCTTGAAGTCTTTATCCATGTCTCGCCCAAGTATTAACATCCTGGTTGTTCATCACTTAGGTGAAAATTAGGTTTCCAAAGCCTACATGTGAACCCATAATTGAGCACCGTTATCTAATTGTGCACCCTCTTTGATTCACCCACTCTCTTTAGTCTAAAAGACATCAATACCTCCTCAAATCCATTCATGGAAAGGATTATTCTTCGTTGGATATCTTATCTGAAATGGATTCTGTTGAAACAACTACAAAAAACTCTTAACTTATCAAACCTTTGGGAAATTCACATAAGTGTGTCTCCTATTTTGGTTTTCATATCTATAGTCAAAGTTTTCCCACATTTGTTTCACAATGGGTTTAGGATTCATGGAGTGTCTGTGGGTTTGTATATTCACAGTCACATGGATATTTTTCCCAGGAACTGTGTTGGGATGTTCCTGATTTGGAGGATTAGGGTTTGAGTTCTGTCCTCACCTTTTCGTCTCTATGACCCAGAACAACAGGTCACTGGTAAGTAAGGTACAGTTGACACTTTTTTTCCATGCAAGAAAAAGAAAATTCTCCCTCCCCTACTAGGATCAATTTTAGGGAATCCATCCTGGTGTATTCCCCTAACCATCCAAGTAGTAGGTTGCAATATTTGTCCTCTCTACTTCCATCAAATTCACTCCTTCCTTGTAAAGGAACATTTTCCAATGTAAATAGAGCATAGGGAAGGCTCTTTGCCTCACCCTCTTCTTAGATTGACCCGGCCTCATCCACCCTGGTCATTATTCTGGCACCCTCTTTCACTAGCATAGGAGGAAAAGTGTGGGTGCCTTTATTGAATATTTGACATCCTTTTGTTTCTCACACCAATAATGACTCAAATGGGCTTAGACATTTTTGTTGGTCAGAATATTTCCACAAATTCTTGAACTATGAGAACATTGATTTTTGTTCAAACCAGGATATGTAGGACGCCTTCTTGAAGTCCTGAAATCAAAAGGGTGCCCTTCCAAAAAGTGTTTGCACAATCATGTCCCCTTAAATGGGTATCTTTTATGCATAATCTCCAACACAATCAAAGAACTATGAGAACCCTGATTCCCATCATAATTGGGATATGTAGGAAGCCTTCTCAGCGCCCGAGCTCACTAGATATCCTATTCAAGAATCTAACTCTAATTCCCTTAATCTGGCCATCCTCCTTAGAAATAATCCCCAAATTAAACCCCCTATTCATAAAGGCATCGTTTTCAAGAAGTAATACCAAGATCATTTCTTTCAATGGACTATACTCTCCTATGAGACTTATTGAACTATGTGGGATTTGATTCTAATCCAAATGGGATACGTAGGAAGCCTCCTTGAGGTTCAAATCTGACACTTCAAATCAACCATGTTCTTCCTCGTACATATTCCCAAAAGGATCTAATCTTACATGGAAACCCATATCCTTTCCAATGTTCCTTGGGATACTTCAAAAAAAGTCCCATACCAAACTTTGACTAAGCACATTTCATTTAGAGGTCCTTATCATGTGACCTTAAAAGGTACGATGTGTCCCATTAAGCAGCATCGAACTACGAGGGTTCTAATTCCTTTTACAAGAATAAAAAGGTGTCCCATTTTATGGGTATTATCCCAATATCAAAATAATCCTTCATCTCCCTATGTGATAATTAATTCCACAATTCCCCACTGAGTGGCTTAAAAACTAGTATCATCATAACAATGATTAAAAGAATCTCTAAGTAATATATGAGAGGATACCATTGATGTTAAACATCGAATACATATAAATGATTCTAAATTTTACACATGTTAATAAGTGATTGAAAATTTCAAGGGAAACTTATGTTATACTTGGTAAATTAATAAGGATTCATGAAAATATCTTAAATTTATAAAGAGATTCCTAGAGTAGACAATAATTCCCCCCAAAAGGGTGTGATGAGTCCAACCTCACATCCTCCTGACCAATGCATGTTCTTAAGTATTGTAAAGTTCAAACTTAACAAAAACATTCCTTTAGAAAGTAGGTCCCATTTGGATAAATAAATGTTAGGTCTTTTCAGTTCCATAAATAAATCAAATGGAAACCACCTATAAGTAGTGATTCTTAAAATTAGAACACATGTTTCAAGGAACTACGAAACAATGACATATCATCATCAGTTGTATTTATGTATGTTATTCAAGTTATTTTATTTATTGTTATTGTTTTCTCTATTTTTCAATGTGCCTTCTTTTTACTTGTTTGTCTTCTTCTATTTACCTCTTTTTATATATATCCACCACGTTGCACTTTTCTAATAAGGTGATAGTCTCTCCACAAACACACCTCCGGCCCTCATTTTTAGTCACAGCCTCTAGCATTATGAGAGATGTGCTTGATTCCATGTGGACCAACAATCTCAGGGAACCAATTAAGTGGAATTCGAGTCTGGGACGTCACATTCGGCATGTAAAAATAGTGGATATGGCATAACAACTAGTGTTTATGGTTGGAGAAAACATCAATTCTCGTGGTGGCATGGAGCATGGTGCTGCTAATGCAATTAGATAGTGGAATGATGATAGGAATAATGTTGTAGGTGGTGGGTGATGAATTGTACCATAGATGTGGAAGGGGTTGAATATGGGTGGGGAAATACCGACAAGACTAGACTAACATATGTTGGGTAGACGCATCTCATAGTGGGGTAGGACCAAGCATAGGTGTAGGATTGGGCCTATTATCAATGACTAAAGGTTAGGGGCATACATGCCAGATTTCACAGCCTTAACGGCTATATGGGGAATTATCCTCATTACTGATCAAGGGACTTTGGTCCAAGATAATGGGATTTCATTACATAAGGTCATTCATAAACTAAATATATAATAACATTGGACTAGTAGGAGCATGATAATCAATGAGGGGGTTGTTGAGGCTTGACCAACTATGGTGTCTGAGTGTGTGAGTTAGTTTCTATCTTGAAAACCCCCTAACATGTAATATATATATATATATATATATATTCAACAATATTGTGAAATAATTAGATATTATCATCCTTAACCTTACTATCACCCTCAAAAATATTTTCCAATTGATACCACATGGTATTATAACTTTCAAATCTCATCATTTTTATGTAGTTATTATTTGTTATTACTCGAAATAAGGCATTTAGAGCCTTGAAAACATATTCAGGAAGAATACTACCCACTTCAGTTATAGATAGTTATGATAAATCACAAACATGTATCTCATATATAGTAGAAGGGAAAACATTTGACACAAGAGATCATATATGAGATCTCATCATGTTCCTATAGATCTTGTTACTTCTCCCATAAAAAATACATTCCCATTTTACATTCATTAAGTTCTCTATACTAATCCTCAAATGATAGATTTTACACCAACAAACTCATCTTTGATACCTATTATTTCATCTACAGTCACCCTCATAGGGGATAGTTGAAACAAAATTTTCACTTTTTCATTAATCACATTTGATCATTTTCCCAGTTTAGTAAGAACTTGTTAAAAATTTTCATGTGTGTTCTGCACCCACCACAAAATAATTGTATAAAATAAATGAAATAATGATTTTTAATTGATTCAGTAGCAATTCAAAGTATATTAAGCATACAAATTTAATTATACTGATATAATAAAATCAGCTAACAATATTAATTTTAGTGGATATAATTTTTTTTCATGGTCAATCTATACTAGGTTCATTTCAATTACAATTTTATTGGGGATTAAAGCATTGTCTCAATAGGATCTATTATAAAAATGTTTTCCCATGTTTAATGAATTCAAGTTCATTTAAAGATCATTAATGACTAATAAACTTACTTTCATTATGATAACCATTGTATGATCCTATGATGTAATTTTTTCTCTAAAGAACATCCACTTTTTTTCTTATCCCAAATATATCCTTACACACTAGTACATTCACTATGTGTTCATTAAAAAAGTTATCTCAATTTCTTTCTCTTATGTATCGTTACCACAATTTCTTTAAGAAAATACATTTATAAGATTTTTTATATCAAATATAGTTAATGTAACACCCTTCACTCTATAGGTTTCTCTCGATTATAGTTCATGAATCCACCTTTACTTATGGAATTCCATCCAAGTATGTCTATTGAAAAGAATTTTTTTGACCCTTCCTCTCAAGTAAGTTTTTTCTACTATCTTTTTAAAACTTCCCTTCAAAAAAAATTAGTGACCCATAATTTTCTTAAGTATATTCCACTAATATCTTCATAAATATACACTTCTAATACATATAATACTTTATACCATTCTTAATAACCTAGTAAAAGGAAAAATAAGAAAGGATGAGCATTGATTATTAGTAAGGGTAAATAAGGGATATATCAGTGATCACTTGAGGAAAACATGAACACAAGGGTATAAGAACATGAGCATAAAATTTTAGAATCATATCCTTCATATCATAGATCATAATCTTAATTCATATAAAAAACATAAAAAATCATAAGACATGAATCATAAAGGAATAAAATATAATTATCCATGAGATCATAACATTATCATAATACATATGTTTTTGGAATACACATAAACCTAATAATAATTTAATTAGTAATCAAGGATTTCTACCAGGACTATCATAGTTGAATAGGTTCACTCTCCAAACCATTTGAGTATTCATGGTTTACTACCAAGATTATTATAGTGAAACAATTCCTTTAATGAATATTGTTCACTCCCCCTCCCATCCCTTTTAATAATTTGAGATTTTAAAATTTACCCAATTAATTGGAGGGAGAAATTTTTCCCACCTGTACTTGGTTATAATATAACTACCATCCTCAGTTATAATGTAACCACTACCATTAGTAATAACATAACTATTATCCTTGGCTATAATGTAACCACCATCACATAATGAAAACCATACATCCATGTTCCATAGGTTCATAAAAATACATCATATAAAAATCCATTAAATGAAATGGGTTTCATAAATAGTTCATCATACATGAGGAAAATAATGAGTTTCATAAACATTTCATCATTTCAACATAGTATAACCCATTGAAAATGAAAGGATATTATAAAAACAATTTCATCATAAAGATAAATGATCTATATAAATATTAAGTATGGTATCCATTGACCATATACCTATAAAATAAAAAGTGAAATCAAGGTATTTTTTGGTGAATAGAAAGAACATTAAATGGTCATTAAAACATTCTTGAGGAAAATAACCATTCCATTTTGAAATCACATCTTTAAAATATAAAAATTTCTAAAAATATTATTGAAAACAATTTATTTTAAAATAACCATTTAATGTTTTATATGATGCTTAAAAAATATTACGCAGTCTTGATTCCAAAAAATTATTTTCATTCCATATAATAAAAATAGAAAACATATCTTTTACACTTTGGTAAAAAGTTGAAAAGGTACCTCATTTGAAAAATGAAAAGAATATTCATTTTCATCCATTCATTATAAATTAAAACAAGAGTAAAAGTTACTTTAAAATAACATAGGAAAATATTAAAAACCTTCTATAATTTGTTTCATAAAATATGGATATATAATAAAAATATTTTCAAACCATGAGATAAATAAAACCTATTTTACATTAAAATGCATTTTTTATATCTTGAGTGTTCAATATGAGGAATATTAAATTAAGACATGTATTCCTAGTAAATAACCATATGATAAGAAAATAAATGATTTTATTGACAGAAAAATCATTACATTTCATCATTAGAAACATAACCATAATCAATCACAATAAAAAATGAGATTGTGACATTAAAAACTTACCACATTAGTATCATTTGAATATTAATTACATTGAAATAAATATCATTATAAGGATATGTAAATAAATAAAATTATATGAAATATCATAGTATAAATTCAGTATCATTATATACACCACACAATAGAAAGAAGTGGCATATAAGGCATGTGTCCCATTAAAATAAAAGTGATATGAAAATTTATTACCTTGGGTATTAATTCCTTTATACATATTGGAACCAACTGTATAATAATTATATATTTATTATAAATATATTTCAGAACCATAATCATATATATCATACCATATATGGTATAATTATAACCTTGTATTCCCCATTTTTTAATAATTCGTTATTTAAATCATTGTTCCTACCAATATATGCTTCGATTTTCATGTATAATTTAATTTAGATGTTTTAATCCTTGTATTTTTATTTTTCTTAAATAATAAAAATTATATCAATTTTTATATAAATATAATCAATATTCATTATATATGTTTTTATAGTCATTCATAAAATACTTAGATATAAAAATGAATTACACCATTCATGGTGATTGTTGGTTGTAAGTACATATGAACGGTGTTTTTGATTTTTAAACCAATAGAATGAAAGAAAGATAAAAATTAATTAAAATTTAAACTATAATTATTATATCAAATAAATCATATAAATTTATATATCTAATACTTATTACTATCTATGTAAAATTGAAATGAAAAATGAATCATCACTTCATGGAGGTGGTATTTCACAAGTACACGTGAACAATGTTATTATTTTTCAAAAGATTTAATAGTAATAAGGTAGATATGATATTATAATTAAATATGTATAATTATTAATATTTATTATATATATATATATATTAAAACCATTGAAAAAACCCATCCATAAAATATGTCGATGGAAAATGAATTGTATCAAAATGTGGAGACAGTAGGTCTTATGTACACACGAGTGATATTTTCATTTACCATTTTATAGAAAGATAGTTTATAAAAGTGGTTAATTAATAATAATAACATTTAAATGTTATTTTATAAATAATATAACATAGTTATATGAGTTTAAATAATAATTAAAAATTATGCAATTAGTTAATGTGATTACATCTTCTTCAAAATAACTCATTTAAATATCCTCTTAAGGGCCCCAAGGTTTGTCTTTTGGGGATATCAGAACCTATAAAATGTATCTAAGTTAATTTATAGGATAAATTGGTATATGTTATTCATTCTAAAAGGATCTATGTTCTAATAAAAATAGAATGGAAGGGTTCCCTTTTACAGTTGAGTGGAGGGGAAACCAAGTAATTTCTTAAATGTTTAAAATATATTAATGTAATTCTGAAGCCAAATGGTTAAAATTGACCTATAAATTTGTAAGGGAAGATATTCATGACAATATATTAACCCCATATTTATCGTTTAATATATTTATGATTTTTAAATGATAAAATAATATATTAGTTTCATTAAATATCATTATAGCCAATTTAGACACTTTTCAATTAGTTTGACATAAAGAACATAATTAAAAGGTTCCAATTTGAATATAATTCATTAACATAACACTAATATTTCATATTCATATAACTCAAATTAAATTACTATTAATATTTATATAATCAATTTACATATTTTTTTATTAATTGTAGAATTACTCCATGAGTGTTTCATAAACATTTATGGTCATTATATAGTTTAGAAAAAAAATTATTAAATTTAAATAATATTTAAATTTCATTAAGCACATAATTGATAATTTTATTCATTCATAACATTATTTTGGCCCTATTTGGAAATATATGATATATTTAAAACTGAGAGACTAGAATTTTAAAACATTATTTGATTTAAATATTATAAAGATCATTTTAATAGAACATTATCCATTAAACAACGCTCTTTCAAGCCTAAAATGATAAGAGTAGAATTCCATTTATCCAGTAAGAATTATGGTTAAACCTTATGGCTTTATCAAATATTTTAATCCTATATTTACCTAATTTACACTTTACTGAGGTGATAATTTTTCCATATTTACTATTCATATTGACCAAAAATAAAATGGACCTATATAATGAATTTGAACCTACTAATTCCAAATATGTAATCAATATTTTGGGATTAAATTTGTAAATGTTATATATAATAATATAAATATAAGTTCACAATGTATAACTAAAACTTATTTTTAGAAATATTAATTTTTTAGAATAAACCATGGTTTTTTCTTGTCACATTCTTAGAAAAATATTAAATAAATGTTAAAACATTTAATTGAATATAATATTTTAATATAATTAAAATCATTCACCATTAGATATTAATTTAATTTATTAAGATAATAAATCCATTGGGTGAAAAAAAATATTTCTATTAGAAAAATACCTTTTACATAAAAATATATTTTTATACCAAATTTAAACTTAAAATTGATTATAATGGACATAATTAGGGTGTTTAAAAGTTAAGGAAATGAATTTTAAATTTAAATAATTTTAATACAAATTTAACTTTGTAAATTCTTCAAAACATTATAGTTTTCAATTAAAATGAATATTTTTTACTATTCATTACAAAATCATTTCATTGGGAAAATACCATAAATTCACTTTAAGATAATTTTTATATGATGATATAAAAAATTATTCACTTTAATGAAATAATATTTTTAAACATATCAAAAATAAAATAATATTTTATCTTACAAAACACCATAATTTTTTTGATGGAAATATATTTTTGAAGCATAATAAAACTTTTCTAAAAAATTAATGCTTAATTTCCAAATCATTAATCAATAAAATATTTATTATGTAGGATCATGTAATATATTATAATTTAGTTACTAATATTTATACCCACAAATTTAATTTCTAGCTTTTAATGGAACCATAATAATATTTTATTAATATATCATGATTTATTTGAACTTAGTGTTGTGTGTAACACAAGCTATCGAAGAAATTAAATTTATTTTGAAACAAAATACTTAATAAAATCTCAGGGGATTAAAATATAATCATACTAAAATTAATTTTTCCTAAATTATCTTCACTCTTATACAAAAAAATGTGGGTATCTTTGTATCATTAAATCCTCAGGTTCCCATGTAGCTTCTTCGAATTTGTGATTTCTATTGAAAAAATTTAGCAATTGAGTATCCTTGTTCTGTAGCACTCAATCTATATTGTCCAAGATTTCTATGTATTGTCCCTATTAATAAATATCATGTTGCAATAGTATGAACACTAAATTTATTACATGTTATGGATCATGTATACACTTCCTTAGGAGGGATACATGGAACACATTCCAAACTTGAGAGAGGTTTGGTGGAAGTTCCAAGTGATATGTAACCATCTATACATAATCAAGAATCTCAAAAGAATTGATATAGCTAGGTCCCAGCATTCCCTTCTTTTAGAATCTCACAACCTTCTTCCATTGAGATATTTTTATACAAATCTACACACCTACTTCAAATTCCATGTCTCACAAGCTACTTTTATCATAAATTTCTATTGAATATGAGCTAGCTTGATGTAATGTTGAATGGATATTTCATTATCTATCATTTTATTAGATAGTTCAGATATCAATATATTTATTTCTATAATCTCATACTTTGTTTTTTAGTTGATCAATTTCCACTTTATCCATACTCCATGAAATTAATATTCAAGATTATGTTTTTTCTTGCCTGAAGAACTATAGTAAACTTTTAATGAATCATATGATTTATATGTAATTACTTATTCATATAAATATTTACCAAAACCAAATTTTATTGAACATGTTATCCAATAACATCAATTTTTAGACTTAATCCATTATATAAATAGTTAACCCTAGGGATCCTTCAAAATGAGACTTTTTAAAATTGAATTCCAATGATTAGAATTATTTGAACTCATATCCTTCCATGATCAACTTAATTGTTATCATGAAATAATTTTAATCTCTCATAAATCTCATTCTAAAATTTATATACTCTAATCATTTATTAAAATTAAATCACAATAAAATCACATATTATTCAAAAATATAATTCACTGTTTATTCTTTGAATAATTATCTTTATTATTAAAAGTATTTCCATTGGATTTCTGGGTAAATCCTTAAACCAATATATGATCATAAGTTTATTCATAATATAAAAAGTTATTTATTTATTCAAAAATCTATGTATAGAGATCTAATCAATACTCAAAATCACATAAAATTTCTCTAAAGGATAAATAATAATACTTCTATAGGGGAATTCATACAAACTTCAAAATGAATTCCCCAACCTTAGAGTGGGGGGAAAATGTTCCCTAATTTTCATTATTCAGTATAACTATTGTAATTTCATAAAATTTCAACTGGTCATTATACTTCAATGTTTCTTTTTTCTAATCATCCTCATTATCTGTTAGATTAAGACATTGATTATCATAATTCCCAAAATATTTACACATAAAAAATTATAGTGTTATTGGTGCATTCTGGGGAGGTTTCTCTCTATTCACATCATAAGATAAATATTTCTCATCACTTCAGCATTATATTTCTCGATAACCATCCTTTATATACTTGAATCATATTCTAGTTACCATAAGGTAGTTTACTCTATTTTTATTTCAATACATTGAGAATAAATGAAGGATAAACTTCTTCTCCCCATGGTTTTTATAATTTCATTTGAAATCCTTTATTCTTTTATTGTCAAAACCATGAGATTATTGGGTAACAAAAACCTACATCTATAACTAGATGAAACATCAAATGATTTATTCATATTCTGAAGTCCCTTATGGATAACTCACTTTTAAGACATGGTATTAATACATTTAAAAATATATCATCCTTAATTCTTGGTAAGATGATAATACCAGAAGCATACCTCACATGTCTTGTAAATTTTTCTTCATGGGTACCAATAGATTACTCATCCCTCTACTTTATCTTTTGGAATTCAGTCACTATTTTAATATAAATAATATAAGGAAAGTACTTATTAAAAAATAGGCCCTTAATGTCATGACACTCTACTGAGTCAATTTATTCATATTGCCTCATGTTTTTTATAATATCCCATGATTATTATGATTCCATTTTAAACAAAAAATAGCTAAAATAACCTTGTCATTCTCTGATAAATGAAGAATAGAAAATACATTTTTAGGGTTATGGATCCATTTCTCATTAATTCATGAATTATTAGAACCACTAGAATTTGTATATTGACTCTTGAAGGAATCAATAAAACATTATTCCATTTTTTTTCTTTTGCAATTTCATCATGATTCAGAGCTTGAAAATTTTTTGTGAGCATTGAAATGTAATTTTTCATTACAAATCCTATAATATTTGGTTTCTTAGTAGGAAAATCATTGCATTGTCCATCTCATTCATAATTAACACAATCTCTTCAGTTTCTAGACATCAATATAAAACCAAAAAACCTAGTGTGAGAAACAATAATCATGGTGGAAAACTATATAATCAAGAAAAATAATTTATAGGATGTCTAAATCTTGACACCTTCTTCTATGAAACATCAGTTTTAACATAGTTTATTAATAATTTTTTCCAAAACATAAGGATTTTATCCTATACTTAGACATATATTTTAGGTTATCACTATAGTTACCCATACATTTCATAATTAGATATCACATATTAATAAATGAATATTAATTACATAACATAATGATCAATTACATAATCATATTAGTATAGTTCTATTGGAAACTTTTATATATAAACAATTGGTCTATATAAGATCTACATTATCTCCCACTAAGTTTTTCATAACTAGAACACCTCTTATACATATCCTACTTAGTACCTTTCTTCATAACTTGGAAAAATTAAAACAAAAGTAATTGTGAGGTCAGATTCTTGGTAAAGGTAAATAAGGGAGATATCAATGATCACTTGAGAAAAACGTGATCATAATGGAATGAGAATATGAGAATAACATTTGATAATCATACCATGTATATCATAGATAATAATCATGAGTCATAGAATAAAATATAAAAATTCATAAGATATGAAACATAAAGTAATTAAATATCATGTTCCATGAGATAAGAATATTGGAATAATAAAAAAGTTTGTTACATACACATAATAATTGGAAAAACATTCCTCAGTAGTCAAGGATCACTTCCAAGACTATCATAGTAGAATTTATTTACTCCCAAAACCATCGTAGTACTCAAGGTTCAATCCCATGGCTATCATAGTTGATCGTTTCCCTTCATGAAATGGGTTCATTCCTAATTCCATGTAGATACTATGGTTTTTTCATTTAATACTTTGGAATATACCTATGAATATTTTCAGAGGTAGGTTCTGAGAATACGCATGATTCTGAGGCACAGTGGTCCTGAAATAAATTTTATAAAAATATAAAATATTATTTTTGTGCAGTCATGGATTTCCTAAAAAAAATAGTCTATATCATAAATGAAGTCTTGGATCACAAATCTAATTACATGGTTGAATTTTGAATGTGGTGTTTACCCTAAGCATGACCTAAAGTTTTTTAGCACGGAAAATTTAGATAGGGTGGCTATTGGTGGGTGCATTGAATAAATTAATTAATTTTATTTATTTATTTAAAAACACTAACCCAAATAACTCACATAAAGAGGATTGTATGGGAAATATAAGACCATCATTGTGTTAAGAATGTGGTTTTTACCTTATCCATAACCTAAAGTTGGTCAGCATAAGAAGTCTGGTAAAGGAAGCTGCTAGAGGGTGTGTCTAATTGCAATAAATAATTAATTAATTAATTTTTAATTAAATGACTTAAACTTCTTTCCTCTATTAATAATATCCTTTGGAAATCTCCAGGGTTATCCACATAATCCTAGAACTTTTGAGAGGATCTTCCTCCCATATTTCAATAGTGGATTGAGAATTAACCATGACCGATGATCGGATCTAGGTAGATCAACTAGTGGTGGATGCAGAAGATCACCTTCATCACTAGAGGATGAGTTATTGACCAACAACTGATCCATAATCGAGTTAATACTCATAAATTTTTTTTATTCACCTTTTATTAAAATATTGAAGCATGAATTATTATTTTCTTTTTATTGTGTGATTTCATGTTTTTCTCATGAGACCTATAGATGAATTAAATTTATTCAATTCAGGTTATTTCATGTTAATGACATGTTTTCTAAACCCGGTTTCTCCACTATGAAATCACTAACCAAGAATGTTGGGACAATGAAGTTTATAACCATTTTTATTAGTTCTTTTCCCCAACCATTCTTCATATTCTTCATTGTTGGGCCATGGGGTCACAATTCGACATTATCTGGGAGGCTTCGAGTGTAATCAAACCCCCCGAATTCATGGTGGTGGCATGAATGACATGATGAAAGATAGTTTGATAAAGATGACGATGATTTTTTGTGAATATGTTTGATCGGTACCAAGGGTGAGTTTTTTTATTGAAGGTGGTTTGGGGTTAGGTCGATAAACCTAGTTTTCCTAGTTGGCACAATGAAATATGTGTAATGTGATGATATCGTCTCTGATCAGAGACTATGTGAAGGGTATCATGGTGGAGTCTCCTTTGTTTTAAGTGATAGTTTCATGAAGTTTCAATGGACGCTCCCTAGTGTGGGGCGTAGTCCAAGATAGATATGTACGTGATTAATGATATTTTCATTATTATTATTATATTAAATAATTATTTTAATGGTAGTATAAAATGTGAGAGGTTAATTAAATAAATGGTTTTACTTTAATAATGAAAAATAGTTTTAAATAAAATGTTTTTAATTTAATGAAGAGAAATTGTTTTAATTAAATGATTTGAATTAATATAATTTTCTTTTAAATTAAATTAAATGAGGTTTATTTTTTATAGAGGAAAAAATGGTTGAAACCATATAAAGAAATAAATGGTGGGGTGTGCATGATGATTTCAAGGGGAATTAATTTTATATTTCAATTTTTTTTGTTTATAAAAATAATAATTAAATAGATAAAATAAAGGGATTAAATAAAATTAGGGGTAGTAGAGGAGGAACCTTGTTGTACATGAAAAGGGAAATGGGATATAGCCTTATACGGGGTACCCAATCGGAATAAGTATTAATAAAAAATAAAAAAATAATAATAATAATGAAATATTGTTATTAGTATTGGGTGTCAAACATAAATATTGTTGTAAATCCTTCATGTGATATCATATTAAAGAACCATCAGTGGTAGTGTGACCCTATAATTGAGACGTTCTTTTCTGAATGAGGTTAGATACATTTTTCATGATCATTCCTCGTGTCAACAAAAAACCAAATAATAATAAAATTATTATTATTTCAGAATATTGTATATGAAAAATCTCACACATATGGTGTCTAAATGACAAACCATATACAATTTTGTGACCCTAAAATTGATTCAGGAATTTCAAGACCTACTTCAGGTATTTAATTCAAAATTTTGGATTGGACCCACAAAAAAACCATTCGAACAAGTTGCTATAGAATGAATATTTTTTCACTGGGTGTTTGATTGATCCAAGTGAATAGATTGTCCCGATTATTTTTCAATGAAGATAGAAATGGTTTGATCTTTTTGGCCATTTGGAACCATTTCTAGAATCATATTAGTGAAATTAAATTTTTCCCCCAGACCGGTGATGAGCCTCTTATGTTCATCGGGATTTTGTCTGAGACACAGTGTGTAGAAACCTTATGTGGCATGTAGTGATATATGGCCAACAATACTTGTTTCTAGTGTGTAAAATCCCATAATTTATAGTGGTACCACACAAAATGTGGGTCCCCAACATTCCATATAACTATTTTTTTGGAAACCTCAAGGTTCTATATCTCTTTCTTTTGAACTTGGATTTTGGCATGTAAGTAGCCTATCATGAGTGTTTTTGTATGTAGAATGTGATGGTTCTCTCCATTTTTGGATTTTGAGATATCATGTGAAATTATTTGAGCATGGAACTTGATAAGGAAACACCGAATGATGGCAGTGATTGTGCATGATCATCTGATACCTTCCAAGTGGTTCTCTCCATTTGGTATGGGAAGTGGGTCCTTGATGTCTACCAAGTTATTTCAACTAGTTTGTATGGTTAGTGGGTCCTCAACATCTTCCTAGTTTCAAGCTGGGATAGGAATTGGATCCTTGATTTCTACTGAGTAGAACCCTTTACATAGATTATGTAGTGGGTCCTCAATGCCTTCTGAGTAGTTCCCTTCAGCTTGGAAAGGCATCAGGTTCTCGACACCTTTAGAGTGGAACCCTCTTATTGTACCTAGGAATGGGTCTTGTATTTCAATTTTTTCCCCTCAAAATTGTGTCATAGTTATGAGGTATGGTTTTACTGGGAAGATTACTCCTAGGAAGACATGTGGGATTCTAGATATCATTGATGGATTTTTGGAATTTTCGACTACACTTCTTCTTGAGAAAATCTGTGATATAAAGATCCAATTATTCTCTCATTTGGGATTCTTTGACTAAGAAGATATATATCTATCCTTATTCTAAATCCACACCTTGGATTTGTACATTGTCCTTTTAAAAAAGTTAAATATGTGCGGGGTATGCCACATGATTTTTGTGTTTATCTTGTCATGGTTAGATGATTCTACTCTCCTTCTATAGGGGGAGAATACTTGATGAGTATGTCATCTACTCACTGTTTTGATACACTTGTGTTTGGATGAGGTTACCTTCACATTATTTTTGGGTTGAGTTGTACTCTTTCACTGCGCCTTTTATTATCTACTATCTTTCTCTCCTATTATATCTCTTACTCCACCCCCTTCGTCTTTCAAGGTGTCCTACTAGATATGTTCATACTCGCCCCTATATGGGATTTTATCACATGTATCATGACTTATGTTGATAGTGGATAGGTAAACCATGACTATAGAGGAGTATAGAGATATTGGGTTCTTGGACCACATATGATGGTCATATATTGTGATTCAGGAGCCGAGCTCCCTTTAATCTATTTAATTTACCAATTTTCTATCAGTTTGGGATACATTTTTGGTTGGGAATGTTTTTTTTTTCCTTTAAATTTCAGTTTACACTATCTTATGTTCATACTATTTAAAGGTTCATGCATGTTTGGTTTAATTTATAGCAATTTTTCATATTTTATTATTTCCCTATACACTTTTTCATTGAGATAGATGTGTGTGTACAGGTATAAAGGAAAATATATCCCTGAGATAGTTATTTATTTGGTACTTTTTTCCACCACATGGCCTATGTAGGGGGGATTGGGGTAGTTGCAGTATGAGCCCTAGCTTGGGTCGGTTCATGACATATTGTTATCATTGAATGTTTCTTCTTTGAGAAATTTTTCAAACATGTCCCCTTAAGTGGATTTGGTAGGGTTTATGGAAAAATTGTCAAAGTGTCTGGAGTATAGATATTAGGCCACATAATCTAGTGATGTTTTGGTGGCTGACGTATCCATTCACTAGGACCTTTACTATATGCTTGTCTACTTAGCATGCTGAGACATTTTTTGCAGATATCAATGGTACATGCATCATATATGAATTATTATTTGACTATTCTTATTGAATCATCGCCCCATCATATATATATATATGTTCTTTTTTTTGTGGTACATCTCAATCAATTTTTATATTCCTCTACAAAGACAGCTGGCTAGGTTATCGACTTCTAGATCATGATGATGATTTGATGAGTGATGAGGCCATAGTTCAGGGTTTATCCCACAAGATCTTTTCCTATAGTTGGGTATGTAGTATCACCCCAGCTTGTTAATAAATAATTAGTGCTATAATAGAAGGATAATGATGCATGCAGTATTAGAACACTTCGCGAGTTTTATTGCTAGAGGCTACTGAAGTTTTTCACTGAGCCAAATCCCTAAGTAGCAGTGGATTGGACTGATTTAGTGATCCTAGTTCTGATACTTGTGTATATATTGATTAATCAGATGGTTGCACTCACAACTAGCTCACATTGTAGATCTAGATTTGGTTTTTTTGGTACCAGTATATGATGTACCTTTGTTAAGTGTGCATTGAAAGTTTGGTAAATAGTGAACTCTCTAGTATTATGTTGAGAAAGACTCTCTTTTTATGTTGTTGAGGTCAGGTTTGATCCCATGATTTTGATATATCAATTAGATGGGGAACCTATCGATGGTGGTCCTCACTACGAGACTTCTTATAGGTGACACGGGGTGTCAGTAGAGCCCGATGTTGGTGATGTTCGATGTGGCTTTAGATATGAAAGGAAGATGGACATTTCCCCCACTGAGACACATTCTTTCAATGTGATTTAAAATCATGTGGGTGAGTTAGTGCCACCCAAACTGGATAGTATCAAGGTGTGGTGGATGATTCCCTCTAACTTGTGTGTTTTGGGCTAGGTGATGCGTTGGTGTTTTCATACAGAGGTCCTATTAAGTCCCAATTGAACATTTTGGAAGCCCTTTTTCTGTTAGTACCCTCATATGCTTGGAATCTGTTTGTATGCAAGACGCTCAAAGAGAATGTGAAGCATTTTGAGCTAACTTTGGAATCCTGAGGAAGTGGAATGCTTTCCCCACTAAGACATGTTTTTTTTACATGACCAAATCTGTGTGGGTGAGTAAGTGATGCCCAAAGTGGATAGTGTTGAGGACTAGATAATGAGTTCCTTAGACTTGTATATTCTGGGTGAGGTTGTATGATAGAGTGTCGAAGTAGGTACTCACATTACCAGTGTAGTTTTTATGCTTGGTCCATTTTTCTGGGGATGCCACTAGTGGATGTGGTGGAGTTTCTAGTTTGTGGTTACTCTTCTTCTAAGAGAGTAAATGAAATATGGGGTATACCATGTTCTTTTTGTGCCTATATTCTCATAGTTGGATGAGTCTAATCACCTTTCTTGTTAATTGGTACCCTTGTGTGCTTGACATTAACTTTGATGTAGTGATAATTAGTTATCGTATATGGATCAAGGAAGTTGAGACCCCATGAAGAAACAATGTGACTTTCTAGCTAGAGTTGGAAGTGGTAGTCTTCATCTGGAGGATGTGGAGGCACTACCTTCTGGGGGACACTGACTGTCAGATATTGTATGACCAGATATCCTTAAAATTTTTACATGATGAATTTTATGAATAAAGTAATCATGTAATCATTTTTTAGGGATGAATGGTGATTCCATCCATTTTATGAGATGAGTTTATGAAAGAGTTTAAAAATTATCTATTGGTTGTACATCCTGGTGTAGGTAATATATATGTAAAATACAGATACGATCTCATTATCCTCACCTTTCTACTTAGTCATGGTTTTTAGGGATGAAAATATTTTAATAATGTTATAATTTAGAGACTCTAGTTTTGTGGTATAAGACTTTATAATATTCCTATGAATATTTTTGAAGTCGTGAGATGAGATAGTGTGTGATTCCATGGTCTAGTGAACCTAAATTTAATTTTAAAGAAATATTATTATTATTATTTTGCATGCATGGTTTTCATGAAAAAGTGGAATATCTCATAAATGGAGTCACATATCAAAAACCTATTACTATGGTTAAATCTGGATCATGGATTTTATCCTATTCATAACCTAAAGTTGTTCAACGCGGGTCATTCAGATAGGGAATTCATCAGTGGGTGAATTGGATAAATTAATTAATTAAATTAAATTAAATTATTTAATACATCTAACCTAAATAACTCACAAACAGAGACTCATATGATAAATATGTGATCCTCATTGATTTCATAATGTGGTGTTTACCCTAGGCGAAACCTAAAGTTCGTCAGCACAAAACGTCTGGTAAAGGAAACTGTTGATAGGTCTGTCTAATTGAAATAAATTATTTATTTATTTATTTTTAATTAAATGACCTAAACCTCATTCATCTAAAATAATATTCTATGTAAAATCATTGAGGTTAGCTACATAACCTTGTGATCATGGAGACGAGCTTCCACCCCTCCTTCATTGTTGGATTGACACCAAATGATGATCGATGATAATATCGATGTGGATCGATAAGTGGGGGACATAGAAGATTGCCTTCATTGCTAGAGGATTAATTCTTCACCAAATATTGATCCATAATCGAGGCAAGACTCATCAATTGTGGTTTCCACCACTTTTATTAAAATATTGAATCATGAATTATTATCTTCTTCTTCTTTTGAGATTGCATGTTCTTCGCACGAGCACTATAGAGGAATTAAATTTAATTAATTTGTTTTATTTCATTTAAATGACATGTTTTCTCATCTTGGTTTAGCTATTATAAAATTATTTTCCATGAATTCTAGGCCACCAATGTTTATAACATTTTTTAGTAGTGTTCCCCCCCCCATCATTCTTTGCATTCTTCATCATTGTATGATGGGGTCACAATTTGACATTACTGGGGTGGGTTTGAGTGTTACTAAACCCACCAAATTAATTGTGGTTCCACAAATGACATAAAAATAAATATATTGGGGATGGTTTGATAGATGAGTAGGATGATGTTTTGTGAACAAATCTGATCAGTATTGTCATTGTGTGTATTTCGTTGGAGGTGGTTCGTGGTCAGATTGATAATACACATTTTATCAGTTGATGTCTGGAAATGATGTATGTTGTGACGAGATTGGTTCTGAGAATAAATCGTGCATGGGGTCTCATGATGGGGGTTACTCGTCATTAAGTGACAGTGCCTCTAAGTTGAGAGCCATGCCTCCAGGTGTGGGGTGCTGTCAAAGATTGGTCTTGATGTAAATAATGGTAGTTTTATTATTATTATTATATTATATAATAATAATAATGGTATATAATGTGTGGGATTAATTAAATTAATTTTAAAATTTAATAAATAAAAATATTTTTAAATTAAATGGTATTAATTTAATAAAGATAGATGTTTTTAATTATATGATTTTAATCAATATCATTTTCTTTGAAATGAAATTATATGAGATTTCATTTTTATATAGAAAGAAAAATGGGAGAATCCATGTAAATAAATAAATGGTTGGGTGATCCTGGTGATTTTTATGTGAATTAAATATATATTTCAATTTTTTTTATTCATAATAATAATGATTAATGAGATATAATAAAGGGATTAAATGAAATTAACAGTAAAGGAGGAGGTGCTTTGTTGTATGCGTAATGAGAAATGGGAGATATCCTTGTGTGTGGCACTCTTTTAGTATAAGGATTTAGAAAAAATAATAATAAATATTATTATTATTATTATTATTATTATTATTATTATTATTATTATTTATTTATTTATTTTGGGTGTCAAACATAAATTTTTTTGTAACTCCTTCATGTGATATCAGATTGATGAACCATCGAAGGCAATGTGACCATTGAATTGAGATGACCATTTTATGACCGATGTTGGATTACTTTTTCAGACTCATGCATCAGGTTAGAGAAACACCCAATAATAATTAAATTATTATTATTATAAAATATTGTATCTGACATATCTCCCTCATACAGTGTCATAATGATGAACAGTCTGTGACACTGAAATCCTAAAATTAAGGCGGGCATTTCCAAACTAAATTCTTATATTTAATTCATACTCATAGCTTGGGACCCTGAAACGACATTTACACATGATGCGGGGAAATGTCTCTTTTTCATTTAGTGTCTCATTTAGGTAAGTGAATAGCCTATCTCATGCATTTTGTCCATGAGTATTTCAATGGTTTGATCTATTTGGCCATATAGGGATGTTTGAGGAGGCATATTAGTGAAATTATGTTTTTCCACTCAGATCGGTGATGATCCGCATGAGTTTATCATGTTTTGGTCGAGGCATGTCATATAGTTCCCTTACACGTCGTGTAGTGCTACATGGACAACAATTTGGGTTCCAGTGAGGAGATGACCAGACAACATAGTGTGAAAACACACCATATGGTTCTACCACATAAAGTGTACCTCTTTTTTAGTATACTTTTAGGTTTATTATCTTCTTATTTTGAACTCAAATTTTGTCTTGAGAGTATCCTATCATGAATATTTTTCCACATAGAACAATATGGTTCCATCTATTGTGGATTTCGAGACACAATGTGAAATATTATGGGCATGGGACCTGATAAAGATAGGCCTGATGATGACATTGATCACACAAGATCATCAGAGACATTCTGAGTGGTACCATCCAGTTGAGCTAGGAAGTGGATCCCCAATATCTTTTGAGTGGTAACCTCCATTTGGGATGGGTAGTGGATCCTCAACAACTTTCGAGTGGTACCCTGGATTTGGGCAGTGTAGTGGGTTCTCGACATCTACCAAGTGTTACCCTCCAACCAGGTGGGGCAGTGGGTCCTTGAAATCATCCGAGTGGAACCATCCAACTGGAATGGGAAATGGTTAATCAACGCCGATCAAGTATTACCCTCTATTAGGGCTTTGTAGTGGGTTCCAAACCTCTTCAATATGGTACCCTCTAGCTGGGATGGATTGTGGGTCATTAATGCCTTCAGATTGGAACACTCCTGTTGTATTGAGACATGGATAATCAGCTTCGAGTTTGTTCCCCTCAACAATGTGCAACAGTGATGAGGTGTGTTTTTACTTGGACATTAACTAAGAGGGAGATGTGTGGGGTAATGGGAATTGTTTATGGACTATTAGAAATGTTGGATACTCTTCTTCTTGGGTTGAGCTATGAGATGGAGATCTCATTACACTCTTTTTTAGGATTATTTGAATAATAATATATATCTATATATCCTTATTCTCTATCCACATCTTGTATTTGGATAATCTTATTTGGGGAGAGGTGAATATTTTTGGGGTATCCAACATGTTTTCCATGTTTAGGTTCTCATGGTTTGATGAGTCTACTCTTCTACTGTAGGAGGTAAAAACTCGATGAGTAGTTTATATAGTCATCATGTCTAGCCCCTAATGTTTTGGTAAGGTTACCTTCACTCTATTTTTGGTTTGAGTTGTAAAATTTCACTTTACCTTGTGTTATCTACAATATTTATCTTCTATTATATCTCTTACTACACCGCCTCCATCTTTCAGGGCATTCTACAAGATATGTTTATACCCATCCCTACATGGTATTTTCCTGCACATATAATGTCTTATGAAAATGATGGAAATATTGATAAGGACTATAGATAATCTTAAGGATACTAGGTGCTTGGACCGTATAGCATGGTAATAGATTGGGATTAAAGAGTTGTGCTTTATTTCATCTATTAATTTTACTAGTTTTCTATCAACTTAGAACACATTTCTGGTTGGGCATGTATTTTTTCCCTTTACTTTTATTTTACACTATAGTATTTTTTACTGTATGGAGGTTCATGTGTGTTTGGTTATATTTATATCAATGTTTTATCTTTAATTATTGTCTACTATACTTTTTCATCGAGATACATGTTTGTGTGTGAATAGGAACTTAAGAAAAGGCCTCCTCGGTTTAGTTATTCCTATGGCAATTGTCACCACTCCCTAGGCTATGGATGCAGGCTTTAGGTAGTTGCATCTTGATCCCTTACTTAGGTCTGGTTGTGACATTCTATCCTTGTTTATCTCATGAGATTTTAATATTTACCAAATTAATTGGAGGGTGAAATATGTCTTACCCATCCTGGGTTACTGCATAACCACCATCCTTGGTTTTAACTTAACCATCATCCTTGGTTATAACTAACCACCATCACTGGTTATAACATGACCATAGTCACATAATGAAAAATATACATACATGTTCCACAAGATCATAAAACATTCATCATATTAGAAACCATGAAAAGATATGGGTTTAATAAATAGTTCATCATAGCATAAACCATGTAAAAGAAATGGGTTTTTTAAATATTTCATCATATCATCGATGTATAGCCTATAGAAAATGAATGTGTTTTATAAAAATATTATCATCATAAAAATAAAACATCGAGAGAGAAAATAGGTATGGTAGGATTTTATCATATCCAAAGTAAATCATAACTTAAATCAAGGGTTGTTTTCTTTGAATAATATAATCAACATTAAAATATCATTAATACATTCGTGTGGAAAATAACATTTCATAAAATACCTATAAAAAATGAAAAGGAATCTACAAAATCACTAAATGGTCATGATGGAGGAAAATTACATTCATGATATATATGTTGAAATAAAATATTCTTTTTAGACTTTAAGAAAGAGTCAAAAAAGCACCACGTTCACAAAATGACGTGAAGATTCTTTTTAAATCATTTTCTAAAAACTAAAACATGAGTAAAATGAATTTAACCCATTATAGGGGAATATTAAAAACATTTTTTAAAACATTTTTAGAAAACATAGGTATGGAAAAAAGGATTTTTGACTGAAGAGAGAAATAAAGTCAATTTTTCTTAAAAATAATTATTTTGTATCTCTATTAGATATCATGATAAAATGAAAGGAAATCATGTTTTCTCAAAAAAATAACCGTAAGATAAAAAGTTTTATGAGTTTCCTTATAGATACATTATAATATTTCATCATTAAAAGCATAATCATAAACAATCCTCAAAACTAATGAGATTATGCAATAAAACCCTTACTACTTGGGTTTCATTTGTATCATAAGTCCCATGATAGAAAAAATCATTTATATATATTTAAATACCCATAAATTTTATAATAATAATCATAAAATTCAATGATTTGAATTATACACTCCCCACAAATGAAACATGATCTATAGAAGTCATGTGTCCAACGGAAATGAAAGTGAGAAGAAAATCCATTACATAATGTATGAATTTCCTCGTACATATTGGAAAATAATTAATAATATTTATATATTTATTATAAATCAATTAAATAACCATAATAATATATATAATACCATAAATGGTTTACATATTTTATTTTATCACTTGTTTGTTATTAATTTTTATTAAAATCAATATTCTGATAGATATCTGCTTTGTTTTTTTAAGTGTATTCAGGTTTGGTAGTTTTGGTCCATTTATATTGATCATGGTTTAATAATATACATAATTTTATTCATTATATATATATAATATTTATTCATTTTATTCATTTTTAGATACATTCATAAAATATTGAGATAGAAAAATGAATTACATTATTCGTTGAGATGGTAGGTCGTACGTACACATGACTGATGTTTTCATTTTTTAACATATGGAAATAAAAAAAGTTAAATATTAATGTATTATTATAGAATCATTATTATATCATATAAATAATATATATTCACAAAATTCATCCTCATTACCATCCATGTAATATATAAATGAAAAAAAATCACATCGCTTCATAGTAGTGGTAAACGACACGTACACATGAACAAAGTTATCATATTCAAATGGTTAGAAAGGTAATTAGGTATATATGATATTATAATTCCTAAAGTATAATTATTTCATATTTATTATATGTAAATATTAATCCCAAAATATTACCCATCCATAAAATATGGTGATAGGAAATGAATTGAATCATTTTATGGAGATGGTATGTTTTACGTACGTATGAGAGATAATTTCACTTCCAATTTGATTGAATGATTGGGAATAAAGGTTTTTTAATAATATTAATTAAATTTTATTATATTTAGGATACTAGAGTTATTATTTTATGAATAATATAATATATTTATAGGAGGTAAAATAATAACTAAATAAAGTGATAGGTTAAGGTGATTGAATATTCTTCGATATAAATCCTTTACATAACCTCTTAAGGGATATAAGTTTTGTCTTTTGGGATGATAATAAAATATGGAATTTGAATATGGGGATGGATAATAGAACCTGATAGAGTTTTTTTAAGATAGAAGGATTAATTTGGTTGTATAAAGAGAAAGGAGTGGTCTACTTTTCTAATTGAGGGGAGGGGAAACCATCAAATTTTTTAAAAGTATAAAATATATTAATGAAATTATCAATTCCAATTATTAAAAATGACCAATAAATTGGTCTGAAATGTAATTTTATTCCAAATATAATCTCCATTTTCCTCTTTTAATGTTTTTATTTTTATAAAATAATTTACTAAATTATTGTTTTAAAAAATAACATTATTTCAAATTTAAACACTATCCATTGATTTTGGATTAAAAGACAAATATCAAAGAGATAGATTTCAGAAATAAGTATCTCTCTCCTAAAGGATTGTGCTTAGGGTATCCTCCATGACCGCTGTTGTGATCAATCATTGGTGTTGTCGCAGTGGTTGTTCCATCTTACCAATAGTTTTAGATTGTGCCTCTGGATTCCCATCAGAGGTCGTTGTTGTTTCCTCCACTAGTTTTAGGTCTAGTTGTTGGTTCTAGATCCTGCCATAGGTGTCCCACTATTTACAGATCCACATTTCCAGAGGCCCCATCCCACTATCCTGCTATGTCCATATATTCACTACCAAAGGTTCCAAATCTGCACTACCAAAGGTGCTTCATTTTCTATATCTGTTCCAACTTAGGGGGTCTAGATCCATGCCTCCATAGGTCCTTGTCCTTCTCCCTATGCCATCAAAGCTTTCCGCTGGTTCCAGATTTGACAGCTAATTATAAATATGTTGTTGGAGTCATGTTAGAGGTTGTAGTGAATTTTCCATGAACCAGTGCTGGTTCTGTCACTGGATGAGTTGTAGTTTCACACTGATTCCCAAACTCTATTTGATGGGGTATATCTTCCTCAATCAAGCTCGATTCAATTTTTACAGGCCTTGAAATGATGGATCTTCTTTAGGGAAATACCCTCGTGAAGAGTCATCTGAGTTTGATGAGAGTGTTTCCAAGAATTCTATTTCTTTCTTCAAAGGTTAGTTTGTTTTCAACATTCATCACAAAGGTTTTGTTGCTCATGTCAAGGCTGATCATGCTACGGTTTCTGATAGAATTGAATTTGGTAATTATTATATAATTTCTCGACTCATCTTTCCTAGGGGATATAATGACCCATACTTTATATACATTTTTAATACTTCAAAATTGAAGCATACTTATTACAACATATAACAAAACCACGAAAGGATCGTATAGGTATAGTGTCCATAGAAACTGGGAAACATAAACAACTGGTTCATAAAGCATCTACTTTGCCTCCCATTTATTTCATCATATCTAGAGTCCCTTTTTGGCATATTCTACTTGATAACCTTCTTCCTAACCTGGGGAAATAAAACATACAAAAGGGTGAGCTCAAATGCTCTGTAAGGGTAAACAAAAGAAATATCAATCACATCATATACATAAGCACATAACTTTTGGAAATCTTAACCTGCAAAAGAGATCATAATTTCATAACATGGGATAAATCAAAGTAGTGAAATTTAATCCCAATAATCATAACTTAAAACATGAAACTTTGTGGAATACACACATAATTATAGAGAATCATTTCTTATTATTCAAGACTCACTGCCAAGACTATCTTAGTGGACAAAGTCCATTTCTGAACCGAGCTCACTCCTCGTTTCAGTCCTGTTTCACTGAACCGGTATAACCTACCGTTCCAGCCATGTCTATCTCATGAGATATAAAATCTTTACCCAATTCATTAGAGGGAGATATAGGTCCCACCCATCTCATAATGATACCATTCTTATGTGTGCTACAAAATCATAAATCATACATCATTTCATAACCCATGTAATAAAAATGGGAATCTTAAACATCATGACATCATAAAACAATTCATATAATATAAAGGAATTCATAAAAATATTTCCATCAAAACATAATCATGTAAATGTAATAATAGGTATAGAAACATAACCCTATATTATCTTAGATGGATAATAATTTTGATAAAACACTTGAACTCCATTCTTGAGGAAAATATCCATTCTACTTCAAAAACATTTTCCTTTCTTAACATGTCATACAATTTTAAACTAAAAGAAGTTGATTAAAAATAAACATGAAAACTTTTAAAGTAATCTTCTTGGAATTAATGTGTTAAAAATCCATTCATGCCGTATAAGTTAAAAAAAACATTCTTCTCGTACTTTTGTCGGAAAAGTCAAAAAGTACCTCGTACGAAAAACGACAAAAGATTCCTTTCATATCTTTCACTAAAAACTCACTGAAGGGTAAAATTGGATATAAACTATTGTAGAAGGATATAAATATTACATATTGAGGAAACATGGATGTGGATGATAAAATACACCCCAGTAAATACTAAAGTATAAACAATCTCGCATAAAAATGAGATTTTGATATTTTTCTTACCTTAGGTCTGATATGCTTTGTACGTGTCCGAACCTCCTGTATAATGATTTAAATAATGTTATTGACTATTCCAGAATAATACTTATTTTTATGATATCATATTTGGTCATATTCTTAGCTTCTTAGTAATAATATTTCATTGCTACTTGTTATTCGGGTGTTTATAACTTTTTGTTCTTATGTGTGTTTTGTCGAATAGATTCTTATTCTTCTCTTTAGGTTATAGATACCTCATTTCCAGAATGGTATTAGTGTAATATATATCATATTCATTCATTCAATTCATTTATATAATCATTATGAAATGAAGATCATGTATAACGACTCGCATCACATCGTGGAGACGGTATTCCGTACATACGCACGAGCGATGATATCATTCCCATGATCGTGGAATTGTATTGGAGTGTATGTATACTATTTCAGAATTAGTATCACTTTATAATCTTCATATATAGTCATTATTTACACCATTATACCCATCCAAGTAAGGTGGTGGTGGAAAATAGATTACACCACGGCGTGGAGATGGTATTCCGTACGTACGCACGCGCGGTGATTTCTTTTTTCGTAGGATGGATAGATGGTGAAATAGGGTTGTTTCATACTTATAATAACATATCAGTATATTAGTGATACTTATTTTATTACTTCATAATGAAACAACTAAAGAAGAAGAAGTGGAAGAAGAAATAAAGATGAAAGAATCGGTAACAGACATTACCTCTTCTTTGAAGTGCTTCTTTGAGACCTCCTTTTACAGAACTAAAATTGGTCTTTGAAGAAGACCAGGACCTCTAGGATGTCTCTAGGGAAGTGGAGAGGAGAAAGTGGCAGGGTTTGGCCGAGCTTGAAGTCTCAATGTGGTGTGAGGAAGAGAGGGAGGAGGTGCCCTTTTATAAGGGAGGAGAGGGGCTCCTTTGGAAAAACTAAAAATATTATTTTATTATAATGTCAAGTTCGGTTTTAAATAGCTCCAAATTGATTTATTTATAATCTAAGGTGGGGATGGGTCGAAATACTCTCATCCAATAGAATTTAGACAAGTTTAGGTTCCTATTGTAACCTTATCATTTAGATTTAACATTAAGTTAAATAATTTTACTTTTCTTGTGTCTTCTTGTGTTCTTATACTATAAGGTTAATAAACTTACTATAAGCATCCAAACGAACCCCAAGTTGTTTATTATTAATATATATAACCTTATCTAAGTCATTTGACCAAACCTTAGATTTTTAGGAATAAAATAACAATTAATAATATAATATTTGTTTTAAAAACTATTTTATGTCAATTTTAACACTATTTAGTAATTAATATTTGTGAAAATCATAAAAGAATGATTAGTTCGAAAAAAGTTAATTAAATCAATACTAACATTTCATATTAATCTATAAAATTAGTGGAATTCATAAAAAGTGTCAAATTACATTTATTTTGGTGTTTATAACATCAATTATGTCAATATTTCATTAATAAGATAATTATTGCATCATCTTTGTGTCATAAATAAATTAACTTATTTAATGTCTAAAAATTACAAATAAAATACCATTATGTAGGAAATCGTTTTATATTTCTAATGAATATTTATAGTCGAATTGATATTATGTATAACCCCATATTAAAAATGATTTACTTATTAAACTATGATTTTAACTATTTTAACCCTTCTTTAAATAAATTAATAATAAATGTCCTAATCTAATCCAAGTGGGCCTAAATGGTCATATTTTATTCCTAAGGTTGTTTTTGGTCGAATTACACTTGTCCAGTAGAATTATGACATGTGTTAGGGTAATAATAATATCATTTTTACCCTTAATTATCCTATTTACTTTTAACCTTAGTAAAAAAAAGTAAAAAGTTACTATTCACCAAAAAAATATTTTCATCTCATTGAACCACATTTTACTTACTGACATCAACCGTGTCTCTCGGATTTTCGAAATTCCACTCACAGAAGCAGTAAAATTAAGTTTTATGAAAAATTCAGTTTTTTTAACTACCACTTAGTGGTTTCACTATTCATCAAAAATTGAAAGTTTTCAGAAAAATACCAAAATTTCACCATAGGCTAATTTCGATATTATGAATCCAAAAATGAAGTCCATTTTGAAAAATAAAATTTATAAAATTTCAAAAATTGGTTATTACTATTCATAACGGCTAGTTTTAATAATATTTTAATAGTATATCATTGTTTAGTGAAACTTGGTATTGCGTACGACGCAAGCTATCGAGGAAGGTCGTGATTTCGTGTAAAGCAATACAAGCAAGTGTTGTGCATAGAAAAAGATTCCTTTGATGATTTATATAACATAAAAGTCTCGGGTGTTACATTCTACCCCCCTTAAAATGAATTTCGCCCTCGAAATTCGTCACTTTGTAACAAACAGATGAGGATACCTCTCCCTCATCATATCCTCAAGCTCCCATGTAGCTTCTTCTAATTGGTGGTTCCTCCATAAAACTTTCACCAATCGAGTGGTCTTGTTTCGTAGGACTTTTTCACTACGATCCAGAATCTCTATCAGTTGTTCTTCATAAGAAAGATCTTGCTCCAATGGTACAAGTTCTGAGCTGAGTACATGTGAAGGATCAGGTATGTACTTTCTCAGGAGAGATACATGGAACACATCGTGAACTTGAGAGAGATTCGGTGGAAGCACCAATCGGTAAGCTACCTTCCCAACACGATCCAGTATTTTGAAAGGACCGATGTATCTAGGGCTCAACTTCCCCTTCTTTCCAAATCTCATGACCCTCTTCCAGGGAGATATTCGTAAGAACACTTTATCACCCACTTCAAATTCTAGGTCTTTTCTTCGGTTGTCGGCATAACTTTTCTGTCGACTTTGATCTGCTCTTATGAGTTGTTGAATAGATCTGACATTTTCTGCCATTTCATCAATGAGATTAGGTCCTAATAGCTTTCTTTCCCCAACTTCATCCCAGCAAGTTGGAGTCATGCATTTCTTTCCATAGAGAGCTTCATAAGGATCCATCTGAATACTGGAGTGAAAGCTATTATTATAATAAAATTCCACCAAAGGTAGGTGTTGATCCCAAACACCTTTGAAATCCATAGAGCAAGCTCTCAACATATCTTCTAGAGTTTGAATTGTTCTCTCAGACTGACCGTCTGTCTGAGGATGATAAGCAGTGCTAAAACTTAACTCTGTATCCAGAGTATGCTGAAGACTTCGCCAGAACTTCGAGGTAAATCTCGGATCCCGATCAGATATAATAGAAAGTGGTACTCCATGCAATCTTACCACTTCCTTTACATATATCCTGGCAAGCTGATCCAGAGAGAAATCCTCTCTAATAGCAATTAAGTATGCAGATTTTGTAAGACGATCAACTATGACCCAGATAGCATTATTGCCTTTGGATGTTTTAGGAAGACATGTGACAAAGTCCATAGTGATGTTTTCCCATTTCCATTCGAGTATGGGTAATGGTTGTAACATCCCCTTAGACTTCTGTCTCTCAGCTTTAACTTGTTGACAAACCAAGCATCGAGAGACATATTCAGCAACATCTCTTTTCATGCCATCCCACTAGAAGTATTATTTCAGGTCCCTATACATCTTCGTGCTTCCAGGATGAATAGAGAATGAAGAACTATGAGCCTCATCCAGTAGCTCCTTCTTTAATTCGGGGATGGGAGGAACACAAACTCGAGTCCTGAACTTTATTATCCCATCACAATCAAGGTTGAATTTAGGAACATTTCTCACCTTCTTTTATAACTCGACATCTTCTTTCTGTGCCTCTTTAATCATCACATGTATAGATGGTTGGACATTCATTTGAGAAAGATACTATTTTTCCTCTTTCATTATAATTCCAAGATACATCCTTTGTAAATCCATAAATATTGGATCTTTTGTGATCCTCATCATGGATAAACTGGCATGGTCTTGTCGACTTAATGCATCTGCCACCTTGTTTTCTTTCCCAGGGTGGTAATGGATTGAGCAGTCGTAATCCTTAATCAGCTCCAACCCTCTTCTTTGACGCATATTCATCTCCTTTTGTGTGAAAATATACTTTAAACTTTTATGATCAGTATAAATATCACACCTTTCACCATAAAGGTAATGCCTCCAAATCTTTAATGCAAAGATTACCACAGCTAACTCCAAATCATGAGTTGGGTAATTTTGATCATGTATTTTCAACAGTCGTGAGGCATAAGCTATCACCATATCATTTTTCATAATAACACACCCCAATCCCTTCTTGGATGCATCACTGTAGATCACAAACCTTTCTCTACTACAAGGTAGTGTGAGCACAGGTTCACTGGATAACCTTCTTTTCAACTCCTTGAAATTCTCTTCACATTCCTCCGTCCAAACAAACTTAACTCCTTTCTGAGTCAACATGGTGAGTGGATTAGATAATCGTGAAAAATATTTCAAAAAACGTCGATAATATCCATCCAAACCAAGAAAACTTCGGATCTCGGTTACTGTTGTTGGTCTCAACCATCTTTTGATAACCTCTGTTTTTGCTGGATCCACAGATATCCCCTCCTTTGAGATTATGTGACCCAAAAATGCAACTTTTTGAAGCCAAAATTAACACTTGGTAAATTTGGCATAAAGCTTCTCCTTTCTCGGGGTCTTCAATATAATTATCAAGTGATCTTCATGTTCTTCCTTGCTCTTTGAATAGACAAGAATATCGTCTATAAAGACTACCACAAACTAATCAAGATAGTCTCTAAAGACTCTATTCGTTAGATCCATGAAGATAGCGTGGGAATTAGTAAGACCAAATGGAATCACTATAAATTCATAGTGTCCATACCTTGTACGGAAAGCCGTCTTTGGTATATCCTCCCTTTTGACCCTTAATTGATGATACCCTGAATGAAGATCAATCTTGGAAAATTATTGATCTCCTCGTAGTTGGTCAAATAAGTCATCAATGCGTGGGAGAGGATATTTGTTCTTGATAGTGATCTTGTTAAGTTCTCGATAATCAATGCAGAGTCTCATTGATCCATCCTTCTTCTTAACAAACAGAACAGGTGCTCCCCAAGGTGACACACTAGGGAGTATGAAACCCTTATCAAGATTCTCTTGGAGTTTCTTCTTCAATTCCTGCAACTCAATTGGGTCCATTCTATAAGGTGTCTTTGAAATAGGCAAAGCACCCGTTACGAGTTCTATTGAAAACTCAACTTCACGATTCGGTGGAAGACCCGGTAATTCATCCGGAAAGACATCATCAAACTCCCTTAAAATGGGCATATTCTTAATTTTGAGTTTCTCACCAACCATTTGAGATAAATAACCTTCATTTAGTGGAATCAAGACCCACAAAATGGAAGAAATTTCCACTGGAAGGTTATGTTCATCCTTGCATCGATAGACGATCATAGATTGATCTGGAATATGAAATGTGAATTCCCTTCTTTGGAAATTGATATGAGATCCATGTAGAGAAATCCAATCCATGCCAAGAATCACATCAAATTCCACTATAGTAAGGATCAAAATATTTGCAGGAAGCACTTTCCCACAAACTTCAATCGGAGAAGAATTATAAACTTTTGATGCGACTATTGTGCCATTAAGGGTTGTCACAGCTAACTCAACATCTAACTGTTGAGGTAATACGGTGATATCCTTAGATAATTCTTCAGAAATAAAGGAGTGGGTGGATCCAAAATCAAATAAAACATTTTCTACTTTAGAGTGGATGTTAAGTGTACCTTTCACCACATCGTTATCGTACTCCACATCGCTGATAGAAATTTCATGTGAATTTCCTTTGTCTTTAGCCTTAAGAGTTTGTTGACGTCGACCATCATCATCAACCCTTGGATTAGGGCATTTATTGGCATAATGTCCCATCTCCTTGCACTTGAAACATTGAAGTGTAGTAGGTTCATTCTGTGTATCCCTTCCTTTGTTTGCATCATTAGACATCTTATTCCCATCATCGTGGCATTCAAATGCCCGATGACCTTCCTTTCCACATTTGAAACATTTACTTGTCCCTTTAAGACAACTCCCTCCATGTTTCTTTCCACACTTTGAGCATAAGGGAAAGCTCATATTCTTTTCATTGTGCTCTTTAGATTTTCCTTTGAATTCCATTTTCCTCTTCTTATCAAACCCATATGACTGATGAGTTACTCCAATCTCCATCTCAACTTTGAGAGAACATCGAACGATTTCCTCATTGCTATTGAAGTCCCTTATGGCTAAGGCCCTTCGAAGACTTGGTTTTAAGCCACTAAAGAATCGATCGATCTTACTCTCAGGTTGGATAATAATACCAGAAGCGTACCTTGAAAGTCTTGTAAAATTTGCTTCATAGGTACCAACAGATTCATCATCCTTTTGCTTCAGTTCAAGAAACTCTTTCTCCATCTTTGTTCGGAGAATACGAGGGAATTACTTATTGAAAAATAAGTTCTTGAACTCGTCCCATTCCATGGACTCAATTTCAACCCTTTGCCTCGTATTCTTAATAAGATTCCACCATTGATCAGCATCACCTTCCAAACGATACACTGCTAAGATGACTTTATCATGCTCAGAACATTGAAGAACTGAAAATATCTTTTCAGTAGTACTAATCCATTTTTCATCAACTAATGGATCAGTAGACCCTCTGAATGAAGGTGGACGCTGTCTCATGAAGGATTCAACGGAATGTTGCTCCTTCCTTTGCTCGTTTGGAAGTCTTGCATGATTCATAGCTTGAGAAAGTTGTGTGAGCATGGCTACAAGATTTTTCATTCTAGCTCCCATAACGTTTGGTTTCTCAGGGGGACAATCATTGCATTGCCCGTCGCATTCCGCATTAACACAGTTCCTTCGGTTTCCAGTCATTGACTAAAACCAAGAAGAATAGTGTGAGCAACACTAATTATAATAGGAAAACCACATAATCAAGAATAAAATTTCACACTTAAGGTCTTATCCTAGGTTATTCATGGACATTTCTAAAACACTAAGATTGTGTTTTATGCTTATACTTATCCTTAGGGTTCTTACTAAGGCTTTCACATCCTAGTTTCCAAAGGTTGACTATACCTTTCCTCTGATACCAACTATAACGACCCATACTTTACATACATTGTTAATACTTCAAAATTGAAGCATACTTATTACAACATATAACAAAACCACGAAAGGACCGTATAGGTATAGTGTCTTTAGAAACTGGGAAACATAAACAACTGGTTCATAAAGCATCTACTTTGCCTCCCATTTATTTCATCATATCTAGAGTCCCTTTTTGGAATATTCTACTTAATAACCTTCTTCCTGACCTGGGGAAATAAAACATACAAAAGGGTGAGCTCAAATGCTCTGTAAGGGTAAACAAAAGAAATATCAATCACATCATATACATAAGCACATAACTTTTGGAAATCTTAACCTGCAAAAGAGATCATAATTTCATAACATGGGATAAATCAAAGTAGTGAAATGTAATCCCAATAATCATAACTTAAAACATGAAACGTTGTGGAATACACACATAATCATAGAGAATCATTTCTTATTAGTCAAGACTCATTGCCAAGACTATCTTAGTGGAAAAAGTCCATTTCTGAACCGAGTTCACTCATCATTTCAGTCCTGTTTCACTAAACCGGTATAACCTACCGTTCCATCCATGTCTATCTCATGAGATATAAAATCTTTACCCAATGCATTTGAGGGAGATATAGGTCCCACCCATCTCATAATGATACCATTCTTATGTGTGCCACAAAATCATAAATCCTACATCATTGCATAACCAATGTAATAAAAATGGGAATCTTAAACATCATGACATCATAAAACAATTCATATAATATAAAGGAATTCATAATAATATTTCCATCACAACATAATCAAGTAAATGTAATAATAGGGAAAGAAACAGAACCCTATATTATCTTAGATGGAAAATAATTTTGATAAAACACTTGAACTCCATTCTTGAGGAAAATATCCTTTCTACTTCAAAAACATTTTCCTTTCTTAACATGTCATACAATTTTAAACTAAAAGAATTTGATTAAAAATAAACTTTAAAACATGTAAAGTAATATTCTTGGAATTAATGTGTTAAAAATTCATTCATTCCTTATAAGTTAAAAAAACATTCTTCTTGTACTTTTGTCGGAAAAGTCAAAAAGTACCTCGTACGAAAAACGACAAAAGATTCCTTTCATATCTTTCACTAAAAACTCAACAAAGGGTAAAATTGGATATAAACTATTGTAAAAGGATATAAATATTACATATTGAGGAAACATGGATGTGGATTATAAAATACACCCCAGTAAATACTAAAGTATAAACAATCTCGGATAAAAATGAGATTGTGATATTTTCCTTACCTTAGGTCTGATATGCTTTGTACGTGTCTGAACCTCCTGTATAATGATTTAAATAATTTTATTGACTTATTCCAGAATCATACTTATTTTTATGATATCATATTTGGTCATATTCTTAGCTTCTTAGTAATAATATTTCATTACTACTTGTTATTCGGGTGATTATAACTTTTTGTTCTTATGCGTGTTTTGTCGAATAGATTCTTATTATTCTCTTTAGGTTATAGATACCTCATTTCCAGAATAGAATTACTGTAATATATATCATATTCATTCATTAAATTCATTTATATAATCATTATGAAATGAAGATCATGTAGAACGAGTCGCATCACATCGTGGAGACGGTATTCCGTACGTACGCACGAGCGATGATATCATTCCCATAATCGTGGAATTGTATTGGAGTGTATGTATACTATTTCAGAATCAGTATCACTTTATAATCGTCATATATCGTCATTATTTACACCATTATACCCATCCAAGTAAGGTGGTGGTGGAAAATATATTACACCACGGCGTGGAGACGGTATTCCGTACGTACGCACGCGCGGTGATTTCTTTTTCTGTAGGATGGATAGATGGTGAAATATGGTTGTTTCATACTTATAATAACATATCTATATATTATTGATACTGATGTTATTACTTCATAGTGAAACAACTAAATAATAAGAAGTGGAAGAAGAAATAAAGATGAAAGAATCGGTAACGGACATTACCTCTTCTTTGAAGTGCTTCTTTGAGACCTCCTTTTAGGGCACCAAAATTGGTCTTTTAAGAAGACCAGGACCTCTAGGATGTCTCTAGGGAAGTGGAGAGGAGAAAGTGTCAGGGTTTTTCCGAGCTTGAAGTCTCAATGTGGTGTGAGGAAGAGAGGGAGGAGGTGCCCTTTTATAAGGGAGGAGAGGGGCTCCTTTGAAAAAACTAAAAATATTATTTTATTATAAAGTCATGTTCGGTTTTAAATAGCTCCAAATTGATTTATTTAGAAGCTAAGGTGGGTATGGGTCGAAATCCTCTCATCCAATAGAATTTAGACAATTTTAGGTTACTATTTTAACCTTATCATTTAGATTTAACATTAAGTTAAATAATTTTACTTTTACCGTGTCTTCTTGTGTTCTTATACTATAAGGTTAATAAACTTACTATAAGCATCCAAACGAACTCCAAGTTGTTTATTATTAATATATATAACCATATCTAAGTCATTTTTCCGAACCTTAGATTTTTAGGAATAAAATAACAATTAATAATATAATATTTGTTTTAAAAACTATTTTATGTCAATTTTGACACTATTTAGTAATTAATTTTTGTGAAAATCATAACCGAATGATTAGTTCTAAAAAGGTTAATTAAATCAATACTAACATGTCATATTAATCTAGAAAATTATTTTAATTCATAAAAAGTGTCAAATTTCATTTATTTTGGTGTTTATGACATCAATTATGTCAATATTTCATTAATAAGATAATTACTGCATCATCTTTGTGTCATAAATAAATTAAATTATTTAATGTCTAAAAATTACAAATAAAATACCATTATGTAGGAAATAGTTTTATCTTTATAATGAATATTTATAGTCGAATTTATATTATATATAACCCCATATTAAAAATTATTTACTTATTAAACTTTGATTTTAACTATTTTAACCCTTCTTTAAATAAATTAATAATAAATGTCCTAATCTAATCCAAGTGGGCCTAAATGGTCATATTTTATTCCTAAGGTATTTTTTGGTCGAATTACACTTGTCCAATAGAATTAGGACATGTTTTAGGGTAATAATAATATCATTTTTACCCTTAATTACCCTATTTACTTTGAATCGTGGTAAAAAAAAGTAAAAAGTTACTATTCACCAAAAAATTATTTTCATCTCATTGAACCACATTTTTCTTACTGACATCAACCGTGTCTCTCAGATTTTCGAAATTCCGCTCACAGAAGCGGTAAAATTATGTTTTATGAAAAATTCAGTTTTTTTAACTACCACTTAGTGGTTTCACTATTCATCAAAAATTGAAAGTTTTCAGAAAAATACCAAAATTTCACCCTAGGATAATTTCGATATTATGAATCCAAAAATGAAGTCCATTTTGAAAAATAAAATTTATAAAATTTCAAAAAGTGGTTATTACTATTCATAATGGCTAGTTTTAATAATATTTTAATAGTATATCATTGTTTAGTGAAACTCGGTATTGCGTACGATGCAAGCTATCGAGGAAGGTCGCGATTTCGTGTAAAGCAAGACAAGCAAGTGTTGTGCGTAGAAAAATATTCCTTCGATGATTTATATAACATAAAAGTCTCGGGTGTTACAGGGGATCTATTCCATTTAATATTGACGATGTTGGTTGATTGATTGCTAAAAATTTGAGGCTTCTATGATTGGCATTGTTTGTCATTGGGATAAGGATTATTTCATATTTTGTTTCCCTCTGAAGATTTAAAATCGCAAGCATGGGGACATGGATTTGTCTCCTTGAAACCATAATTTATTCATGCTAAAGAATAGGATTAAATTTTTGACCCTCTGAATGCCATAAATTCCTCTGTGTAGGTTTAGATTAGAGTTTATGGATTACATTGGATTCTTTGGCATCCAAGAATCCTCTATGATGTTGCGATGTCACTTGGATTACCCATAAATATGGATAAAGTCATTGAAGATGCAAGGTATGAGAATTTTCTTATGTTTTTGGTTTAAATTGAACTAAGTTCAATAAAGTTTGACTGAGTATTGTTATCTACTGATGATTTAGATTACAAATTAATGATTTTCTATGAATGAATTCCCAAATTTTGTCTGTAATGTTGGTTAATCGTCCATGAATGAGACACTTACAAGAAACTAATGGTATGTGAATTGTTCTCTACTCATGGGCTTAATAAAAATATATGTGTAAAGAATGGTGTTAAGTCAACTTGGTCTGGTTTAGTGCTTGTTCTGGATATTGTACCTGATGTTTCTAATGAAGACAACATAATTGATTAGCATGAATCTGAGCAGAATAATTCATATGTATCTGTATAGGCCACTGGTTTGGAAAATACCTATGTGCAGCTGGTAATTGAATCTATTGTTCCTTAGAAACATATTGAAGATGATGCAGTACATGATGATGTAGGCATGTCTTTTGGGAAGATGGGGAGTGCTAGAATGAATGTTTTTCTAGAACCTAGAGGCACTAGTGCAGCCTCTGTGTAACGCTCTGATAGGAAGACACTATGTTCAGACATTGTATCTGGTAAAGAACTCAATGCAAGCGAGGTGAGACAAACACATAATGTTCTAAAATCCAGTGTTTTGGATGCATTTTCTCTATTAGAAATAATGGAACTCATTGAGAGGGAAGAAGTTGTGCAATCCATGGTTAGCGAGATTCATAAGGGGAAGAAGAAAGTGGATAATTAAGGGTTTCAAATGATTTCAAGGAAAAATGGATTTTAGTAAGATTCACCTAAAGTATCCCAACAAAAATAGTAAATTTCCACTTATGTTAATAGTTTTAAGGTACTTGATTCTTTGAATGATGATGTAACTCATGTTTCTAAAGACATACTAGATGCTGAAATGGGTGAAAATTATGTGACTATGTAGTATCAAACTTGGGGAAAGGGTAGGCATCCAAAGGGTCGAGGCCTAGGATGTGGCCGAGAGGATGTTACTTGAGTATGTGGATGATGTGTTTCTTATGGATATTCCAGGATCACCCTGAAGTAGTTGAATATTAAGGATAAGTACACTGCGCTCTTCAAACAGTAGAATTCACAGTCAGAGTGGGAATTTTATGATGCTAAAGTCTCTAATCATGTCTCTGATCAAGATCACAGTGATGCTTGAACTATCATTTTTTTCTTATGTATATGGATTTTCCCCTATTTTATCCCATCATTCCTCTCTTGTACTTGTTATATTTTCTTCAATTTTAATAAATGGTTATGAGTTTCAGCTTCTGGATACACAAGTTTTGTTAAATGAAAAATATACAATGTTGAAATTATAATATAATTATTTAAAATAAAATTAATATATCATATATGCCTATAAAATTAATGGAAATTATTATATCTAGAAAACTATATTACTTTTAATATTTTAAAATTCATTTTGTATAATTTTTTATTAACAAAAGAAATATTATATCTGTGTTTCATAATAAATTTATGAAATTATATAATTTCTAAAAAAATTAAATAAATTTTAATAATAAAAAATAACATTATTAAACTAAAAATAGACACTTATAATTATTCATAACTTTATTTGTCTATGTGTGAACACATAAGATAAATTTAAAGCTAAGAGAGTGGCATTTTGTAATATTCATTGATTTAAATATTATATAGATAATTTTAATCAACAAGTGTCCATTAAACAACATAAATTTGAGCCTAATGTGATAAGGGTAGAGTTTTATTCATACAATAATAGTTAGTATGAAATATTATTGTCTTATCAATTATTATTTTCTTATATTAACCCGATACACCCTTTACCGAGGTGATACATTTTACCACTGTTGCTATTCAAATTGATCGAAAATAAAAGTGGAATATTTTCCAAAATGAGAATCTTGTGATTGAAAATATTGAACACATATTATAAAATTTAATTTCTAAAAGTGGAATAAAATAATTTTAAAATTTTCAAGCAACACGTGTTCAAAACCGCTTTTATTAAAAATAACTTTTTAAGATTAAAAACTGGTATATTCATATCCCATGCTTAGAAAAATATTTAATAAATAATAAAATGATAAATTGAATATAATATATTAATTTCATTAAAATCATTCACCAATATGAGTAATTTAATTTATTAAGAGAAAAAATAAATTGTGTGCATAAAAACAATTTATTCGAAAACATGACTTTTATGTTTAAAAATGATTTTATAAAAAATTAAGATAGATAATTTATTGCAATAAACATAATTTGAGTATTTAAAATACATTAGAATTAATTTTACATTGAAAACATTTTTAAAAAAATGGAACTTTTTACGTACTTTAAACAAATATATAATTTTCAATAAAATTTATCATTTTTCTCTATTCACTTAAAAAACAAATTTTACCAAAACAAATCCTATAAATATACCTTAGGATAATTTTTTTATGATGATTTCAAAAAAAAATTAGTTAGTTTTATGATATAAAGTTTTTAAAAGTCTCAAATATTAAATATAATATTTTATCACAAATAACAATAAAAATCTTTTTGATGGAAACCTATTTTTAAAATTTAATATAACTTTTCAAAAAATTGAATGCATATTTCATAAGAATAAATCAATAAATTTATATTTAGTATGATCTATTTATATATATCATAAATTAGTTAATTATATTTATACCCATCAATTTAATGTCTAGGTTATAATGGTCATGTAACAATATTTGAATACTATGATGTGGTTCCTTTAAACTCATTGTTAAATGTAACACAATTTTTAAAGAAATTAAATTTATTTGAAAAAAATATATTTCATAATATCTCAAGGTGTTACAAATATCCATTTCCAAGATATTTCACTCACATTTATTTTCCTCATGTCACACTACTGATAAAAAAAATTCCTTAATTATCTTTAAAATCATTGTTATTTCCAAATGAAGGGCTTAAACCAATATTCATAGGAAAACCTAAACATTCAACCAACATAGTGTGCTCCAACTATTATGGTGAATTGTTCACAAATATTTATGTTTTTATGACTGACCAATACATACCTCTAGACTAACTCCCACCACCCTTTAAATCTTTTCACAACTCCACCTATGTAATGTGTTTATAAAACATCGACTTGTACAAGTCTTCATGAGTAATGCAGACCACCAGACTTAGTGTGGATCGTCCCTAGACAAGCACTAAACTGCCTCCTCTCGTCCAAGAATGATTTTACTAGCTTTAAAAACACTGCAAAATTTGAAATTAAAGAAAACACTAAAAAACTTCCCTCCCTTGTGACTAGTCCCACATTATAGCTCACCACATAACCTCATTTTCTGATCACCCACACCACCACCAAATATCAAAATTAAATATATTTATAAAATCATATAATTCAATATATATATATTTATTTATTTATATTATATATTTAAATAAAATTTTAAAATATTTTATTTATATATCAATTTGTATAATCTAATTATATAGTATATTAAAATACATTATAATAATTTTTTATTAATTAAAATGATGTTAATAATGTTATATATAATAGTATAATATATTAAAATAAAATTTACAATACATTTTTCTCCTATAAGTATCCATATAATTAAACATATATGTTATAGGAAAATATATATATATATATTTAGGTATTTGGGGTTAAAATTATGATGAAACACACATACGATACACCCCCACAATTGAGTAGGTAGGTCATACCCCCACCCCCCAAGGATAGACCATATTTTCATACCCTCTTATTTATTATATATATGGCCCATAAAACCTTAATATATGACTCATATGGACCTTCCTCACCATGTCCCTACCTACCTACACAACCCAACCTTTAGACCCCTCATTAAAGGACAACACGTGCCCCAAATTTTATCATCTCTAATTCCCTGAAATAATAGATCATCCATTCACAATCCGGGATGTTGACACCTAGATTTTTTTCCATGCATTGCAATCAAGTAATGGAATGAAGCAAGGGGTATATTGGTCTTGAATTAAAACACATTTTGGCAGTTTCTCCCTCTCCAATCAACAAAATCCCCTCTCCAAATTATAATATTATTTTATATATTAAACAAATAATAAACTTTGTGATATGTTTTAAAACATGATATATATTTAAATGAAATTATATTTGTCTTATATAAAAAAATTATTATGCTTTACTAAAAAATGACCAAATAATATGTGTTTAATTTTGTGATTATTTTAGTAAAATGAATATATTTTTGTTAATATTTTCAAGTGCGTACATTTTTAAAAAAAATTAAATATTAATGAGTAGATTTTAATTAAAAAATTATTATATTTGTAATTAATATATATTTTTTTTTGTTTAAAAAATTATGTTTCATCTTTAAAAAACAATTAAATATAAATATGTGATAAAAATATACTTTTTAATCATTTATGAGAAAATTAATATATTTTCTTTGATATCTTTAAAGTCATACAGTTTTTTTAATGCATGAAATAATATTGATTTTATTGTATTGTAAATATAATTATTATTTTAAATTAAAGGAAATATTTGCGTAAAAAATGTTTATTCCATTTAAAAATGACAAAATAATTTATTTTGTAATCATTAAAAATTTTATGAAGACTTTATTTGAGCTATCTATTTGATTTTTTTTATTAAATTCTTCATTGAATATTGGTGTAAGTTTCTAATTTACACTAGAATGTTTCAAAGGAAGTTTCACTGGAATTTTTAGTTTAAGTTCCACTAATACTTCCTCTTAATAAATTTATAATTATTATTAGTATAGATGTTGAATAAAATATATTATATATATTATATATAATTTCATTTAATATAAATTTGTTTATTAAAATTTAATATGTATTAATATATTCTATACTTTTATAAAGATATACTTTTTTTTATTGTGGAACATACATTGAAACTTTATTTGGAAATTTCATTGGAACCTCCACTGGAACTTCCACTGGAACCTCCACTAGAACCTCCACTGGAACTTCCACTAGAACCTCCACTAGAATTTCCACTAGAACCTACACTATAACTTCCACTCAAACATCCACTGAAACTTGGAACCTCCACTGGAACCTCCATTTGAAACTCCACTAGAACCTCCACCTGAACCTCCATTGGAACGTCCATTGAAACCTCCACTCGAACCTCCACTAGAAATTCATCTTAATAGATTTATAATTTTATTAGTATAGATGTTGAATATAATATATTACATATATTATATATAATTTCATTTAATATAAATTTATTTATTAAAATTTAATTTTTATTAATTATATAGTTTTATAAATATGTACTTCTCTTGTATTGTGTAAAATCCATTGAAACTTCAATTGAAAATTCCACTGAAACCTCTATTGGAACTTCCACTAGAACCTATACTAGAACATGGAACCTCCACTAGAACCTCCACTGGAACCTCCACTGGAACTTGTACTGGATCCTCTACTAGAACTTCCTATTAATAGATTTATAATTGCTGTTATAATATATGTTGAATACAATATATTAGATATATTATATATAATTTTGTTTAATATAAATATAGTTATTAAAATTTAATTTTTATTAATATATTCTATAGTTTTATAAATAAATACTTATGTTTCATTGTGGACCATCCATTGAAACATAAATTGGAAATTCCACTGGAACCTTCACTCCAACCTCCAATGAAAATTCCACTAGAATGTAGACTGAAACTTCCACTAGAACCTCCACTTAAACTTCTACTGGAACCTCCACTAGTACTTCGACTGGAACCTTCACTAGAACATCGACTGGAACCTCCATTGGAACTTCCACTAGAACTTTCATTAGAACCTGAAACCTCTACTAGAACCTCCACTAGAACCGCCACTAGAACCTCTATTATAACCTCCACTCGAACTGGAACCTACATAGGAACTTCTTCTAAAACCTTTACTGGAACCTCCTATTAATAGATTTATAATTGTTATTAGTATAGATGTTGAATAAAAATGAGAGTTTTTCTTCAAATTGGTATTTTTATTTTTAGTTCCTTTATAAAGTATATTATTTTTATGCCATTAAAAATTTATAGCATAAAAATGTTTATACATTTATAAAATAATGACTTTCTCTTTAATTTAGAAAATTTTATTATTTTCAAACAATATATTTAGAAAAAAAATTAATGTAATAATGTTATGTTATAATTTTCTAAGTGATTATTTATAATTTGTTTCATAAAAAATATTTTTTAAACTTGAAAATATTTATTGTTGTTTACAACATTATTTAAGAAATAAAAAATTAAAATGTTTTAAAAAAATATTAATTTATAGGAAATTTATATTTTCATTGTTATTGTTTTTTTATAAATTGATATTTTTTAATTATTAATTTATATCACAATTTGTTTATAGATTTTTTTGTTTTTGATATGTGTATGTTTTGTATAATATTTTTTATATTTTATTATATCAATGTTTTTTATAAGTTTTTTTATATGTTATTTTTTTGTAATTTATATAATTTTTTATAGCATTTAAAATAGTATTTTATTATTTAGAATTTTAATTTTTTGAAATGTTTATTTTTTATAATTTTTTTATATTTTTTCTTAATGGGTTGAATTTTTTTATGATGTATTATAACTATATGGAATTGATAAAAGCGGGGGGACAAATAGATTTTTGTATATATTCTAGCAATCCATTTTTGTAAAAACAATTACACTTGAACGGTTGTCATTTTTTTTTGAACACTCATCAACATGTATTATGTATTGGATTTTCCAATAAACCCCATAATAAGAGATGAAGTTATTCCCAGATTCCCCCATGATCATTTTACTATTTCTTCCTATATAAGAATTCCCTATCACTTCCTTCATCATCATCTGTCAGTCATCACCCCAATTCCATCTGAAGCATCTTATTTGGATCTGGAGTATTGCCTACAAACCACAATCGCCTCAACTAGAATGCATGATATAACCAACACAAGCATCCATCCATGCACTCTGTCACAACTCATGCCAGCCAGATCTGTAATAATTCCATCATCTCCCATCACCGTAAAAACACACCATTGTTGGGGTCATCACCCCCTGTACCATCATCACAAACTATTGTTGGGGGAAATCTCCTCCCTACACACCATTACTGCCCTTCATCTTCACCGACAGTGCAACCCTAAATCATACCTACATTTTTTCACTGACTAAATCCATCCCTAAATCCTTAGACTAAGGTCCCTCTATCATAACCATCATCCATTGTCAAAGTGATAGCCCCCATAATCGCACCCTAAAGTGGCCTTCAACTATACAAGCCTACATAAAAGGCCTAAAAATGAAATATACCTATATATTAGCCTCTCAAATGTCAAACAGGTGAGTATAGGATAATGTATCCTACCAACCACCATCACTGTCACCACTGGTTCACCCTCCTGCACTGCAGCATCTGGATTCACCATTGGTTTCCACCAGATGTTGTGTTTGTCCCATCTCCATGGATTGTTGACGCTTCCCTTTTCCATACCCATCTACATCGAAGGACATTTTCTCCCAAGCCCATGTTGAAGACCACCCAGCAATCCTGGCCACACACACCAGAACCAGAGAACACCCACCATCCCCTCATTCAATTCAGTGGTCATATGTGGCACCAACTGAGTTTTTTTTAATATGTTTTATGAATTTTGTTTTAAAGTGTAGGTTAATTCTTTAAAAAAATATGTCTCCTACCATACCCCATACAGCCTTTAACACGGATCGATGACATGGAAAAGGCGGTGGGGGGATGCCGCCTTTCTCTCAGCTTCTAATAAAAGGGAAGCCCCCCCCCCTCATTCTCCTTACTTCAAATTTTCCCCATCTCTCTTAAATACAATGCTTCTATCTCTAAAAAATCATTTTTTCATTTGGTGGAGTCAATGGTCCAAAAGAAGGAGTTTTTTGTGAATGATCATCTATAAGTATTTTTTTATTTAATTTAATGTTATTTATTTATTTAATTTAATTCTTTTTAGTTCTAAATATTTTATTTTTTAAGTAGTTTAGTTAGTTATAAATATTTTTTTTATTATGTTGTTTAATTAGTTAAATATAGTTTGGAGTAATAATTATTATTATTAATGGTTAATAATAGATTAAGTATAGAATAACTTAAGATTAAGTATTGTGAAATTTTGGTAGCATAAAGATTATATGGTTATCTAAGAAATCAAATATCTATCTGTATACAAACAAGTGGATGTGGCTCTAGCACAGATATACCTAGGGGTAAAACCCAAAAACACTGCATTGAGATAGACTCTAACAGGAATTTATGCATGACAGCGGGCCTTACTGCACTCCTGCTTTGACACTCCTGGGAGATATACTTAATATGATTCATATTTTATTTATAAACTACAAAAATACGTAAGAAAAAAAATCAAATCCGTCTATTTATCAATGATAAAATAATAATTATGATGATATAGAATTAAATGGAAAAGGAAAAATTCATTAAAGAATCAAAGTTATTATTACTAATTGAATTCTTTTTAATCAGTTTTAAAGATGTTATTTATTAAGTAGATTAATTTTTTATATATATTTTATAAATAATACTTTTTATTAGTAATGATTAATTATAGATTAATTAAGGATAACTTAGGATTAAAAATGAATAAATATGATTAGTTAATTATAATTAACTAATTAATAACATATGATTAATGATTAAAGAATAAATAATTAAAGAATAAATTAATAATTATTAACTAGTGATTAAAGAATGATTGATTAGTTAAAAATTGTACTAAGAAACTTTAATATAATTGTTTCGGATATAACAAGATGTTCTAAAATTTTAGTATCATAAAGATTATATAATTTATAAATCGTATTTTTTATTAGTAATGATTAATTATAGATTAATTACCAAATAACGTAGGATTAAATGATTAATACTTGTAATGATTATTTAATAATACTTATCATTGATAAAATAAAAATTATGATTATATAAAATGAAATGGAGAAGAACAAAAACATGAAATTACACATAAATTTTTTACAATAGACAAGAAATACCTTGACATTTTTCAATTAAACATGGTTTAGATGAGATGAGTGTGACTTTGAAAGTGAGGTAAAATCCATTTTATTTTATTTGGTAGATTAATGACATCATCTAAAGATATATACTTAAAAAGTTATTTAAATACATTTAGAAGATATTGTTAAGCTATCAAATAAAAATCAATTGGGTTTTACCTCACTTCCGAAGTTAGGATCATATCATCCAAACCATGTTTTGTTGAAAAATGTTGGTATTTCTTGTATGTTGTAAAACATTCATGTGTTATTTTATGTGTTTGTTCTTTTCTATTATAAAGTTATTTAAGAATGATTAACTAATGATTAACTTAGTAGTGATTAACATGTGATTAAAGAATGATTAACTTAGTAAAAATTGTATTAAGAAACATTAGTATCATGGTTTAGGATATAAGAAAATATTTTAAAATTTTAGTATCAAAAATATTATATAGTTTAGAAATAATAATTATTATTGGAAATGATTAATTATAAATTAATTAGGGAATAATATAGTATTAAAAAAAGAATCCATATAATTATTATATAATGATACTTATGACAATATAAAGTAAAATGAAGAAGAACAAACACATTAAATAACCCATCAATGCTTTGTAATATACAATAAATTCGTTAAAATTTTTCAATAGAATGTGGTTTGGATGAGATGAGTCTCACTTCATACATGAGGTAGAATCAAGGTTATTTTTAATTGATATCTTAATAATATTTTTAATGGATATGTACTTCACTTTTGAACTTTAAAAAGTTTTTTTCCTTCTAATGACATCTAAGATTACATATAAGATATGTCATTAGAAGGTTTAAAGCTTTTGAAAGTTTAAAAGTGAAGTACATATCATTAAAATATGTTATTAAACTCACAATTAAAAATATGATGGATTTTAATCCATATCTAAATTGAGACTCATCTCATCCAAACCACATTTTATTGAAAAATTTCAATGAGTTTATTGTATGTTATAAAGCATTCAGGTGTTATTTAATGTGTTTGTTCTTCTAAATTTCTCTTTATATGATCATAAATTTCATTTTATCAATGATAAATAAACTAAATTGATGTTTACTATTCTTTTTACCTTGGTTTCCAAAACATTTTGTGACTTATATTCTAATAAACTTTTATATAATGAAACGATACTAGAATCTTTTAGGGTATATAAAGGCGTCCTAAAATTACATTCTAATAAATATTATATAGTCAAACATCACTGTTAATATTTGTTACAATATCATAATTTTTATTAAAGAAATATTTTTAACATATAGATCCATGTTTTCTTGTGTGTACTAAAATGGGGAGGTTATTCAAACTGAATAAGGTGCTTATTATAGTATACAACCAATAACAATGGTTAGTACAGCTGATTGTGTAACCATAAGTGACCTTCAAGACTAAATTTTTGGTTCCTTAAATCTGGGAACCGATCAAGAGATCAATTCTATGAGCTACAGTCATTTTCAATTCCCAAAAACACTATGGTATCTAGCTTTTCCATTGGTTACTAATGCGCAGTGGGTCCAAGAAATAAATATATTTTCTCAATGGTCATATGGTACCATGATGGAGTTATATGTTGATGTTTCTACTATACAACAAAAAATTCTAGTTGTACAAAGATATAGACTTACAAGAGTAGTTGAAGATAGTCTACCCCATGAAATTGAGCCTATTCCAAATGATACAGAAAAGGAAAACCTAGATGATCTCCCAGATAAACATTTTAATATTACTTCTGATGAGGATTTTTGTAATGACAGAACATGTGGTGACAACTATTCTGATGAGGAGGTACCAGTAGAAGTTAGGGATGAGGTTTTTAGAAATTAATTAGTTGTATAGTACCCTTCACCTACAATAAATAATCCACCACTCTTTGTATCTTGGTCAGAAGCAATGACATGTGTGCATGAATTTGACAATAATGTTCTCACACTGATAACTGAGTTTCTCAGAGTTGTACCAGATTGGTTTATAGAGTTGTAAAAAACCTTATATGTTGGAAGGAATTTTCCACGTAAATATGCATTATAAAGAATGCTAAAAAGATTTCATATTGAGAGGCACTATAGATATATAGTTCAATAATCATGCCATAGAAAATATCTCATACGATGTGAGAAGTATGTGGATGATTTTACATTTCTCTGAAGGGAGATTCTAGACATTTCATTTGGAGGTTAGATAATGTAAAGGATTGAGGAAACTCATACTTGCATTTAGCCAAGACTAACACAATATAATAACTCGTTAGATGTAGAATTTATGTCATCCATTGTCATTGAGATGATTTGTAGAGACCCAAAGCTTGACGTACATGGACATTACATTACTTTTTAGGAATACTTAATACATAAAAAAACAGACACCAAAGGACCGTAATAGTTTAGTGTCTTTGGAAACTCGGAATATAATCTTCTAATCTTGGTGAAAGATCTTCAACATCTCCCATAATGATTTTCCCCTTTTATTTTCTTACTTAAAACATTTCTTTAAATCCTGGGGAAAATAAAACATAAAAAGGGTGATCTCAAATGCCCAGTTAGGGTAAACATAGAGAACATAAAACAATCCATAATCATTTGAATGCAAAAACTTGAACATAAAATCTAAACATCAAAATCTTGAGCAAAGACATAAATCTTGGAAGTACGCAAGGAATGTATCATAATGGAACATCAATCTTGATAAAATAGCATGGGAATAAATCATGTAATTGTGGCAACCATTCAGAACTTGTTATGATTTCCATATTAGCCAAGGCATTGCTGCCAAGACCATCTTAGTAGACAAAGTCCCTTTCTGAATCGAGTTCACTCCTTGTTCCAGTCCTGTATCACTGAACCGGATTCACTTACCATTCTATCCATGTCTATATCATGAGATATAAATATTTATCCAATGAATTGGAGGGAGATATAGGTCCCACCCATCTCATAATGAAATCATTCTTACTTGTTCCACAACATAAACATAAATCATTCATCATAAACCAAAGAATAAAAATGGGTTTCATAAACATCACCCCATCATAACATGATACATATAAAAAAATGGATATCATTTCATCATAAGAAAAGTGACACCATGTAAATCATAGAGATATTATAATTGAAACATACACATATTAAATAATGTCATCTTAGATGGAAAATGGTTTTGATAAAACACTTTAAAATTATTCTTGAGGAAAATATCCTTTCTTCTTCAAAATCATTTTATTTTTACAAATTGTCATGCTATTTTAAAAGAAAATGATTTTATTGAAAATAATCATAAAATATTGTAGAGTAAACTTCATGAAAATAATGTGTTATTAAACTGTAAAAATCCATTCATGTCGTATAAGATAAAAAAACATTCTTCTCATACTTTTTTCGGAAAATTCAAAAAGTACCTCGTATGGTGAAAAAAAAGAAAGATTCCTTACACACCATATAGTAAAAGTAAAAAATGGCTAAGAAATACTTTAAACATAAATGAAACCATTTTTATAAAATATTTACATGGATGAAAAATATAACCCCAGTAAATACTTACGAATAAACAATCTTTGATAAAAATGAGATTGGAAAAGTTATCCCTTACCTTATGTCTGATATGCTTTGTATGTTTCTGAACCTCCTGTATAATGATTTAAATAATTTAATTTACTTATTAAAGAATCATATTAATTTTTATGATATCATATATGATTCACTTATGACTTTATATTACCCGTTCTTTTGTAAGTTCCATGTTAAAGCAGTGTTTGGGGTAAAATTGTTTCATTTATTGTACGTGTTTCGACTTGTTGTTCTTGATATTATTACTTATATACTAATTTATATAATTCCAGAATGTAAAACATTATTTATATATAATATGTATTCATCATATACATATATATATGATAGATAAATAAATGAAATAAAATACACCGTTCATGGAGACGGTAGGTTGTACGTACGCATGAACGCTGTTTTCGTTTCCTTATTGAATTGAATGGAATTAAGTAGATGAAATACATATGTATATATACATAAATTTAGTATCATTATTATTTCATATATTTCATTATTATTCATTATATATACTTTATAATCATTCATGAATGGTTAACATGGAGAATGAATCTCATCGCGTCGTGGAGACGGTAGTCCATACGTACGCACGAGCGATGATATCATTCCCATGATCGTGGAATTGTATTGAAGTGTATGTATAATATTTCATAATAAATATAACATTCTAATAATCATATATAGTTATTTATTTACACCATTATACCCATCCAAGTAAGGTGGTGGTCGAAAGAAGATTACACCATGGCGTGGAGACGGTATTCCGTACGTACGCACGCGCGGTGATTTCGTTTTCCTTAGGATGGATATAAGGTGAAATAGGGTTGTTTCATATTTATAATAACATATAATTATATAATTAATACTTATTTTATTACTTTATAATGAGACAACTAAATAAGAATAAGTAGAAGAAGGAAGAAACTTGAGACAATCGGAAGAAGAGATTACCTCTTCTTCGACGCACCTCCTTTAAGCTTCCTCTTAAGGAAGTAGAGTTGGTCTTATTGAGAAGAAAATAACTTCCAAAATGTTTATAGGGAAGTGGAGATGAGAAATGGGCAGGTTTTGGCCGATCTTCAAGGCTCAAAAGGGTGTGAAGAGAAGAGGGAATGGGTGCCATTTTTATAAGGCAGGAGAGGGGCACCTTAGGAAAACTTAAAATATTATTTTATAATAAAGTCATATTCAGATTTCAATAGCTCCAAATTTATTTATTTAGAAGATAAGATGGGTATGGGTAGAAATAATCTCATAAAATAGGTTTTATACAAGTTTAGGTTACTATTTTATCCTTATCATTTATATTTAACTCTATGTTAAATAATTTAACTTTTACCGTGTCTTTTTTTTTCTTACACTATATGGTTAATAAACTTACTATAACAAGCCAAACGAACCCCAAGTGGTTAATTATTAATAAATATATCCTTATCTAAGTCATTTGTATGAACATTAGATTTTTAGGAATTAAATAACAATTAATAATATAATATTTTTTTTAAAACTATTTTATGTCAATTTTGACACAATTTGGTACTTGATTTTTTGTGAAAATTATAACAGCATGATTATTTCTAAAAAATTCAATTAAATATATTCTAACATGTCATATTAACCTATAAAATTAGTGGAATTCAAAACAATTCTAAAATTACATTTATTTGGGTATTTATAACATCAATTAAGTTAATATTTCATTAATAAGGTAATTACTGCATCATCATTGTGTCATAAATAAACTAAATTATTTAATGTCTAAAAATTATAAATAAAATACAATTATGTAGGAAATATTTTTATATTTCTAATTACTATTTATAGTTGAATTTTTCTTATGTATAACCTTCTATTAAAAATTATTTAGTTATTAAACTTTGATTTTAACTATTCTAACCCTTCTTTAAATAAATTAATAATAAATGTACTAATCTAATCCAAGTGGAACTAAATGGTCATATTTTATTCCTATGGTTTTTTTTGTCTAATTACAATTATCCAATATAATTAGAACACGTGTTAGGTTAATAATAATATAATTTTTACCCTCAATTACCCTATTTACTTTTAACCGTGGTAAATAAAAGTAAAAAGTTACTATTCACCAAAAATTATTTTCATCTCATTGAACCACATTTTAGTCCTTAATATTAACCGTGTGTCTCGGATTTTCAAAATTCCACTCACAGAAGCAGTAAAAATATGTTTTATGTGAATTTCCAAATTCTCCTAGGTGGTGGGTAAAAGACGGTGAAAAGTTCAATAAAATTTTGTATATATCTAAAATTATTATAAAATGACACCAATGAATTACATTGAACATATATAGATATTATGTATCAATTTTTACCTAAAATAAATTTAAATAAAATAAATAATTATTTAAATAATTAAATAGTAACCTAGTGTTTTCACTATTCATCAAAAATTGAATGTTTTCAGAAAAATACAAAAAATTCACCCTAGGCTAATTTCCATATTTTGAATCCAAAAATGAAGTCCATTTTGAATGATAAAATTTATAAAAGTTCAAAAAGTGGGTATTACTATTCATAATGGCTAGTTGATATAATATTTTAATAGCATATCTTTGTTTAGTGAAACTCGGTATTGCGTTCAACACATGCTATCATAGAAGGTCGTGATTGCATGTAATGTAAGCCAAGTCAGGGTTGCGTGTAGTGAAATACTCCTTTTTTGTTGTGTATAACAGAATCCAACCATATTTCATTTATACATTGAATATATATATATATACACTCAGTGTTACATAGAATACCAACTATAAAATGAACATAAAATTGTGTGTAACATGATCCAAGAATAGTGTTGCGTATACTGCAAGCTAATACTGTCTTGCGTATAGTACAATCTAAACTTGGTGCAGTGTATAATAGAAGACATCAATGAAATTAAAAGAATATTTTTCATAAAATCTCGGGGTGTTGCATTTTATCCCCCTTAAAATGAATTTCACCCTCGAAATTCATCGGGGTTATAAATGGTTTACTACTTGAAATTTTATTTTATAGATACCCACATTGTAAAAAGTAATACCAAAACATGAATTTAAAAACTAAATTATGAAACATAATGGTTATGCATATTAAATAATCACTCGGTTTCCACATAAGAGAACATAGGTGAAAATATGGATATGGAAGAGAAATATAACCGTTAACTTCTGGTGAAGAGTGGTAGAGGACATGGCTATGAAAAATCCAACAATCACAAAGTCATAAATTTTTGATGATTTAAGGTACCATCTGATTCATTAGATATAAGAGAACTAGGACAACATTTTTGGTTTTCAAGATCATTTCCCTAAAGTTGAATAATTTTTTAATTAAAAGAAATACTCACTTGATTTTGGTACAATCTCAACATTGCCCGTGCCTTTAACAATTTTCACTTCATTTCTTAAAGAAATGAAGTTGAATTTTTCTTTCGTGAAGTGTTAGCAGATCATGCGATAGAATGATAGGTCATTCCATCTGTCTCAAACATAGGGTTAGAAAAATTTATATACATAAGTCCATCTATGGTGAGATTAATCAGATATGGTTCCAAAATGGACTTATACTTCATCTATAATCCTTCTTAAAAAAATAAAACTAGTTTCTACTAACCAAGGACTTCATGTAGGCTAGTGGTGGGTGATAAAGGCATGTCGCACTTTGTTTGTGGATTCGATTCTAGAATCCTTATCCGACGTGACAGGTTGTCACCCATTCTGCAGGTTGTACCTTTTCTTAAACTACACTATTATAAAATTCTATCAATAATATAGAAAAAAAATTCTAGCCTTAAACAATACTAACTTATGTCCAACATAATCCATTCCAATCTTTAGGCTTATCTAAAATACTTATGTCCAATCTTATAGTATAAAGAAAACGATTACTATAAATTTCATCTACCAAGCATGTGAATACCATCATTTATCCCCCATATAAGATATATCTTGTTGGTCACATTCCAAACATGTGAATACCTTAATCATGTATTCTCTTGAAAAATGAATACCCATTGAATCATAGTGAAAACATGAATGCTGTCAAAAGTTAACTCTTTCCACATACCAAAATCCAAAAATTCTATATACTCAAAACATGATATAAATTTTTCCTTATATCAGTCATGAGCTCATGAATACTGTTAAACATTTCATTTTCTCCTTATCCCTTCATTATGTGCATATAATCTTCTTTCCAAAAATATATCAATCACTTTACATGGTTACCGGTACCATAAAATTATTGAAAACCACAATAGACCAATACATAAATATTCCAATATTCCAAGATACTATATACAACATTATTTTGGAATCCCATTATATAAACACTTAATCATTCCACCACATCGTTATCATATTCAACATCGCCAATAGTGATCGCATGTGACTTCCCTTTGTCCTTTTCCTTAAGTGGTTTCTCATGTCGATTATCATTAACCCTGGGATTAGGGAATTGATTAGAATAATGCCCCATTTCCTTGCACTTGAAGCATTGAAGTGTTGGTAATGTGTTCTCTGTAGTATTTTCTTTATTAACATCATTAGAAATGATTTTTCAATTACTTCGACACTCAGCTACTCGATGACCTACTTTTCCACACTTAAAACATTTTCTAGTTTCTTTAAGACAATCTCAACCATGCTTCTTTCCACACTTTGAGCATAAATAAACATTCATCTTCTTTTCACCATTATTTTGATATTTCTCCTTGAACTTCATCTTTCGTTTCGTGTCAAAACCATGACATGGATATGTAAAACCAACTTCCATTTCTACCTTGATAGCACAATGCACAATTTATTCATAGCTACTGAAGTCTCTTATATCTAATTCCCTTCAAAGGCTTGGTTTTAAGCCACTGAAGAATAAATCAACGTTACTTTAAGGTTGGATGATAAATCCATATTCATACCTTTCAAGCCTTGTAAAATTTGCTTCGTATATACCAACAGATTCATCATCCTTTTTCTTAAGCTCAAGGAACTCCTTTTCCATATTACTTTTAAGAATACGAGGGAATTACTTACTAAAAAACAAGTTCTTGAACTTGTCCCATTCCATGGATTCAATTTCATCTTGGGGCCTTATATTCTTAATCAGAGTCCACCATTGGTCTGCTTCACCTTCTAAATGGTAAACAGCTAGAATGAATTTATCATGTTCCAAATAGCGAATTATGGAAAATATCTTTTCAATGGTACTAATCCATTGTTCATCAACAAGTGGATCAGAAGACCCATTGAAAGATCGTGGACGTTGCCTCATGAATAACTCAATAGAATATTGTTCCCTTCTCTTCTCATTCGGAAGTCCAGAATGATTCATAGCTTGTGTAAGTATAGCAAAAAGATTTTTCACTCCATCTCCCAAAACATTGGTTTGTTCAGGAGGACAATCATTGCATTGCCCATTACATTGATCAACACGGTTCCTTTGGGTTCCAGCCATCATCTAAAACCCAAAAAGAATAGTGTAAGAGGAAAAACTTATGCTAGGAAAACAACATAATAAATGGGGAGTACCTTCAATATCTAACATATTAGGTTAAATTCTAAGATTGTTACTGTAATTCTAGGACTATAACCTATATGTATACTTTTCCTTAGGAACATCCCTAGACATTCTTTAAAAATATCTCTAGGGATCTCACTAACGTTTTTGCATCCTAGTTTCCAAAGGTTAACTAAACCTTTCCTCTGATACCAACTGTAGAGACCCAAAGCATGACGTACATGGACATTACATTACTTTTTCTGAATACTTAATACATAACAAAAACAGACACCAAAGGACTGTAATAGTTTAGTGTCTTTGGAAACTCGGAATATAATCTTCTAATCTTGGTGAAAGATATTCAACATCTCCCATAAAGATCATCCCCTTTTATTCACTTACCTCAAACATTTCTTTAAATACTAGGGAAAATAAAACATAAAAATGGTGAGCTTAAATGCCCAGTAAGGGTAAACATATAGAACATAAAACAATCCATAATCATTTGAATGCAAAAACTTGAACATAAAATCTAAACATCAAAATCTTGAGCAAAGACATAAATATTGGAAGTACGTAAGGCATGTATCATAATGGAACATCAATCTTGATAAAATAGCATGGGAATAAATCATGTAATTGTGGTAACCATTCATCACTTGTTATGATTTCCATATTATCCAAGGCATTGCTGCTAAGACCATCTTAGTGGACAAAGTCCCTTTCTGAATTGAGTTCACTCCTCGTTCCAGTCCTATATCATTGAACCGGATTAACTAAACATTCCAGCCATGTCTATCTCATGAGATATAAATATTTACCCAATGCATTGGAGGGATATATAGGTCCCACCTATCTCATAATGAAATCATTCTTACTTGTGCCACAACATAAACATAAATCATTCATCAAAACCCAAAGAATAAAAATGGGTTTCATAAACATCATCCCATCATAACATTATCTATATAAAAAAATGGATATCATTTCATCATAAGAAAAGTGAAACCATGTAAATCATAGAGATATTATACTTGAAACATACACATATTAAATAATTTCATCTTAGATGGAAAATGGTTTTGATAAAACGCTTCAAAAGAATTCTTAAGGAAAATATCCTTTCTTCTTCAAAATCATTTTCTTTTCACAAAATGCCACGCAATTTTAAAAGAAAAGGATTTTATTGAAAATAACCATGAAATATTGTAGAGTATACTTCATGGAAATAAGGTGTTATTAAACTGTAAAAATATATTCATGCCATATAAGTTAAAAAAACATTTTTCTCGTACTTTTGTCAGAAAAGTCAAAAAGTACCTCGTATGGTGAAAAAAAGAAAGATTCCTTACACACCATATAGTAAAAGTCAAAAATGGGTAAGAAGGACTTTAAACATACATGAAACCATTTTTATAAAACAGGTACATGGATGAAAAATATAACCCCATTAAATACTTACGAATAAACAATCTCGGATAAAAACGAGATTGTAAAAGTTATCCCTTACCTTATGTTTGATATTCTTTGTATGTTTCTGAACCTCCTGTATAATGATTTAAATAATGTCATTGACCTATTACAGAATCATATTCATTGTTATGATATCATATATGGTTCACTTATGACTTTATATTACCCATTCTTTTGTAAGTTCCATGTTAAAGCAGCGTTTTGGGTAAAATTGTTTCATTTATTGTACGTGTTTCGACTTGTTGTTCTTGATATTATTACTTATATCCTGATTTACATAATTCCAGAATGTAAAACATGATTTATATATAATATTTATTCAGAATATACATATATATATGATATATTGATAAATGGAATGAAATACACTATTCATGGAGACGGTAGGTCGTATGTACGCATGAACGATGTTTTCGTTTCCTTATTGAATTGAATGGAATTAAATAGATGACATACATATGTATATATACATAAACTCAGTATCTTTATTATGTCATATATTTCATTATTATTCATTATATATACTTTATAATCATTTATGAATGGTTAACATGGAGAATGAATCTCATCGCGTCGTGGAGACGGTAGTCCGTACGTATGCACGAATGATGATATCATTCCCATGATCGTGGAATTGTATTTAAGTGTATTTATAATATTTCAGAATCAATATCAAATTAAAATAATCATATATAGTTATTTATTTACACCATTATACCCATCCAAGTAAGGTGGTGGTCGAAGGTAGATTACATCATGGTGTGGAGACGGTATTCCGTACGTACGCACGCGCGGTAATTTCATTTTCCGTAGGATGGATATACGGTGAAATAGGGTTATTTCATATTTATAATAACATATAAGTATATAATTAATACTTATTTTATTACTTTATAATGATAAAACTAAATAAGAATAAGTAGAAGAAGAATGAAACTTGAGACAATCGGAAGAAGAGATTACCTCTTCTTCGACGCACCTCCTTTAAGCTTCCTCTTAAGGAAGTAGAGTTGGTCTTTTTGAGAAGAGAAAAACCTCCAGAATGTTTCTAGGTAAGTGGATAAGATAACTTGGCAGGGTTTGGCTGATCTTCAAGGCTCAAAAGGGTGTTAAGAGAATAGAAAAGGGGTGCCCTTTTATAAGGGAGGAGAGGGGCACCTTGGGAAAAATTAAGATATTATTTTATAATAAAGTCATATTAATATTTCAATAGCTCCAAATTGATTTCTTTAGAAGTTAAGGTGGGTATGGGCCGAAATACTCTCATCCAATAGGTTTTATACAAGTTTAGGTTACTATTTTATCCTTATCATTTAGATTTAACTCTATGTTAAATAATTTAACTTTTACCATGTCTTTTTGTTTTCTTACACTATATGGTTAATAAACATACTATAAGAAGACAAAAGAACCCCAAGTGGTTAATTGTTAATATATATATCCTTATCTAAGTCATTTGGCCGAACCTAAGATTTTTAGGAATAAAATAACAATTAATAATATAATATTTGTTTTAAAAACTATTTTATGTCAATTTTGACACTATTTGGTACTTTATTTTTGTGAAACTTATAACAGAATTATTAGTTAAAAAAAGTTAATTAAATCAATACTAACACGTCATATTAACCTATAAAATTATTTTAATTCATAAAAAGTATAAAATTACATTTATTTGTGTATTTATAACATCAACTATGTTAATATTTCATTAATAAGGTAATTAATGCATCATCATTGTGTCATAAATAAATTAAATTATTTAATGTCTAAAAATTATAAATAAAATATCATTATGTAGGAAATATTTTTATATTTCTAATGAATATTTATAGTCGAATTTATCTTATGTATAACCCTATATTAAAAATGATTTAGTTATTGAACTTCGATTTTAACTATTTTAACCCTTCTTTAAATAAATTAATAATAAATGTCCTAATCTAATCCAAGTAGACCTAAATGGTCATATTTTATTTCTATGGTTTTCTTTGGTCGAATTACCCTTATATAATAGAATTAGTACATGTTTTAGGGTAATAATAATTTCAATTTTACCCTTAATTACCCTATTTACTTTTAACTGTTGTAAATAAAAGTAAAAAGTTACTATTCGCTAAAAATTATTTTCATCTCATTGAACCACATTTTAGTCCTTGATATTAACCGTGTCTCTTAGATTTTTGAAATTCCACTCACAGAAGCGGTAAAATTAATTTTTATGTGAATTTCCAAATTCTCCTAGGAGGTGGGTAAAAGACTGTAAAAAGTTCAATAAAAATTTTTATATATCTAAAATTATTATAAAATGACTCCAATGAATTACGTTGAGTTTATATAGGTATTATGTATCAATTTTGACCTTAAATAAATTTAAATAAAAAGTCGGTTTTAAATAGTAACCCAGCGTTTTCACTATTCATCAAAAATCGAAAGTTTTCAGAAAAATACCAAAAATTCACCCTAGGCTAATTTCGATATTCCGAATCCAAAAATGAAGTCCATTTTGAAAGATAAAATTTTTAAAATTCCAAAAATTGGGTATTACTATTCATAACGACTAGTTTATATAAAATTTTAATAGCATATCTTTGTTTAGTGAAACTCGATATTACGTTCAACACATACAATTGTGGAAGGTCGCGATTGCGTGTAATGTAATCCAAGTCAAGGTTTCGTGTAGTGCAAGACTTCTTTGTTGTTGTGTATAACATAATCCCACCATATTTTATTTATACATTGAATATATATATATATACACACTCAATATTGCGTAGAATAGAAAATATCAAATGAACTTGAAATTGTGTGTAACACGATCTAAGAATAGTGTTGCGTATACTAAAAGCTAATACGGTCTTGCATATAGTAAAATCTAAACTTGGTGTAGTGTATAATAGAAGACATCAATGATATTAAAATAATATTTTTCATAAAATCTCAGGGTGTTACATGATTAGGACATTCCAAGATGTTCTGATATCCCTTGTGAAAGAGAGGATACAATAGACATTTGGTTATAAGATTTCCTATAATAAGGTATGGATAGCAAAACAGAAGGCAATTGTGAAGGTCTATGGTGATTGGGATTACTCATATCAGTTGTTGCCACAGTTCTTAGTCATACTGAGGAATCATAACCATGTTTTCTTCCATATTGATACAAATGAACATGTGTCTCATGATAACCGACTTGATCCATATCGTATTCAATTTCATCGGTTGTTCTAGGAATTCCTCCCCTGTATCTCTGCATTTCGTTTTAGCAAACAGTTCATTCAGATTTATGGAATGTTTCTATATGGAAAATACAATGGCATGTTGTTGATTATAGAAACCCAAGATGGAAACTATTCACCATTTATATTTTCCTTTTACATTGTAGAGAAATAAAACCATGAATCATGTTGTTGGTTTCTAGCATGTATTAGCAACCATTTCACCAACATTTGGGGTGTTTGTCTGATATCTAATCGGAATTGGGAAATTAATGAGGCAATCAATATGGATCTGAATACATGGAGATACACAAATTCACATCATTGGTTCTACATTAGACACATTTCTTGCAACGTCTTTAAAAAATTCCACAACAAATTGATGAAGAAGGAAATCACGAGGCTTGGTACGTATTGTCTTTGTTATTTTTTACTATTTCAATGAAAAGATAAAATCAATTTATGTGAAATATCATCTATTATGTATAGAATATGAGTCAGATCAATGGCAGTTTTAAGAACATTTCAAAAAAATCAGTCAGGAAAATCAAGAAGTTTATGATTAGATAATGTGGATTCAAAAAGAAAAATTGACATTGGCATGTGATAGGGGGAAGAGGTACAGACACATGACCACAAACATTGTGGAGTGAATAAATGGTGTCTTAAAAGGGCTTCACAAGAAACCTATATCTACATTAGTTTAGGAGGCATTATATCATTGTGTGAAGTACATTGTTGATAGACAAAAACTAGAATCAGATGGAATATAGCAGGGGCTAAGGTACAGAAGACACTTTCAACGAGATATTGAAAATAATATTGAATAAGATTCTGGTTATCATGCCTGCCTTTTTCAATGAGAAGACACTCAATTTAAATCTCAAGAGCATTTGGACCCTATCACAAATAGCATCGGTGAAAAATGGTGGTATTACTGGAAACAAGGAAATGTCAATGTGGAATCTTTCAAGCCTTACGATTTCCATGAACACACATCATCACAAAATGTGCCTCTGTGAATATATCATGGGAAGCATATGTTGATTCGGTATGTTATATGGACACCATTGCTAACTATTATTCTGCACTATGGATGCCTATTGGGGAGTTTCATTATTTCTCAATGCCCAAAGGCCAGCTGATAGTGATACCTAATATCAATAGGTTGCATTCCCATAGGAGACCTAAGGCCAACAGGATGCGGAAAGATATAGACTAGCCTCAAGTACAATGGCATATTTTGAGATACACTATATGTCATAAAGAATTTCATAATCAAAAATGATTCACTAACATTTTTCGGTAGAGTTTACACTCTTAGCCAAACTAATGTATTGTCTTCATTCTGAGATTCTCATATTATTAATTATATGTTGTTATCTCTTTTTTTACCTCATTTTTCTAAACCCCAAAACCCAAAAGTAGAACACTAATCCCAAAAAAAATCATCCCTATACCATAATCTCAATATTATAATCCCTAAACCATAAAACATAAACCCTAACCCTAAAATCATAAACCTAAACCCTAAAACCTTACAAAAAATCCAAAAACCTAGACCCAAAACTCAATATCTGAAATCCTAATCTCTAAAACCTAAAACCTAAAATATGATTTGTAAACCCAAAAACATCTTCCCTCTACCTCGGTTTTCAAAACATTATGTGATGGATATTGTAATAAACTTTTATATAATGAAATAATAGTATCATATATTATTGTATAATAATATGTTATAAAATTTCAGTATAATAAAGATTATATGATCAACCATCTTTTTAAATATTAGTTACACTATCAGAATCATGATCAAAATACATTTTCGACGTATAGAGTCAGGTTTTACCAGTGTGTATTAATATGGGGAGGTTATACAAACTAATAAAGGATCTTGCTATAGTAGATGACCAATAATAAAGGTTAGTATAGCTTATTTTATAGTACTAACTAAACTTCATGAAAGAATTTTTTGAAAATGAACCACAACACATGAGGGATAGTGACAAAAATAGTGGTGATGGAATGAGTTTACATCATCACCGTCGTCATTGTCACTATTCCTCCTGCGTTGTGGTTCATTTTCCACAAATTATTTGTTAAAGTTCAGTTAGTGTTACAGAATTAGCTATACTAATGAAAAAATAATCATGAAACATACCATCATGTGAACATTCATACATAAATCAAAAACCACACCATTTTATAATAAACATCCACATAACAAATACAAATTTTATATATATATATATAACCATATCTTACAAAACACCCTTTTCTAGGTAAAATCATATCTTAACAACGCATTAGTAATATTCTTTGAAAAACATGAAGACATGTCCCATTATTTTAGTAAAAATAACTTCATAAAACAATGTGAATAAACATGGAATGTATTTCATTCTAAAGTCATAACATTATGCTAACCATAACGTTATATTTATATTTTACACTTACGACTCATTTCATTTGATTATATGAAGATGGATGATACCATACTACTTACTCAGTAGGATACCCATATTTCCTAGGTCATTCTAGAGGGCGGTGAGGATCAATCGATTAGGGTGCGTTGAGTGCACCATTTTCATTATATAAAGCCTTCACATGACATTAAACCATATATGTGTCGTGTTGGCTTCTATGTCATTGCAGTATCAGATTTAGTATTTGTCAACCATCACTTGCTTTATTCCCTTGTGGAGAGGTGGAGACCAGAGACACAAAAATTCCACCTGCCTAAGGGAGAGATGGCCATAACCATTTAGGATTTGGCAGTGCTTCTTGGTCTTCCTATCCAGGGGAGAGTATTAATTGAACCCACTACTGCATCTTGGCCTGACCTTGCTCAGTGATTTTTAGGCATCGACATTTTGTCTGAATGTAGGGCTACAGATAGAGCATCGATATCTATGCCCTGGTTGGAGGTGCAGATTCCACATTTACCCAATAATGTTGATGAGAATATAGTCATGTGTTATATTCATACAAATATATTATGGCTCATTGAGGAACCATGTGTGTTGATAACTCAGGGATGCACGTGCACATGATGTATTTACCACTACTAGAGGACTTTGATTGGTCCGGGATATACAGTTGGGGATCAGCCTACTTGGAAGACACGTATAGAGCATTATGTAGGCTATCCCACATGGACTGCACAGGTCTTGGGGGATGTGACTTACTTCTTCAGAAGTGGGCATGGGAGTGCATACCCGTATTATTCCCTAAGCTTACTGGTCCACCGATCGAGATGGAGGTGTTGCATGATGCTCTGTGTGTACGTTAGTATGATCACTCATTTCTATTGGTTTTTATTCTACTAGGATTTATTAAATTTAATTTCTCATTATTTTTCACTATAGATGTTGTATTTTATAGGTGGTGTTAGAGACCTAATTTCCACGTAGTTCCGAGACACCATTTGGGTGTATATTGGCTCTAGTTGGACTGTCTCTTACCCAAACAGGCATGTATATACAATCCATCACTGTCTAAAAAATTTAATAATAGCATCAATTTTGGTTTTTAGTAAGAAGCTTTGTTGACAAAGGTAACTTGTCATTTTAGATTTCATGTCTTCCTTACTGGACTGTTATGGACCAGTTTCCACCATACTTCATTATCGTACTTGAGGATACTATGGATATAGTGCACCTCATTAACTTCCATATTATTGAGTGGAAGCATCCTGATAGAGTCCTGTGCTATTTTTTCTATGATCAGTTGATTCCATTTCCACCGAGACAGATAGAGCAACTTCATGGGGTGAAGCTCATAGGGAGGCCTGATGAGGACCGGCACCGATTACATGACTGATTTCTTTATTTCTGAAGCAGAAGTGAAAAGTTTCATGTCCAGGGTGTACCTATGATTCAATTCTTTTTTTCAAAGCATGTTGAGTATAAGCCATGAGATAGACTAAAATCTATATTGTATCTTACCTGACACTATAGATAAATTAATAGGATTGTAAGTCAATAAAGTTCTATTAGTTTGTTTATTGAACTATTTTCTAATTCCTTTTGAATCTATTTATAGGGAAGTCACACAGATCATCTTGTTCACATGAGTAATAAATATGAGGAGGGGGTATTTAGTTGGGCAGTCGTCCATGGTGAAGTACTAGAGCAGAGGTCATCTTATTGTGTTCTTTCCAAGAGCATATTTGAGCATCCAACCCAGAGAGAGGAGGTTTTCCCCCAGAGGAACATCCTATGGTAGATACTGGTGTTGAGAAGACATGACCATGGAGATGTAGATAATGTCATGATACATGTGAGGCCTCACCTGTTCCATAGGTAGAGGTCAGCCATCTAGTAGTCTAGCCTCAGTCAATTCAAGATGTGCCTCAGGTGGCAAGGGATCCATCTTTCTTGATAGGATATCCACATTTCTCTCCATCTTCGGTTCCATATCCATCGCAACCTTGGGGTCCAAATCCATCGCAACCTTGGGGTCTAGATCCATCGTAGACATGGGGACCAGATCCATTGCATCCTTGTGGTGTAACTTTATTACAGGCTTGGTTACCCACTGCAGTGATGGCAGGTCCTTCTACCACCCTATTGGGAGAAGGATCAGTAAGGCAGTGTGAGATGTAGTTGATAGCTCGTCCCACTGACACACAGTTGTAAGATGTGACAATAAATGTTATAGTGCCCTAGGATCATCCCTTTCCATGTCATTAGACTCCACAAGAAATTCGACGCGGACATCCTATTTGCAGACCACCATGTGAGATGAAATCTCCTCACCATAGACATAGGCATTGATTGTACATGTTCATTTATATGTTTTATGTCTACTAAAATGAGTATATTATTACTATCATCCCTTCTTATATGTTTATCCAGTGTTTCAGTTTTCATTAATATTTTAGGAACAATTTATATTTGACAGTGTTCAACGTTGACTACTCGAAACATAGGAATAATTACTAAATTTTAAGTAGATTACTTTAAAAGCTTATAAAATATACCGTATCAAAACAATGAAAATAAAATTTAAATGATAGACTAAAAATCTAAAAAATTATTGAAAATATAGAGTTTCATAACTAAAATAAATAAATGAAATTGAATGGAATGTAGGAAAATTTACTCGAAAGTTAGAGTGAAAAGAAGGAATGTCGAGGAGGATCCAAAGCCACCTACATGACTTTTAAAGCTTATAAAATATATACTATAAGACCCATATAAATAAAAATTAAAACATAGACTACTTATTATAAGTTTAATCAATTTTTAAAATTTTATTTATATTCATCTTATAGTTTATATTTTATAGGAAAGCAAAGTAACATAATTAAAACATTTTTAAGTTTCAAGTAGGTGGATTAGAAATCTTATAAATTAGTTTTCATCAAATTTTTTTAAGAAATTTTTTTTTTTTTCAAATACTTATTTTATATTTAATTAATGTTTAAATTTTCATTTATATTGGTCTTAAAGTTTATATTTTACATACTAGAAAATTCAAGTATATTAAACTTTTTTAAGTTTCAAGTAGGTGGACTAGAAATCTTATAAATTATATTTCATAAAAATTTTAAAGAATTTTTTTTATTTTTGACTAATTATTATATGTTTAATCAATGTTTAAATTTTCATTTATATTGGTCTTATAGTTTATCTTTTATAGGCTAGAAAATTCATGTACGTGAAACATTTTTAAGTTTCAAGTTGGTAGATTAGAAAGCTTATAAATAATTTTCCATCAACATTTTTAAAAAATTATTTTTTATTTTTTACTACTTATATATTTAATCAATGTTATAATTTTTATTTATATTGGTCTTCTAATTTATATTTTATAGGCTAGAAAAGTCACGTAGTTGACTAAGAGATAAATTATGCAGAAACATTTTATTTATATATATATATATAACCATAACAAAATAATAATAAAACATTAAAATTTTAAATATATATAAAAGAATAATTAAAATAAAGAAAAAATATTGTTTTATGGAAAAGGAGGCATTGGTGATTCCACCTTTAAGGAATATTTAAAAAAAATAACAAAGTATTTTAAAAAAAATTAACCAAGGCTTTTTTAAAAAAATCAGAAAACATATTTAAACAAAACTCCCACCAACCCCCCCCCCCCAAACTCAGCACCTATATAGCAGGTCTAATAATGTGTTTTCTGGGATTTGAACCCCAAACCTCCTAGATGTGGTACAGTAGTTCGGCACCACTAAACTGTGACCATGGACAGTTATATGAAAATTTTTGTCAATATATTAATACATTTATTTATATATACTTTATATTTATAAGTTTCATAATATGAATATATAATTATAATTATATATATGAAAATATAAATACTAACACAAAATTATATTTGTAAATTTTTTTATATCATTTGAAAATAAATTTAGTCTTTTAGATATAATGTATTTATATATATAATGATATATTTAATTTTGTCACTATTGAGGAAGAGATATTTAGCGGTGGATATCAAGCAATGGTATTCAATATTTACAATAAATGTTCCATTTTATTTTTCTAGGGTCACTTTTAGGAAACCTACGATAATCTATGACAATTTATTTAAAAATCAGCGTAGTTTAATAGGGAATAAAACCATCTCTAATAATGAAATTTTACTTTTCATATTTTTATTTCGTTATAGAGATAATTTTTTAAAACCACTACAATTTTATTACTAAATAATAATTAATTATTTATTAATTGTTTATTATTTGTAACCCTTTATTTTTTATTATTTTTTATATTTATTTAAAAAATTTAATTATTAATAAGTATGTACTAGTAATGAATAATTATTTTTTAATAGTTATTTAAAAATTAAATTAGTAATTAATAATTTTTTATTAATTTTTTTATTAATTTAATAATTCAAAATATACTATTATTAATTATTAATTATTAATTATTAACTATTAATTATTAATTATTAACTATTAATTATTAATTTCTTATAAGTTATCAATTATAATTCATTATTTTTTTTTATTTAGTATTTAGTATTTAGTATTTTTTATTTTTTATTTTTTATTTTTTATTTTTTATTTTTTATTTTTTATTTTTTATTTTTCATTTTTTTATTTTTTATTTTTTATTTTAACTATTATTTATGTTTTATTTTTTAATTATCAATTATTTAAAATTATTAGTTAGTGATTAATTAAAAACTAAAGTAATTATTAATTATTTAGTAGTAATTATTTATTTAATAATTATTTTTTATTATAATGCAATTATTAAATAGGTATTATTTATATATGTATATGTTCACATATAAATAGACACACACATACACAAACACATAGAAATATACTAAGACTGCGGCACCCAACAATACCTCGTTACCTAATATCCTTTTGTAGTTGGGGTGGCGCTTAAGTGCTAAACCCTATAATCTGGCATTCAAATGACCATGATTCAAATCCTAGAATGAACCTTGGGGAAATTACGTGGCTAGGTGGGGACACAAACATGAAGCTGGCAGGTGGTAAAGCATCCATAATGCAGGCGGGTGGTGACAAAGGCATCATACAATCAGGATGATGCATGGTTGAAGCTACATTGGGCCTTTGGGCCTTATTCATGGGCCACTTTATATTGGGCCTATGAGATATGTAATGGTTCTACCTCTACTTAAAAATAATGAGGTCTTTTCTTTGAAAATAAAAAAGAGGATTTAACACCATTTTTAAAAAAATTGGGTTTAGAGTGAACCTTTCACAAAACCTAATGGCCCAATGGCACAAAGGAATTATAATTATATGGCTTGGAGGCCTAGTGGAACAAGGCCTAAACTACAATATCTCCTATTATAAGCATTTCATTTGTCCATGTAGTCTCATTAATCTGCTACCCCATCCTAACCTACATCAACTTTTTGGTTTCTCATCATATCCATTTGATGTTGTCAATGATCTGTCGAACCCCCATTCCACCGTCAATTAACTCCTTGAATTTTTAGACTCACTGGGAAACCTATTTCAGTAGTTGACCTAATATACTCCATGGGACAAAGTCCCTATATCACAAATACCCATGCTAGATCGGAGGCCCTATAGCCCAAAGGATAAATTTTACAGCCAAAAAACCCATTCATTGTGACTAGTATAATCGATATAGAACCTACTATATTACATGCACTTCTACATTGCTACAATACTATTATAGTACCAATTGAGATTATCTCCCACATAATTTGGAACTTGGGATTCATATAGGTCAGAAGGGTAGAGACAAGATGAAAATTTGACTTCATATTCAAATGATCATAACTTTTTATCTTGTTGTTCATTTGTGCTATAAGGCTAGTTAAATTAAAACCTATAAAAAGTACTAATATACTGTTTGATAATAATTTAGTAATAATTATTAATTAAAAAAATTATTTTCAAATAGGAGTAGGAATTATAATCCAACTTCAAATTACCAAAAAAATTATTCATTTATTCATTTGGGCTCCACAGCCTATCAAATTTGAGATTACAGTGAGCTTTGTGAAAACAAATTATAAGAAAAACTAGTACTGGATTTTCTTTATTTGTTATAATATGTCTATAAGGCAACTAAAACATAAATTTTAGTTAATGTGGCCTAATTTTAGATCTTATAATTTTATAATTTCTTTATTTTAATGGGTATTCATATCCTTGTCGGGTAGGGTGTGCAATTATTCTCTGGGATTAAATTAAAATTAATATGATGGTGTTGATATTTTAATTATCTTCCCTCTTTTGGTGAATTTTTTCTTATTTTTATTGTGTGTTAAGGATTTATTTGGTTTAGTTAATCCAAGATATTTGTTTCATAGGAAATCCAGTTATTGAATTATTATGGAATTCATAGTTAAACCATAATTATCATGGGAATTTTTATGGTGGGAAGTTCAACTTTAAGAGTTGTTTGTTTGTGTGTGTTCATTCATATATATTTATGTGTGTGTGTGTAAATTTAGGTATTATTATTTATATATTTATATGTGTTTATGTATATTTATGTGTACGTATATAGATATATTTATATTCATATAAAATTATATTTAATTATGTATGTGTATATTTATATATATTTATGTATATTTATTTAAATTTATATATATTTATATCTACTATGTATATCTTTTCATATATATGTGTGTGTGAGAGAGAGAGAGGGAGAGTGTGTATATATATATATATATATATATATAATGTCTGTGTAAATATAGATATTTATAAGTATATACATAGTTATATATTTATGTGTATTTTTATCTGTTTATATATACATATATATACATTTATATTTTAAATTTACTATATTTATTAATTTATAAGCATGTATATTTATAAATATATATCTAAAATTATTTAAAGAGTTATATATATTTATAAATATTTATATGTATTATGTATATTTATATGTGTTTATATATATATATATGTGTGTGTGTGTGTATTATGTTAGAGAGTGGGTGGGTGAATATGTGTGAAGATATATATATATACATGTTTATTTATACACATATATTTTTATTTTTATATAATTATATATATGAGTGTAGGTATTTAAAAATATTTATGTATATTAATGTATATCTATATATATTTATATATATTTATGTATATAAATGTATATTTATATATATTTATAGATAGTTATATGTAATTAGAAAAATTTATATATATTTATATACATTTACATATATTTATATATATATATATTCATATATATATGTGTGTGTGTGTGTGTTGATATATAGATATGTCAATATATTTATATTTATATGATAATAGAAATTTATATATATATATATTTTATTTACGTATATATTTATATATTTATATATTTATATATGTACTTTTATTTGTATATAATAACATTTTTTTATATAATTATATATATGTATATTTGAATATATATATATATATATATATTGGTATATATTTTTACTTTCATGCATTTATATGCTTATATAAGTTTATTAACAATTATTTCATTATAATTAACATATGATAAGTTTAGGTAAGTGGTAATGTTGCTGGAATTTGAGGAATATGTTTTGGGTTCAGATCCATGTAGCCTCGAATATACGATTGAATTCACTTGGGACATTGGTTTGGTGGGATTAAGTGGTGGGATTGGTCTAGTTGGTCCATGGGTTTCACTGAGCTAGGCTATCTTGGACTGGGCTTCCCATCCCATTAAAAACAAAAAATTAAAAACAACTTTTAAATAATTCGTGATGGATTTTAAAACCATTCCAAAACAATTTTTTTCAAAATATAATTAAAAATATTAAAAAAATACCTATTAAATATTAAAAATTATAGCTAATAAACTATCATGAAATGATTTTAAATGGTTTTTAAAAGCATCATAAAATAATACCCGATAAAGGAAGACATCTTGAGTTTAAAAAGATGTCTTGAATCACATCATGGTCTTTTAAACCATCACAATATGATATTTTCATTATAGTGTGTGTGTGTGGAGAGACAGAGGGAGATACTTATTCTTCTAAATTTAATAATAATATGTTCAAACTATTTAAATTAAATTTATAATATATATTAATATTGTGATTTAAAAAATTTAAAATACATTTTATATGTAAATATATTTTCATAAATTTAATTATTTATTTATATACTCTTTAAAATATATATTTTATATTATACATTAGTAATTATAATTATATACCTAATAGTAAATCAGATTATATTTACACGCACATTCAAAAATTATTTCAATATATTTACATTTTCTTCTATTAATCATATTTAATATTTTAAATAAAATATTTATATAAATGTATATTTATTTATTTATCAACTGATGATTTTTAATTAAGAAATTATTTATATCTTTTTCAATATAAAAAAACATCATCGGTAGTCCTTCGTTATGTTGTTTTATTACTATGTAATGTGTGTTTATTCGCAATGCATTTCATAAGAATTAATAAATGATAATCTTTCTAAATGTTTTTCAGAATCATTAAGGATGGTTTCTATCTCTTTTTAACTAATGTGTGGTAGTATACATATTTCGATAAAGCGAGGGTAATAGTCGATATCTATGTGAAATAAGTTTCACATCCAAATATCCTTAGTTGTCTCCTAATTCCACCACATTAGCCAACACCTACCCACAGTGGTGGTATCATGATAGTGATGATCTGATGATCCTTAAACTATCACTACAAGAAAACAAGTCTATACCCATGGTTTTGCAAAAAACTGTGGGTATAGGGTACCCTTATACCCATGGTTTTCCAAAACCGTGGGTATAGGGTATCCCAATACCCATGGTTTTCCAAAACCATGGGTATAGGGATAGTAGGTGAACCTATACCCGTAGTTTTCCAAAACCGTGGGTATAGGGATAGTAGGTGAACCTATACCCACGGTTTTCCAAAACTGTGGGTATAGGCCACCTATACCCACGGTTGTGCCAAAAACTGTGGGTATAGTTTTCTTTTAAGACCTATACCCACAGTTTTGGAGAGAACCGTGGGTATAGGGTATTTTCCAAAAACCGTAGGTATTGTGGGTTTTTTTTTGAATACTTATACCCAAGGTTATCCAAAACTGTGGGTATATATTTCCTGCGTTATGGCACGGAAAGAAATTTAGGCGGGACATGGAAAAAATTTTACGGGTAGACATTTTTTCACGATTTAGATTAATATATTTATATACATATAAATATAATCTTACAAACATTATTTAGCTCGGTTGGTCTGTCGGTGGGCTGCAGTTCTGAGGTTCTGTGTGAGTTGCATGTTCGAACCTCAGCAAGCATATTTTTTTAATTTAAATACCGAATATTAATATATATATATATATATATATATATAAGCAAATATATTCATATATGGTATATAGAAAATCCATCTTGGTTGGTGGCGTGGTTCGAAGGGTTTGCGCGAGACTCGGGTTCGAAACCCCGCACGCACGTTTTTTAAATTTAAATACCGAATATTAATATATAGAAGCAGATATATGTACAAATAACAGATAAATATTCCATCTAGGTTGGTGGAGCGCTTGTGAGGGTTAGCATGAGTCGCGGGTTCGAAACCTGCTGGGAAAATTTTTTGAATTTAAATACCCCACGGTTTGAAAACATTGGGGTCTGTTGTGTGCCACTCTGGAACAGCCAGTGTGCCACATGTGACTCCCTTATACCCATGACTGTGGGTATAGGCTGAGACCCTTATACCAACGCCATTCCATCCCATGGTTCCCAAAACCGTGGGTATAGCCTATACCCATGGTTTTGGGGGTTATACCCACAGTTTTGAACCGTGGGTATAGGCCTTTTTTCCAGTAGTGTATCTCAGTAATATTGAAATGAACCAAGTTAAATCACACATTCAATCATTGAATATCAGTTTCAATTTTTGTGATGCGGCCCAAGGTTAGTCTTTTAGCAATAATTAATTTAATTGAATAATTATGATTATAAAATATATAGTAAGATTAATCAATAATTTCCATTATAAATAACAATGACTATTAAAAATGTGTATAAAATGATTAGTAAGGTAGATTTAAATATAAATCCTCAGAGAGAACAATATAACTATTCTCCAATGAATGTAGTGCTTCCTTGAGAAATATTTTAAACTAATTTAATTATAAAACAATTATCAATTTATATACATAAAAAATATTCTTAGGATCCAAAACATAAAAATTCCAATAATCACCCATAATAAATAAAGTTTCCCTAAACAACTAAAGCAGTGAATATTTAATTTGTCTCCAATTTTGGAGATACTATTATTTTTAAATCAAAAGGATTTGTTTACAAAAAATATAAATTTTAATTTTTAATTTATTTTTATCCTAAACTCAATTATAAAATATAATGACTTTCCCCCCACAGATATCCCTCCTGTGTTTCTAGAAATGATGGGTGTGGCCCTCTAAGACTAGCTCTATTAGGAAATCTATTGATAATAATAGTTGAACGTATATAACACAGACATAAGGGAGAAATTACCCCCAATATCCCATGAAATGATAGATAACCCACCAATAAAATCCATAATAGTAAATATATAATTACAATAACATGGAATGTGACACAATAAAAGTTTGTAACTGAAATGTATGATAAAAACACATATTTAAACAACCATGATCACTAAATCTAGTGAATAGACTCTAAGAGAAAATAAGGCTTATCTTGATATCTTACTCAAACCTATGGAAAAGAAAAATATATATATATATAGGTGATAAAAAATAATCTTCTGTAAGATCCTCCCCCAAACCTATCATGTAAATGTTGAATAATCATACTAACATCCAAGTGAATAAATATAGAAATAAAATCATTACCTAAATCAATTAAACTATATATTCATACTTATAAGGGATCTCTTACAAAGTAACACTAAGAAATTTGTATCATAATATCAAAGATATATATCTATATAAGTAAAGTATCTTTATTCCATTATATCCCTGAACAAGTTACCCTAAACCCCAACATCATCTACCATGGTGGTCTCATTTCCACTATAAGTCGAACTTCACATCCATGAAACCCCATTATAACCGTGTTCACATAACCATAACCACATTACTGTCACATATCCATAATCACATAATAAAATTAATAACCATTTCAACGAATATAAATGCAAAATATCTTAAACTAATACAGCTCATGTATAATTACACTTGACATAATAATAAGTCATTACAACCTAGATAAATGTATATGTTATAAAAATAAGCTACCAAAACCCTCATAAACATACATTTAATAACTATGATCCATCATATATCATCTAATCGCATATCCAATAATCACAATCCACTATATCCTACATATTTTTAAAAATATACTATTTTAGGTAGAGATTGGAAGGTAGGGGAAGTATATAGTCATAAGTATCTTATACAATCTAGATGTTAGGGATTTTCCCAAAACCCAAGGGTAAATGCTAACATCAGTACCCCTCAATCAACTCGGGTGGTGGAGAATTATAAATATGAAAATATATGGAATAATATATAAAACAACCATTCTAGGAGAAACTAAATAATATAATACTCAAACTATTTCTAAAATCTCACATGAAAACCCTAATACCATTATTGACATGGAAGATAATAATTTACAAAAAATAATATAATCAAAGTTTAATGTTATCTTACATTTAATTATTAATTAATAAAAAAAATTCATAATATCCCATTATTAATTTCTTAATTATAATTTACATAAACCATTCAATTACAAATTGGTTTCATTTCACATCAGAATTCCATATTTCAAATCCATTCACTTTCAGTCATTAATTAACATTAATTGTTTAAATATATTCTATTTTCCATATATAATTAGCTTTCAAGAACCATCACCCTTTCATTAATTCCTCATTAATATTACATTCCATAATTCTAGGTATTAATACTAAACTATTTCTACTTCAAGGAAGGATGTATACGATGTGGAATAAAAAAAGGAGAAAATAGAATGAAATTTTAAACTAATAAGGGGTTACAACTCAATCTAGCCATCCCAATATCATTCCAAATTCATCTATACACTATACATAAAATCCTTCCATACACTAGATCAATCCTCCCCCACAATAACAACAAAACATCCCTACCCTCACCTTCTAAATAATAAATAATTTTTTCATTAGTTAAAAAATTTAGTCTCTAATATTTAGTATATATGTTAGTGGAATAATGTTTTTTTGGTAACATTTGGTAATATGCATTCAGTATATCAATAAATGATGCATGAAGACTCATAACTACTAAGGAATAGTCTCATTCAATAACAAGTAATAATTTCATAAATATTTATCTTTTAGATTACCATATCAATTAATTCAACTAATTTTTATAAGGTTCCTACAAGTAAGGAAACATAAAATAAAATAAAAAAATGGTAACTAAAAAATATTGTTCTCAATAATTGATTGATTAATTTAATTAATTATATGGATAAATAATAATCAATACCTTGTCCATAATTCTATGTGTGTTACTCTCATTAAATGTTTTTACTAGTTTTAGACATTTAATATTTTATGGATTCATAAATAATAAAAATAATAACATTAACACACTATACAAAAAGTATCAAGAAGAACTAACATGAATAATATAAATAACTACATGTGATGCATCACTTCCAACATGATAATAAACATTTTCTAAAAGTAAATAGGATATTTTTTTAATCACATACTTCGTCAACATGATGTGATGGAATTAAGAGGAATATGTTCACGAGACCAAGAACTCAGGAGGGAAACTACAAAAACCCTGAATATTTATGTTCTTGATCTCATTGAGTTAAGGGATGGAACCAATTTAAGCATCTCAAAAATGTCTAAATATGTATTCGATCATCCATGATTTATAACAAACATGGAGAATCAAAAAAATGGTAGGGAAATCCATAATTTAAAAATCTTGATTCATAAATAATGTCATTATTCCCCAAACATTTTTGTATTTTAAAAATTAGTAAAATACCTAATTTTAATATGTCTTAGATAATGCTTAAATAAATTTATTATCGATATATAAAAATTTTAATTTCTAGAAGTTACAGTTTTATATTTAACAATACCCTTATCAATTATAAAATATGATTGATAATATACCTTTATTAATAGTAAAATGTAAATTAGAACAAGGAAAAAGGTTTTTGTATATAATTTTTCCTGTTATAATATTTCCAATTTTATTTATGGTTTTTTAATACATAAAGAATTTAAAAAATGTATGGTTTTCCCCCAATTAACTTAAATAATACATATGTATTTTCACTTTATCAGAAACTAATGCATAAAATTTTCATCCTTGCAAATATTTTTGGACATTTTAAAAATATTGTATGTATTTTTTTTATCAAAATGTAATGCTTCTCTAATAAATAAGGTTATTGAATTTAATAAAAAAACTGCATGTAAGGGTTTCCTATGTGTGTAATATTTTAAATCCTTACATATGTTTTAATAAATTGTTTCAAAATCCCAATATATATGGTTCATTACAGACTTGTCGAAAAATTGACTTCAATGTAATGAAATAAATACAATCTAAACTCTATAACCCCATTAACAAGACCACAATAAGGCTTTCCAAGACTCCATGGACACCAAATAAAACAAGTAAGGTATTTTAAAATCAAAGCCCTTAGTTCGAGATTATCTAAAATTATTCACATCCTTGAGAATCCAAAACAAAACCTAGAAAAATAAATTTAAAAATATTATAATACATGCACCTTGTAAGATAACCCTCTAGTAGGGATTTCACTATAATAAGAACCTGACCAAAACATTATAAGGGAGAGGAATAATAACACCCAGCATCATCATTCATCTCATCAATCCAACCAGTTTAATAGATATAATTTCATAAAATAAATCATTAAAGAACTCAATATATTTAGTGTGAATCTACAACTCACATTCTCAAATTCACTCTTCCAAGACAACATGTCTCCATGGGAGATGAACCAGTGTACTAAAATGTCTGAAAAAACCTTCTCTTAACACTCATAGATCTTAATAGGTTGTTACTAAAACATCAAATCATCTTAAACATGCAACCATAGTTAGTTAATGTTGTTGGATTAATCAAAAATTTACCTATGAAACTATTAGATATTGAAAATTCTATGGTTTTGATCTATCTATATAAGAAGTTTTAATCAATACACAACATCACAAACTTACACTGACATAGAAAAAGGATCATAAAATCAACGAGAAATCATACACTCATGATGAAATATTTACTAAATTTTTGAAAAGATTCCATTAAGAATACATGTTCTCCAATATCAAACTCCAAAGGCCATCTCATATAAGTAGAATAGGACTTTGGAACATTTTGTAATTTCTTCATCCACTCATTAATCTCTTGAACCTTATATACTATGGTATACACCAATATCAATCTATGTATCATTGATTCTCCATCCTAGGTCAACTACAATAAATATATATATGTTTACTGATACAATTATTGTGAATGGGTCATAATAATAGTGGACTGATAGCTATTTTTATGGTCAAAATCAATTAAGGTTAGGTGCTTCACCCATCACCAAACAAAATCTATAATTCAATCATGAACCATGTCTTCAAATATATAGATATTATTATCTATTTTATTATCCATATATGGATGATTTTTTACGAATAAATAAGATCCAAGAGTACGCTGGAGACCTCTCTACACTTTGAAGGTAAGGCAATGATCTTGATCAGAGATGATAGTCTAAGGAACCCCATGGAACCACACAATTTCCTCCAAATACAACATTGATAAGACATCCACTATCCTATATTCCTCAATTAATAGGAAGTGAACTGGAATTATTAAAAATAATCGAATCACTTAGACAACATTATATCACAGTCAATATTAAAGAACAATTGTCACAAAATGCACTGATATGTCATATCACTTCCATCGAGGGGTATCTAGTGGTTTAAGAAACCCACTAAGAACACAATATCAATATTTTACCTTGTAGAAGATTAAAAATAGGTTTAACAACTCTTATTAATATCTTCATCCCTAGTCACAAAAAATGACTCTTCATATCATGAAACAACTTAGTCGCACCATGATTAGGATCTAAGGGTGACCTATAAAACTCATGATGAACTACCTCATACATTATAGATGTTATGAAGATCCTCCTACAAAATGAAACCCAATTTTAATAATCATCATACCATCCCAAGTGGGAATCTTCACAAACAATGTTATCCCTCTAAAAAACAACCTTATAATCCCTCAACTGAGTTTTTTCCACCTACTGCACCAAATATTATTTCACTTTAATTGGGTAGAGATACCTTGTTCCATCTAATTCCTCTATATCAAGATACATAACAACCATAACCTCTATCACTCACCAATAATCCCATGACTCATGGAAAATATCCCCATATGAATTTTAAATCAGTGAATCAACAACAACATTCCATTTCCCTTGTATATATGAAATATCAATATTAAATTCCTATAATAATTTCACCCACCATCGTTGTTGAAAAATAAAATTTCTCTAGGAAAAATAAATATCTAAAACTATTGTGATCCATAAAGACCAAAAGGTTCTTGTTCTAAAGATTGTTTCTCTTTGAATTCAAGAAAACATAATTGTGGAAAGATCAATATCTTTTTAAGGGTTGTTATTTTCATTGAGTAATGACTATTGACACCCATAGCTGATAATTGATATATTTTATATTAGAAAAAAAACCCATATATAGTGTAAAAAATCATAGAAGACCTCATATATAACTCCTTTTTATGGAAAATTAAGAATAGGGGAACTGAAAATATTCCCTTTGAAATACTCCAAATAGGCCTTAAAAAGGGACAGTCCCCTCAAAATCATAATGATTCATGTTTATGGTTGTCAAACGAGTTATATTTTTAGAGAAGTAGGGTAGAAAACTAATGTAAAATCTCATAGGAGCATAGAATCTCTAATCATACACAACATCATTTGTTGATAAAAAAAATTAAAACATATATTAATTAGATCCATGGATTCTACCAAATGATAAATAAAATTTCTTAAAAATCCTTAAAACAGTCCATAGAACATAAAATTTGACCACTTTTAAAATACCTAACGGTTATAAAGAACCTCTAGAATAGAATGCATATTCTATATGAAATATTAATCAAAAAATGATTAAATGGGTATTTATTCAATTAATTACACTAAAAGACATTTAGAAAATTAATGATGCATGGATTTCATTAATCCCAAAAACACAACTAGTTAATTTTTAACAACAAAGGGCATTACCATAAACTCTTAGTGCATGTAATAACACCTGAAGGTCACCATTATAATATCTTTTTCCTTCACATTCAAATCAAGATAACCTTTAAGTAGATAAATGTTAACCAACAAGAAAACTACCTTAATGTAACACCCTGAAATTTTTGGAAATATATTTTTTTGAAAAGATTTAATTTATTCGATAGCCTGCGTGACACACAACTACAAGTTTTAACAAACTACAAAACACTAATAATAATATTTTTTAAACACTACCATTATTACCTAGCTATTAAACATTTATAAATTAATAGTAATAAAATAATTATATAATATTTTTAATGGTTTTATATAATTAAAATATATCAATAAAAATGTACTTAATATTTGATAATGTCTTTATATGTTTTGAAAATATTGTTTTCTAAAAAAATGTATTTTATATTATTTTTGTGGAAAATAATAAAAAAAATTTATGAAAATTTTATAAAATTTATTTTAAAATATAAAATTAATTTTTTAATTCATCGTGTAAAAAATATATTAGGATATTTTTTTATTTATTTGAAAAGATTAATTTTTTGATGTATAAGGTAAAATGCTATTTTTTATTAAAAGTTGCCTTTTTATTTGAAAAATTTTTAAGGTTATTTTTTTATAATAGTTTTAAAAGTAACATTAATTTGATTATATATCGGATAATTCAATATAATTCACTGTGATAAATTTCATATTGAATTTTGATATAAAAACGTTTTATTATTTTAATCATTTTATCTTTGAAAAATTTCTTTCTCAACATGATTGCTGGTCTAATTTTAAATTAATTTTTTATACTTCAATGAAGTGAATTTGAAAAAATGGATTAATTATTTTTAATATTAATAAGTTATATAATATAATAACTTCATCATGATTTTTTCCCAAAAATAAATAGTATGAACTGTAAAAATTTAATACTATGTTTAAGGTTAAAACAAGTTTATCAGGGGTTAAACTAAAAATATTAGATTTTAAATCTCCTATAAACTTTTATAAATCCAATTAGAGACCGTATAAACTCTAGGGTTCTATAATAGGAAATTAGGGATCCATTTATCTTGGTACAAATGTTCGTAAACCTTTTTCTTTCTAAAAATTACATGTGTGCTACTCACCTCACTTATAAAAGGAACCCCCTCTCCTCTAACCTTCACACTTCCAAGACCATTGAGATTAGAAAATACCTATCCAAATATATTCCATATATCCCTCCCCACATCCCAGAGTCCTTTATGAAATCATAAATCTAATATATAATGAATTTAGGTTAATCTTAAAGATGTTTTATGAAGAAGATGTAATGTTTATAACTATGTGTTTTTGTTTTACTTATTCTTATAACCCATTAAAATATGATTAATTTATGATGATATAATAACCCCAATATATTATATATATATATGGATGTTATATATTAATGGAATGACCTATATTTATATAAACCTTTATCATATGGTATATGAAATCATCATTCATGTGTAAGATGGACTACCTCCTCATAGACCGATGTTATTCATTATCTGTATCCACCTCTAAAGGATTGATATAATGATAGATTAAATGTTTTTATATGATATTTATGATATTTTTATACTTATATAGTTATTATATCACATATGACTTCTTAATTATGAAATAATTATATCATATATTATTTACCTTTCTTTCTTTTAATCCTTCAATAAAATTGAATCAACGTTAATGTGTACTTATGACCTATCATCTCCATAAATAGTGTATTTAATTTTATATCAATAAATTTTATGGATTATTATAAATACAATAATAATGAATATATATGATATTTATATCATTTTTAACATTATATAGATTATGGAACCATGATCAATGTATGAGGATCAAATATAAAAAATCAAAACAGACTTGAAAAACAAAGTAGTTGTTGTGTAGAACGTGACTTCCACATATAATTATTAAAAAACATTTAATAAAGGGTCATGATAATATCATATATGTCATGATATATATAATTATGGTTATTTAATAAATTTATAATAAACTTATTTTTATTATAAAATAGTTTTTATTATTTATGAAGGAAAATGATACATAAGGAAAGGGATTTTGGTTTCAATTTTTCTTCTATGGGACATAAATTATTTTATGAACCTATATTATTTTAAGATCTGTATATATAACCCCTTTAAAATTTAATATAATGTAATTATTTATTCTCATTATATTATAAGTTTTATTTACTGTTTTTCTTCATGGGGTGTATGATTCAATATTACCAATGTGGTAATGGTTTTATGATAAATGTCATCATTTATCAGTATTGTTTATGATTATGCTTCCAATGAGGAAATATTATGATCTATATCTCAAGAAACTCACAAAAAATATTCTACTCTAGTTATGTCAATAAAACATGTGTTGTATCATTATTTTCCTCTCTTTATCCACTTAAGAGTTTAAAATATTGTTTTAACAAAAATAGTCTTTATTTTACCCCTCGGCTGAAAACTATTTTTTTTTCCAAAACCATGTTTTCTAAAAATTCATTCAAAAATGTTTTTAAAATTTTCCAAATGATTTATTCAATACATTTTTAATTTTTATTTATTTATTTAAAAATTTATTGAAAATAATATTATGGTTGTTTCTAAATAAGGATTGTCTGGATTTTACCAATAATGTGAAAGGAATCATTTTTTTAATGTATATGGAATGAACAAAATTGTATAACATCATGATCATTATGTTATTTGAATATTAATTTATAATTATCCAATTTTATTTTATAAGGAAATTATATAGAATTTTTTATTAATTTTTAGTATTAAAAAGTGATTTTCATAGTGACAACGGTATTTTCCTCAAGAAATGTTACAAGTGATCTTTCAAAATCATTTTCCATATCTGATGACATCCTTTGTGTTGATTAATATTTACTAGGGAGATAATCTAATTATATAATATTTAATATTTCTCTTTATGGTTTATGTTTATGATAGAAATATTTTTATGAAACTCATTTATCTCCCATGGGTTATACCATGAAAGAATGATTATGAAAGTCACTTCTTTTTCAACTAGTTATACCATGATAAAATTATTTTGAAACCCAATTCATTTTCCATGGGTTATTCCATTATATAATATTTATCAAACCCACTTCTTTTTTCATGGATCATTCTTTGAATAAATTATGTAATGATTATGAAACATATTTCTTTTTTAAAGGTTATGTTTTGATCAAATTTCAAAGAAATCCATTTATTTTCATGGGTATTAATATGATGAATATTTTAAAATATTTTGTCACAAATATGTATTATTTTAATTATATGATGAGTTAGAACTATATGTCACTCTTATTCATTGGATAAATATTGATAACTCATGAGATAAGTAGGATTGGAATGGGGAGTGATCCCGGTTTAGTAAGGTACCCTATCCACTATGATATTTATGGTAGTGAACCTTTACTATTATAATGCTTAGAGAGTGAACCTATTCCACTATGATAATATTAGTAATGAGACATGAAATACTGAGGAAATTATTTTATATTCTTATGTGTTTTATAAAAATATATTTCTTATTCCAATTTTATGTTCTCATTGATCATGTTCATTGATTCCAATATAATTTCTATCTTATGAATTGAAATGATTTATGCCACAACTCCTTTTTATGATCTATTATATATAGACTAAGTTTCTCAAAAGTATTTCTCATGTTCTTATACCCTTATGATCATGATATATTGTTATATCCCTTGTTTACTATTACTAAGAATTTGATATCACCCTTTCTTATGTTTACTTTTCCCAGGTTATAATGAAAGGTATTAACTATGATATTTATAAAAAGAGTTATGTTATAAATAACCTTATTAGAGATGATGTAGCTCACCAATGGACCAGTTTTTTATGTATTAATGTTTCCAAAGTCACCTGAACATAATGATTCTAGTATTGTTCATTATGTTATGTATTGAATATTCATCTATTATGATATAATACACTACCAGTGGATATTATTTTTAAATTTACAAACTCCTTTTGAAATATCATAATGGATTTAAATAGATGATAACTATGAATGACCTTGGATAATAATAAGGTTTCATATTTTAAAAAAAAATTTCTAAATTTAGAAATACAATAAATTATTCTTAATGATTATGTGGTTCCCTACCATAATTATTATTTCTTAGAATATTCTTTTTGGTATTATTCAATGGATGGAACCCGAAGAAACAATGTTAATTTTGATTGTGATGTATAAATAATTTATTGTTATTTTGTGAATCTAAACATTATGTAATCTAGAATTAAAAATATTGTTACTATGCTCACAAAACATTCTCAATACATGAATCATGTAGAACTTCCTAATGAAAAATAAATGGAATAATGTTTTTTTTATTCCTTCGTGAAGAAACAACCAAATTCATTCAGTATTTATATCGATCTTCTAGTTGCTGAGCGGCAGATCAGTATAAATAAAAATATATTTTCCATTCTACATTTTTTGAAACATGAAAAAATTCATTTTTTTTCTTTCAATCATTCGAAAGAAGAAGTATAGCAATGGTACAATCTCATAAAAAATACAGTGTAATATTATATAATTGACTCCATGAAGTGGGGTGATTTTAAGAGATTATTTTTTAAAAATTACTACCCATGTATTATTCATAAAAAAATAGAGAAGGAATTCCTTGAGATTAAGTGGGTGGATGATGAATCTATGGACACCTATGAGAAAAAAATTACAATAGAAATGAGTTATGATTTTGGAATTATAATCCCATTCGAATATAAGGATGATTGATTCTTTAGTGGATCCGAAAAACATCTCTGATGGGTGTTAGCAATAAGTTACTTCAGTATCTAAGAATAAATCATTTGTTTTTCTCTCAAGGAAAATATGGATATCAAAGTTACTCATCATTCTAAAATTTTTTACAATAAAAAGAATATGGAGTTCAAACTAAACTATGAATAATGTACAGAGAATAAGATGATCCTTACTTTATTCTCGAAGTGTTGAAGGAAACACAAATGAAATTTTCATAAGGGGATGGGTAAATGTTTTATGTTTGGAAACAAAGGTTATCAAATAATATAATACCAATTTTATGGGAATAAGTTATGTAATTATGAAAAAAGAGTGAAAGATCCATAGAATTTAGCTCCCGCACTCTAGTGTTTCAAATGAAAGGAGTATGGGAATTTTTCTAACCACAACCCAAATATGAAGGTTAATGGGGATGACCAGTATAAAAAACATCTTAAGATGAGATGCAAAGGGAAAAATCATGTGGTCACTATTTTCAGAAAGGGCTGTAATAACAATGTGGTGGAACATACACTTACCATCCACTCTAGGACAGATAATATCCTATTTGACTCTGGATCTACCGATTTTTTTATATATAAATAATTTTGTAAGAGTATCAAGATTTCACCCAAATAAGTAATAAAACCCCATAATGGTATGATGACTATATATCAAGTATATGATTCCTCTTTGGTTGATTTTTGTGAGAATGTTCTTCCAATGGATCTTATAATTCTCCATATGGTTGAATTAGATGTTATCTTTAGAATTGATTGGATTTCTCTACATAAATCCCAAAATAATTACCAAGGAAGGGAAGTAATTTTGGATATTCTAAACCAACCTACGATCACCTATGAGTGTGATGATAAATTTGAACTTCAAATATAAATCACATCAATTGTTTGGATTTTTATTCCTATTCAATATGGGCATTTATATCAGATGGTGGGGGAGAAACTCAACGTCAATTATGGGCCTATTTTGTATATTTAATATGTATTTCCAGAACATATTCTTATCCATCCACCAAAACATGAATTTTATTTCTCAATTGAACGCATACCATAATCCATACCTATTTCAATGACTCCTCGAAGAATGGACCAGATTGAGTTATAAGAATTGAATAAGAAACTCTAGGAGAACCATAAAAATTGATTCATTTTTACATGTATTTCACCTTTGGTTTAACATGTTCTATTATATTAAAAAAGTAAAATAGATTGTTGTGAATCTGAATTTATCATCGTTAGAAGAACAATGTCAAGGTTAAGAACAAGTATCATCTACCTCGTTTTAATGATATATTTGATCAACTATGTGGAGCTCAATACTTTCCCTTGATTTAACATCATTCAGTATATCATTATTTTAGGGTTAAGAAGGTGGATAAAACCATGAATACATTTAGTACATGTTATAGAAACTTTGAATATATAGTGATTTCATTCGGTCTGGATAATACCCATGTTATCCTCTTGGATTTAATGAATAGTCTTTGGAGATTACCTTGATTAGTTTGAGGTTGTATCTTAGATGATATTATTTTTTATTCCAAGTGAAAGGAAGAGAATGAATATATATTTATAAATTTACTAATGACCCTAAGGAAGAATAAATTATATTAAAAATTTATAAAGTGTTAATTTTGGCTACAAAAATTTTCATATTTTGTTCATACAATCTCAAAGAGGGTATATCGGTAGATTTATTAATGATGAAGACTATTGAATATTAGACTATAACAACCATGGTGACTAAGATAAATAGTTTTCTGGTTTATCTAGTTATTACCAATGTTTTTTAGATAATTTTTCATGAAAATATAATCCACTCCCTAAGATAAATTTGAAGGGATCCAAGTTCCTCTAGACTGATTAATGTGAGGGAAACGTCAAGGAACTAAAGAGGTCATTAGTTAGAGAACCTATTATTTCATTAAACAATAGAGGAGAAGGTTATTTAATCTCTAGTGATATATCCATGATATTATTGGGATGTTTTCTTATGTAGTATGAAATGGTAATAGCTTATACATCACAACAATTGAAGTTTCATGAGAAATATTACAAAACTCATGATTTGGAGTTAGCTATGGTAATTTTTTTCATTAATGATATAAAGGTATTGTATTTATGGAAGAAAGTGTGAGATATATACATATCATAATAGTTTAAATTACATTTTCACACAAAACTAGTTGAATATGTGATAGATGAGATGGTTATAGCTAATTAATGATAATGACAGCTCAATATGTTACAACCTTGGGAAAGTGAACAAAGTATATGATGATTTGAGTTGAAATTATCATGAAAGATTATCCATGATGTTGATAAAAAATATCTAATATTTATGGATTGGAAATAGATGGATCTAATAATTCTAAAAAATGGGTAGATATCATATCAATCTCAAATGTATTCTCAACCATATATCTAAGTGAAGATTAAAGAGGTGTAGAAGGAATTTGTGGAGAAAAAAAGAAGGTCATGTATGTTCTTATGTTTAACTATGATCATGATGGAATGATAATATTTAAGAATTGTGTATTTATTCCTTCCATGACATAATTGAGTAAGAAGTTTCTATAGGAATATCATACTTCTTCAATCACTATTCATCCTATAATGATGAAGATTTATTGATATTTGAAATATTATTTCTGGTGGGATTTCATGAGGTGAGATATCACATATTCTATATCATTGTGCATGGTAAGTCAATAAGTTAATTCTAAGGGATAAAATTATAAGGGGATGCTACATAAATTACCCATAGTATAATAGAAATGAGAAAACATCACTATTTATTTTTTTAATGGACTCCCCAAAACATCTAAATTTTATAATATTATATGTGTTGTAGTATATCACCTTACATAGTCATCACAAATCATCCCTATAATATTTCTCTCTAGATCATCTTAAAATGGTATATAAAGTAAGTGGTAAGGTTTCATGGAGTACCACATTTGGTTGTATCTTATTGGGATCCAAGGTTCAAATCAAAGTCCTGGATAAGTCTACAGAAATATCTTTATATATAGTTGTTTTTTAGCATTGTGTATTATCCTTAGATATATGGTATTTCCAAGAAAACAATTAAAACCCTAAAGTATATGTGTAGATCATTTTCTCTATATTTTAATGGTTTTTGGGATCAACACCTTCCTCTAATTGATTTTTTATACATTATACCATTAAATCGATCCTTCAAATGGCTCCTCATGAATCCCTCTATAGAAAGAAGTGCATATCTATAACATAGTTTAATGTGGTTAGAGAAATAAACCTAATAGGACCTGAGATAGATAATGAAATATATGAAAATGTTAGATCCATTCTGTAGCACATAAGGGAATAATAAAGTCTTCATAATAGTTATGCTGACAATCACCAGTGTGATTTTGGAATTTGATGATTTTGAAAAGATACTTCTACTAATTTCTACTTGGAATAAGGTAATTATATTTAAAATTAAGTGAAAAATAATCCTTATATATATTCTTCCCTTTTAAATTATTTATCACATTGGGTTGGTATCCAATTGGTAGGTTCTTCCACTAAACTGCTCTCAAGTTCAGGATGTGTTCTATATATCTCTCCTACGAAAGTATATGGATAACCATTCACATGTACTAAACTCAGAGTCTTCAATTCTAGTAAAAATAATATATTATGTGGAATAACTAGTAGAGAATATTTATTGAATAGAGAAATATATAATAAACATTACCACTCTCCTGGTCAAAGTTTTTTGGCAAAGCCACCAATTTGAAGAAGCAACATTGGGACATGAGATATGTATGACTTTGTCTCTTCTCTCTTCAGTGATGCCCTGGGTTTAATGGTGGTATATCCCCCCCATCATTGGATGGGGGAGACTTTATAATTTAATCTCATGAGGATCAACCACCTTCCCTTTCCCATGTATCTGGTTCGCATTCTCTTCCATATTTTCTGTCAATCACTATTTTCCTTGTGGTTTCCTAACTATTTGAGGTAGAGCCTCTAATATCACTCTCATATATAATGTTCTCTAACATGTTGAGTCTTTTGGATCTATCTCTGGTGGATATATTTCAATATCTACAACCTTTAGTTTCAAATATTTATATGTTTATCTTTGGATCCTAGGGTTTGCAGGGTCATGCATTCATGGGCCTTCAAGATAAGTAGAACTTCAGGATTTGGTTTTCTTCATCAAATAATTTGATTCGAGCTTGGTCTAGTGTTCATTGAAACACCAATGGAGACAATTTTTCCTATTTCAATGGTCTTGTGAATTCCATATGAAATAGGAAACTCCTAAAACATTTTTCTAGGAATGTTTTCCCATTCTTCCTTTACCCTTCCAAAATATTAAAATCATTCATGTTCTTGGAAACCCAGTCGGAAGTTTCCTATGATTGGATACCATAACAAATTATATATCCCATTTGATCTCCCCCCACTTTTGTTTTGTGGTTTAAATTTCAAAATCTCTAGCAGAGTGGATCTAAATAGAAGTTGGGGAGGAGTTAACATGCAAGAAATTAGTGGTGTTCGAATCATAATCAGGATATTTTCCTTCCTGTATGTGTATGTTTCACCTTAATTTTATTTTTTTTTTGAGGATGATAGAAGGGGTTTTTGGTTACCGGTTCAATGATTTAGTAACTTCTCATCAATGAGAGGGGCTCTTCCCCAACAACAATAGTGGCCCTTATAGATCTATCTTGGAACATCCCCCTCAGAGATATCTAACACCCATATTTGATGAACCGAAGGTGGTTATCATTTTCAAGCATATGAGGAATGACCTGGTTGGTCCTCAACTAATTGAGAAAGTTCATTTGGTGTCATTGTAAACCCAAGAGTTTAATTCTACTGATACTATTGATCATATCCCCATTAATGTGATTATGGGTTCCTATACTGGGGATGTACGGTCTGACAGTGGAAATTCTCCTGAAGTGGTGAATTATGTTTCAAGAAAGGGTGGATTAATAGGATGTAAAACCAGGGGGACTTCATCGCAAGGTTCATATGTTTGGGTGAATGTTGTGAAAGGGACCAGTCCAAGAAGTACCTTTCCAATTTTAATTCTAATTATTAATTTTTATGGATTGGGTTCAGAAGATTTTGTTAGGGACTAAGGTGAGCATGATGCTACTTTTAAGTATGGGAAAGAACAGTTCAGAGTAGAATAAAGTGATGGTGATTCTGAATATCTCTTTAGAGTTAGTGTGGAGTGATACTCTAGTAAATTTCTTCATATCCCAATAAGGAAGAAGGGGAGAAGGGAAACAACAACTCCAGGAGTTTCATTATTTCTAAGGGGAAGAATTAAAAAGGGTGGAAGGACTATTCTTACCTTACCCAACCCATAGTGATAAGATCATGCTCAAAATATAAGACTACAGAGATGAATAGTGTCTCAATTTATAAGTGGAAGGAATATGAAGGTGGAGTTCTCAAGGAACTTGAGAGAAAAATGGTGTGATACAAGATCCCAATCAGATGTAGGGTAATTCTGTGGTGGATTTTCCTTCTATTACTGAGGCTCTTACTAGGTTTTTCGACCATCACAGAGAGGTATGCAAGGATATTGCACATAAAGGGTCAACTTGGGATCTTATAAACCTTTAATAGGAGGAAATTTTGGAGGTGTACCTTTTGATTAAGGAAACTAAAGAGGTTTCTCAATGCATTTATGGGATATTAACACTCATGGATACAAATAAGAGGTTTTATGGCTGGATCAACAAGAAAGAACTTATTCTAACAATAAAATTCAATGAATGGAAGAAAATTATAGATATTCCCATTCAAACAAGGTACAAGATGTATTATTAGTTCAAAAATTTTGAACAAGGATGACCAAAAGAAATGTTAGTTGTCTTTAATGGAATCTTTAATGGTTTGACTTTTTCTTTTGGTACATGACGTTTGGTGGTTTGGGTTTGGGTGGTTTCTCACATTTTCCTTAAAATATTATGAAAATAAACAAAAGGTTAATTTCTAGTTGGGAAGCTTTGTATGAGCATGGGGATATGATGAAGCATAAGTACACTCATATGATTGAAGAGGAGTGATAGAATTTAAAAGGATAAATTCCTTTTATGAGGGGTATAATGTAACACCTCTATATTTTATGAAATATTTTTTTGACTAAATTTAATTACTTTGATAGCTTGTGTTACACACAACATCGAGTTTTAGGGACCGATGAAAAGAAATTATTATTATTATTTTAACATGGAAATTATTATCAAATAATTAAACAAAGTTTGATGAATAAGAACAACCAAATCTAAAATATTATTTATAATTATTTTATATAAATAAATAATATTTATAAAAATATATTTAATTTTTGTTAAAGTCTTTATATGGTTCAAAAATATTATTTTATTCCAAAAATGTTTTTTTATTTTATTCGGGGAACAATAAGAAAATTAATCTTTGAGACTTTTAGAAAATTAATTACATAAATTTAAATTAGTTTTTTAATATTCCTATCAATTTTATCTTAACTTTAAGTTTTGATATTATTCTGAAAATATAATTTTTTTATGAATGCTGACAAAAATACTAGGTTTTATTGAAAATATCTTTTTCTTTTAAATAATTTTTAAGGGTACTTATTTTAAAATGTGTTTAAATGTAACATTAGTTAAATTTTATATCTATTAATCCAATTTAGGTAATTTTGAATATTTTAATATTGAATGTTGATATAAATCTTTTTAAAATTTTAAACATTTTCTCTATGGAAAATAGTGTTCTCATCGTGTATATGGGTTTCATTTTAAATTAAACTTTTCCACTTCTTTGAATAGAATTTGAGAAAATTTGATTCCTTATTTTTTATTATAATAATTTAAATTAAATAATAATTTTAACTAGTTTTTTTAATTAAAATGAATTGAAAAATAGTAAAAATTAATTATTGTGGTTAATGTTAAAACAGGATTACCAAGGGTTAAACTAAATTGATAAGTATTAAAAATAGATAGAAACTTATGAAATTCAATTTTTATGACCATTATTAGACCTTATCACCTATAAGGTCTAATAATGAACCATATTGGATACTTTTTTCATGTGAACAATGTGGGTACACAATTTTCTTTACAAAATATCCAAGTGTTCCACTCACCTCACTTATAAAAGGACACCCTCTCCCCTCTTCACTTCACTAATACAAAAAAATTTGGTTCATCCAATTTCTTCCAAAATATATCAAATATAACTATATTTTATTATGTTAATGTAATATCCAATATTCAACTCCACATTCAAAAAATTGGATATGAAATTATTATTTGTGTCTACGGTGGACTACAGCCTCACGAACCTTTGTTATTCTTTTTTCATCACCACCTATCATGAATCAATATGATGACATACTAAATTATTATATATGATATTTATGATATTATTATTCATATTTATTTATTATATCACATATACTTTCTTAATTTCAATTATATGTGAAAACGATAATGTAGCTCGTGTGCACGATGAAATGTCACCTTGCATAATGATGTGATTCGTTCTTACTTTACATTGAAGGTAATAAGGATAATTTTAATTAAAATATGTAATATATATGATATAAAATATATTTTTTAATGGTAATATATTATTTACTTTTAGTTATTTTAATCTTTAGATAAAATAAAAATAGAATTCTTTTGTACGTAAGACCTACAATCACCATAAACGACGTATTTAATTTTCTATATCTAACTTTTTTGAATTACTCTAAATACATGTATAATTAATATATTTGATATTTATATCATAGTTACAATTATGGATATTATGGTATCATTATAAAATTTAGAGGACCAGAAATAATAATTCAAAACACACGTGAAAAGAAAAATAGTTATTACCCAAAAATGTAATTTTAACATAGAATTGTTGATAAATGATCGATAAAAGGACATGATAAAATAAAATATGCTATGATATATATTATTATGGTTTTTTAATATATTTATAATAAAAATATATTTATTATATAGTATTTTTGAATTTGTATAGAGGATATCGAGACAAAAGGTAAGGTTTTTTGTCTAAATTTATCTTTTTTTGGGACATACATTTGTTATGCACTTATATTCTTTTATGAGGTGTATATACAAACCCATTGACATGTAATATCATAAATGTTATTATTATTATAATATTTTTTATCTCCAACATTAATCAATAATTTATATGTGTAAATATTATGAATACCACTTCATAAGACTCATCACCATAGTCAATCTCCTTAACTCCAATTGAATATTAGGCTCCATTGGTTCCAGTGTAAATTTTCAATGTCCACATTCAAGAACAACTTAATTCTGGAAATATGATACTTTATTTCCACCATTATTTTTAGTGGCATGATAGTTCATGAATATAACTCCTATATTAGATATCATGATCTAACTTCATATGATCTTCTTTTTTTTATGATCGAAAAATCGATTACCAAACACCTCAACACCATATTCAATAAAGAAATATGATTTGGACTTATCCTTAATATTGTCCATTGAATAAGAATATATATGTAAAATTACCAAAAACAAAAGTATTATAAATTAGGTAGTATGACCTCCTTTCTAGACCATATAAATAACATAATAATGTTTTAAATGAATACTATTCTTGATAGTGTATTTAACACGAAACATTGAGTTTAAACGAAATGTGATACAATATTAAAATATTATTATTTTAATTTGAATATTATAACATAGTCATTAAATTAGTTGGTTTTAATATGATTAAATTCATTTTTAAATTTATATAAATGTTCAAATAAATTTATACATGCATTGGAAATAAGCTTTTAATTTTAAATAATGATATTTATTCTTGAAAAAAAATATCTTTCCATCAAAAATTATTTTTAATTATTTTTAAAAAAATGGTATAATTAATTTTTTAAACTACTATAAATTTTATTTTAAAAATTTAAAAAAATTAATATCAAAATATCTATTTTAACTTAGGGTGATTTTTTTTGGAAAATATTGAATTTTCATTGGATAGTGAGAATTACCAATTTTTGGTAAATTGCCTTTACTTTTTAATAAATTAAGTAATTTAAATGTCTCATTATTATTTAATATGATTTAAAATTAATATATATATTATAAATTTAAATTTATTTTAATTAATTGCATTTATATTATCTTTATATTAGAATTTAATATAAGATTAGTTTTAGGCTTTAAAACACATTTTTTCTGAAAAAAGTTTTAAAGTACATAATGTTTCTACATTTTAACTAAATGAAATAAAACATAATTAATAATGAATTAAATTAAATTTATACATTATATATATATTAATTTAAATTCATTATTTGTTATTTATTTTCATATACTTGTTATAAGATCATCTTGTGCTTAAAAAATCATTTCTCAAAACCTCATTTCTTCAACTCGTTTATGGGTTTTATTTTAAATTAAATTATACCACTTATATGAATATAATTTGATAAAATGTATTCTATTGTTGTAATAATCATAATTTAAATTATAATATGAGGTTACATTTATTTTTTATTGTAGTTAATAGTTAAAATTTTTAAAAAAGTTACCATGGTAAAAAACATTTAAAGGGTAAAAGTGAGTAACCTTAGAGGTAAAGAAGATAAAATGTTTAAAATATGATTATTTTGAATGGTGTGGTTAGGATCTGATTTATATCTCCACTAATAATTTATTGGACAATTTTTTATCAATGTTTCTTTATATTTAATTACCATTATTTAATAGTTTTAGGTATTTACAAGAATATCACTCAGCCTCCCTTATGAAAGGGAACCCCTATCATATCCTTTTCACCCATATAAAACTAATTGTATCATATAATTACTATAAAAATAACTTCCTTACTTACCTCCTCGTATCTTATATTTATTTTATTTATTATAATTTCAATTTAGGAAGGGTTTAAGTATAATCATAAAGAGGTGGTCTGAAGAAGAGGTAATATTCTTTACCGGGCATCCTTGTTTTATTTATTCCTCCACCTCTATAAAATATTTCTAAATAATAATGATATATAAAATACATATCTACCAGATACTAATATGTTATTATATTAATGTCCTAACCAAAAACCATCTTATCATCCAACTAATTGGAAACAAAACCGTCGATCATGTGTTTGATGGACTATGGCATCGTGAACCGATATAGTTTGTTTTCCATAATCTCCTCTCACAATTGTTCAAAATAATGAATTTAGTTATTGTATATGATTATAATGAAACATTAACTACTCTGTAAAATTAATATATCATATAAATTGATACATTTTCATCCATTGAGAATGATAATGTTGTTCATCTGTATGGCAAACTACTACCTCGTGAAGTGATGTGATTCGTTTATTTTGTTAACACATTACATGGATGGTATAAATAAGTGTATTTAATTAAATAATTTGATATTTATGATATTTTTATCCATCTAGAAATTTAAAATAATTCTTATCTACTTCCCATCATAATCATTGAAAAATGAAAATGTTATTCATGCGTATGTAAGGCTTACCATCTCAATGATTGTAACGCAGTTAACTTTTTATAACCATACTTCATGATTGGTTATAAATATTTAATTGGTGTATAAAATGAGAATTATATCATTATTATTATTCTATATATTGTGAATTAATAATCTCATTGGCCTTAGTCAACATACCAAAGTGATTTTGGACATATGATCCAAAAACTATCAAAACATCCAACATTAACCTAAATGATTATGTGATTTAATATGACGTGGTAATGAATAAAATAATAGTAATAATAAAATTAAAAAAGACTCATCATAATTTAAATAATTAACATGAGGTTATTATTATAGATTATAAAGAACACACATGACAAATCAAGCGTGAGGTAAGGGATCTCCCAACCCCCCCCCCCCAATTTTCATTGGGTTAGGACCATTCTATACCTAACTCATTTTATATATATTTAGTGTTATGTAATTATTATAAATTATATATATATATATATATATATGTCTCATACATATATAAATATATCATTATCCTTTACTTTTATTTTTTAATATATTTTTTATTACCATTTATCAAATTCATTCTTAAAAAAATATAATTTCATTATGTTATGAGTAAAGATTATAAAACCCATTTTTTCATGGGTAATTATTTTGTTTATACCATGTGATTGATTTATAAATGTTGTATGTATATTAATGTATGTTTAATTAATTTTATGGGTGGGACCAAGATTGTTTACCCTCCAATTCATTATTTAATGTTTTAGTCTCATGAGATTTCATGTGTGGGATTAGGGAGTGAACCAACTCCATAATGGGACATTGTCTATCACGTGGTGTTGTCTTAGAAGTTTTCCTTGAAATCTATTTATATCATGTTTTATGTTTCTTCAACATTTACTATGATTCAATGATCTTGTGCTACAATGTTGGTTATATCATGCTTCCATTTGATTATTCATTCACATTCTCTTTTATGGTGCCATGTTATACCTTTGACATGCATGTTATAAAACCTTATCATGTTTATTTCCTTACTAGGATTTAACTCATCTCTTAAGTTCATGTATTTCCCAAGTTATCCTATGAATATTTGAGATCTATAATGTTTTTTAGAAGCTTGCTATGAGTAATAAAATAATTATTACATATTTTAGTTTCCTTTGATGAATTATGAACCAAGTCCTCCAAATACATTAATCCTTTTTTATCCTTGTTTTATATTAATGGATATTTATATTATGAATTAGGTAATAATATATGTAAAAAGGTTAAGACACTATATTTAGTATCATAGAAATGTTATATTAATCCATTTTAAATTAGGATGAGAATACATTAGTGATAATGTTATGGGAAAGTACAAGGATAAGTCTAAGGATAATACTAAGTACTTTAATATATCCTATAATCTCAGTGAATTATAGATAAAGTGGTTTCCAAAGAATTAAATCCCCATCTGGATACAACAAGAGGAAGTGGTTTTTGGTATAGATGTACCTTGGGGTAATAAATCCAAACAAAGTGTATCAGGATTGAATCAATAATTACCCAAAACATGATAACAGAATTTACTACACACCATGTTTGACACTCCCAGGGGATATTTTTTTGAAATTACCAATATCTTTAAGATCCATTATTAATGACTTGGAAAAAAAATTTATAAAATAAAATTGGAATTAATAAAATGTATAACCTATATTGTGACCTAGAGACACATAACTTAGGATACACTTATCATTTATAAGTTACTCTTTCTAAGTTTATAGTTTACTATTTGTATGTTAAATTATTCTCAACTTTTTTTCTGATTTATTTTATTTATTGCTGTAAAAATGATAAATCATTCCAACAACCAATGTCATTAGATATGTAATGATTTCCCTAATGATATTTTAAACCTAATGAGAATAAAAGTTAGATATATTGTTATAATATCAAATGATATTTATCAAGTTATGATTAAAAAATAAAACATTGTTGAATTTCAAAACACACCAAAAAAATAATGATAGTGTCTCGTGGAAGTTAAAGTGATAATGATGAAAAATAAAATAAGATTCAATTTCTTACATATAGAAAATGATGGAATAGGCACAATGAAAAATGACTTAATAGAGCTGGAAGGTACTTTGCATGTTGAAAAGGAGAGCACAAAGTAGGTAATTTCTGCAAAAAAATGATGATGCTGGTTAAAAAGATGTATATAAATAAGTTTTAACCTATGGTACCACAAACAGTTCAATTTCATAAATTTGGGTAACATGGTCATTATATAATTTTATTCCCAAATCAAAGTATTGATTCCTAATTACTTATGTTATGAAAATCATTGAAGTGAAATGATTGAAGTGTTTATGTATTGTAACTTGACAATTATTTTTTGGAGTATATTTTTATCAATATTATTCTGATTACAATAATCATGAAACTTATAAGGAATAATTTGTATCAGTTTTTCTTTCAGTAATTGTAAGAATACATTTAATGGTATTAATTAAATAAAAAGGTGATTTAATTTTAAGTTGAAATTATTAAGAAAAACAAACGATTGAAGAAATTATAATCTGGTAGATGTTCTTAATATTAAGGTAATTATAGTCAAATGAAATTGAATGCTTTTTTGGAAAGAAATGACCTAGATAGAAACCAATAGAGGAAAATAAAGTTATTTTATTAATAATGTTACTTTTGAATGTGTTAATCATATTATTGGGAATTTTATAAGATTATGGAAATTTATAATATTATTAACACATAAGTTTTCTATATTTTTAGGGAAAATACCGCAAGTCGAGTGACAACCCATCACACCCAGTGAAGTTGTTGGTTATAAACACACTACCCAAGGGTGAAAAGGATATAGTACCAACCACTGGCCTACATGATATACCGGTTATTATAATATTATTTTTAATTAAATTATTTTAACAATAAATATTAAGATGATTTTTGAAGAACATATTTTATGAACAAATATTTTTTAATATTTAGGATTTTTAGGTGATAAAATATTTTTTTGAAATGTTTTACTGGTTTAATATATATTTATATAGGCTTTAGGTTAAACATAAACAATTTTTTGGGTAGAATTCTATTATATTTTTAGAGATTTATGTTAAAGTGTATAAGATAACCTTTAAGGTTAAAACCTTATTTAATATTGAGTTTTTTGAAGTTATTTTTTATATTAGGTTACTTACTTAAGGAATGATCTATGTTAAATATTTTTTTATTGTTAAATTTTGGTGATTAATATATTCAGATTTGTTTTATTTATTATCTTACCTTGTACTAACCATTTTGGTTTTAATAAGTATAGGAGGAATAGATTATTTCTATTTTTTATATTTTATGATCCTTTAAAATTTAATTTTAGTGGTTCATGTATTTAAAAATTCATATTTGATATTCATTCTTTATAGGTGAAGAGAAATTTGTAAAATCACAATAAAATGATTAAATTGTGTTAATTAATTAAAAATATATCAAGTGAGTATATTTTATGTTTTTATCTCTTTTGATAGTAATAGAATCCCTAAAACCTATTAAAAGGGTATTGAAATAGAAAATTTATCATATTACCTTTATATATGATGAATTAATGATCTTTTAATTCATCACAGATATATGGTTATGTGGTCCTTCACTTTCTCTTCATCATTAAATTTATTGTAAAAAAAAATCTTTATCACACATTTTAATTATTTAATATTTTATTAAAGTTTCATATTATCAATTAAAACCCATTTTATCCACCTTGGAACCCTAGTTATGTGTTATTTCAGATGACCTTCATATTTCTCTTTCCCTCTTTTTATATATAAATTTTAATAACCCTTTTTGTGATGTGGGTTACTCACAAAAGAATTTTTAAATTTCAAACCCCTGATTACTAATCATGGGTTTAAATTCTGAGGACATAGCTATTTTAATTGGGGTATAATTTAACTCCCTAATATTTTTAATGAACACTATTCTTGATAGTGTATTCAATATGAAACATTGTTTTTAAAGAAAACATGATATAATATTAAAATATTATTATTTCAATACGACCATTATAAACTAGATTCTAAATTCATGAGTATTAATCAGATTAAATAATTTATTAAATATATATAAATTTTAATATTATTCTATAAATTATTGGGAAATAAATTCTTAATTTTTAATAAATACATTTATTCTTCAAAAAACATGTTTTCTTCAAAAAAAGACTTATTTTCTTTTGATGAGAAATATAATAAATAGTTTTTTGGAAAATTATGAAATGTTATGTTATAAAATTAACATAATTTATGAAATAATAATATCTATATTAAATTATGGGAAAAAATTATTTTTTGAAAAAATATTGAATTTTTATATAATAGTGAAGAATACTCATTTTTCATAAAATTGCATTTTTATTTTTAATAAATTAAGTAATGTAAATATCCCATTACTATTTAATATGATTTCAAATTATAATAATTATTTTTTTTTATATATTATTCAATTAATTACATTTAATTCATCATTATACTATATTTTATTATAAGTTAATTTTTAGGCTTCAAAACACATTTTTTCGAAAAAATGTTTTAAAGTCCATAATATTTCTCCATTTTAACTAATTAAAATAACTACTTATGATTAGTTATTTAAATTAAATTTATATATTATATGTATATAAATATTAATTTAAATTCATATAATTATTATTACATGTCATATGGTTATTAAAAGATCATTTCAAGCATAAAAAATTCATTTCTTGAAAACCCATTTTTTGAAACATCTGCAATTTTTTAAAATTACCTTCTTCCACTTCTATAAATTTAATTTTATAAAATATATTCCATATTTTTATCTATCAAAATTTATGTTATATAATATTTCCATATTAATATTTTGTCATAGTGAACTATAAAAGCAGTAAAAACAAGTTATTATGGTAAAAAAATAAAAAACATACAAGATAGTAACCTTATAGGTAATGAAGATAAAATGTATAAAATATTAATTTTTAATAGTAAATGTGTGGATCAAACCTATATATCATAAATTTATTTGTTTTTTCAATTATTTAGGCACTTTTATTAAGAGTGACTTCCCATTATTGAATAGTTTTGGGTATTTACAATAATGCCATCCATCATCCCTTATAAAAGGAAACACCATCTCTACTCCATTACATATTTAAAAAACACATTGTATCATAAAATACTTACAAAAATACCTTAAATTAATCCATCCCTAGATCCTATAATCACTTTTTTGATCATAAATATAATCTATGTAGGCTTTATATAAAATCCAAAAGAAATGGTTCGTAGAAGAGGTGACATTCTTCACTAAGAATATTTATTTTATTTTTTCCTAAACTTAATTAAGATCATAATCAACCATTTTCATAAAATAAAATCAATTTATACCTTATAATATGATTTTATTATCTTAATTTTATAACCTCAATCCATCTCCTCTTCAATCTAATAGGAAAAAAATTTTTGATCGTGTGTACGATGGACTACCACCTTAGGAACCAATGTAATTCATTTTCCATCATCGCCTCTCATGGATATGTATAATGATATATTTAATTTTTATATATTATAATAATAAAATATTATACATCATTTAAAATTAAAATATCATATATATTCTTACCTTACCATCCATTGAAAATTATAACGTCCATTATGTGTACAGTGGACTACTCCCTCATGAAGTAACGTGATTCACTTATTTTATTACCGAATCATAAGGATAATATATGTAAGTATATTTAATGAAATAATATAATATTTTGGATATAATTATAATTATATTAATATAAAATAACACTTACCTTATTTCCATCATAATCATTGACTAGTGGAAATGTTGCCTAAGAATATGTACGACTTACAGTTTCTATGATTGTAAGGTAGTTTATTTTTCATAAACAACAATCATGACTGGGATGGTATAATTAATATAGAAAATCTATAATTATTTAATTATTTTTATTCTATAGATGACTAATTAATAATATCTTTGACCTTAGTCAACTTACCAATGTAATTTTTGACATATGAGCCAAATATCATCAAAACATCTAACATGACCCTAAATGATTATGTAATTTAATATAACGTGGTAATGAATAATATTAAGGGACTGATAATATTTAAAATAGTTCTTAATAAATTAAATAGTAAATTTTATTTTATTATTATGTAATATAATGAAATCGCATGATAAATCAGGCCCAAGGTGAGTGATCTCTCTAACCCACCATTTTCTTTGGGTTATGACCATGCTCTATCTATCACACTTTATCACTCATTAAATTTATGGAATGATTCTAAATTATGTATATATGTCTCTTAAATATATAACTATATTTCTCTTCTTTAATTTTATGGGGTAATACATGACTTGTGACCATTTCTAAAATGATTTCTTTAATAAATATATTTTGATTATATAATGAGACAAGGTTATGAAACTTATATATTTACATGGGTAATTCTTCTATTTATTCCTTGTTATTTATTTCATTATATTTCATCATATTCATGTACATGAAAATAATGTAATAAGTGGTATTAGAATTATATACCCCTCTAATGAATTTGTTAATATTTTGGTCTCATGAGACATCATGTATGGGATTTTGGAATGAACCTAATTAATTATGAAAATATATGCACCATGTGATGTTTTCTCAAAAGATAACCTTAACATATGTTTTTTTTCATGTTTTATTTTCATTACCTATTTCTTATTCTACTATAACCTTGTGATACCATGTTAATTGTATCATGCCTCCATTGGACTACTCTTGTACATTCTCTATTATGATATCATGTTATACCTTTGATTTACATGTTATGGTACCTTATCATGTTTATTCCTTTACTGTAATTTTTAGATCACCCCTTTCTTTCATGTATTCCTCAGGTTATCTTCGATATATTTTGGAGCTAAAATTGATTTTATGATCTCACTATGGAGAATAAAATAAGGATACCATGTTTTAGTTTCCTTTAATGTATTATGAACCTAGTCTTCTAAATAAATGAGTCATTTTCAATCCATATTTTGTATTACTAGATATTTATATTAATAATTATGTAAAATTATATGTAAAAGGATTTGGGATTCTATAATAATTCCTCGAGTAGAAATTATCCCATTGGTAAAGATGGAATTCTATTGATGATATATGCTACAATGTTCACTTACAATTCCCAGAAATTCTTGGGTAATCTTGAGTGCTATCTCATACTCATGGAAAATTAATTCAAAGTTTTTTTCATAATTATAGATAAACTATTATGTATATGTGATATTGGAGTATTCTTCTCCCTTAAATTCACTTATTATCATAAAATTTCAATAAATTTTTACAAAAATACTCTAGGTTATTATCAAACCTCTTTCATTTTTATCTATGATCCAAACTCATTCTCTACCACATTATTCCTCTTCTAAAACATGTTAAATAAATCATATTTTATTTTATAAATGTCAAACCCTACCATTTTTGTTGAGTGATCGAAAAATTTCTTGTAATATTGTGACCTTCCAAGGGAATGTATTATTGTAGGTCCAAAAACACAAATGTGAACTAGGTCTATCTTCCCAGATGTCGGTGTTTTAACTCTAATTTCAAAGAAAAACTTCATCTACATTCCAAAGATATAATCCTAATATAAGGAAAATTCAACTAAATTCAACTCCAGTATCATTCCTATGGTTTCTAGTACCTTCATCCCATTATAAGTCTTATGTAATAGCCTATAGTTACATATTTTTTAATCCATATATGAATTTATTAATTTAAGAATGTCCATGGAAGTTTATGTCTTATTGTACAAGGTACCACTCTTTACTCCATTAGCTATGACCATGACTCCCTTAGTAATATTTCATGCACCACACGTGAGTGTTATAATAAAACGTACATCATCAAGATGTTAGAAAAAAAATTATTATTTCTTATTAGTCCATCCATATACCTTATATTATACATAACTAGAAAATTATCACTCGTTTGTTTTAATCCACGCATCACCTTCCCCCACAATCTGTAAGGGTTCTTCATCAATAAGATATGCCTTTACAAAGCATATAGAAACAAAATTCTATAGGAACCACTTATCAAAAGTGGAATTGAATTATTCCCCTAACTCCAAAATTCTAGACTCCATAGAAATATCAAGGCTCAAAAGAAACACATCATTTATTCCTTCAACTTTCATGTTTTCTTTATCAATTTCAGGAACCATTCATTTTCATGGCACTCCTTGTAGACATTTCATTTCTTCTTACAAATCTTTCATGGAGGGAAATACCCTTTTACTTTTTAATGATTTTTCCCTTTTTATTGATCATCCTATATGATTATATCATTTCAAGTATCTAAATAATTATTCCTTGTATAGAATAGAATGAAACATTATAGTTGTCTTTATTCTTCAAATATCCTCACTTGGATCACATCTCACACATCATTTAGAACCAACTTTGTATTCACCAAAAAACAACTCATATCTGTTATAGTCACTTCCTGATAATCATGAAATGATGTCATTGAAATAATTTCACAAATCTCATCTTAGAGAATAATCCCAAATAATGACAATAGACTTATGATTGTGTTGAATTCATTGAGTTGTTCAAAAAAATCTTCCATTAAATAATTTTCATATTTAATATTTGTTACATGAGGTACACCTTTTTCGATGCGGAAAGATTATTTTACATATTATTAATTGTTATCATCAACCCAACCATCATATTCCCCTCTATAATATTGAATTATATTTTTTTCTCCAACATAAGGTACACCTCACCCAAAACCTATCAATATTATATCTCTCACTCCATCATCACAATCTCAAATATTTTTTCACCTATAAGTGTTAACTGAAACTTTTTCTGATAAATATAATCCTTGATTTATATCCTCTAGTAACTAAAATAAGTTCTATTGAAGCAATTTATCTTCAAAATTACTTCTTCTATTGCCAATTTTCAATTCGATAAAACACAAACATGATCTTCTAAACCCATTATTTAATACCAACTGTTATAGAAACTTGTTGAGCAATAAACAATCTTCCTTCATAAATAAAGATTAAAATAAAAATAATATAATAAGATGAAGTTCATGAATTACATAGATTTATGTGGTTTTGGGAATGATCCCTACTTCCACATAGAGGTATAATTATCACTATGTCCAATAGTAGAATTATCTGGTGAAAATTAGAGTTTCACGCACCTAGGAAACCTTAGATAAATGAGATCATAAAGAAGACAGTGAAACTATACCACCAAACATGCATTATGTACTCTATAATATAGTTACCATTTTCTAGAATTCTATAGAGTTATAATGATATATTAGTGTCACCATTTTTGTATTAATAAATTTCCATATATAATTCCACACTACAATAGTGTACTATCATATGTTGATAATATATGTTCGAACTACTATAGAACCCTATCAGTTGAACTGGTCAACTCTAATATAGTGATTTTCATCTTGGTATGAAGTATTGACCACAAGTAGTTGGACCAAAATTTTCCAAGGATTAGGATACAAAATTGTAATACTAATTTCAATTTACCAGGTTTATTTTTTTATATATTCAAATAACATATTCAATTAAAATTATTTTATGATAACTTTAGTACCCTTGAAAGCATGGATATGTTTGGGTTAGATTAAAATTTATTAGGAACCCATGCTAATATAGAATAGTTATTTATAAGAAAAATAGATGATATATATTATGAAATGAATAATTTTTTGTCCCTAAGAGATAATATATATTTTAATGAATATTCACTTTCATAAAACCATTTCATTAAACATTAAAAAAATTAACTATTAAAACACTTCCCTTGTAATTTTAAAAAAATATTATATATTTATCTAAATTAATAATCCAAACCGTGAAATTTTTTAGATTTATTAATTTTTTTATAATCATTACATTTTATTATTAGTTTCCCATCCTTATAAAAATTAGAACAGATCTATTTTTAAGAATTCAGGTTCCTTTTGTTATTTTTCATTTTTATCTAGATAAGAATTTAATTTTATTTCATGACCCTTATAATGTTTAGAAATGAAATACTCACATTATTTTTTTCATTTTGAAAATTTTACAAATTTTCATATATTTTAGGTCTAGAACATCATGTTTTACTTCATAATTTTTCATTTTATTTATTATCTTTTTATCCTGAATAAATTTCTTATACTTCATCCTGATTTCCTTGAAAGTTTCTAAAATTTTAAGAAACTATTATGTAGTATTTATATTTTATCATATAATTCATCCCACATATATTCTTTATGATAGGAATTGGAAGAGTTATTTTAAAAATCGGATCAATAAGAATCAGGTTCAAATTTACCTTTCTTGTTTGAAGAAGCCATTAAGTAAAGATTTACCAATCCTTTTTCTAAACTTGATCCTTCAATTGGATAAAATTAATCAGTATATTTCCATCCTAATACAAGTTACCCATTATCATTTTTTTAAATTCTTATTAATTTTTATTCAACTTTATACATTCAAGTTTAATATGACATTTCACTATATATTCATATATTTTTACCTCCTAAACATTATTAAAAATACCACAACCATTTTGGTTTATTATATGGTCATTTTTAGAATTATATTTTATATTTGTTCTTGAATATCCCATCTTTAATTTTTTAATTTTTTTAGACACATGAGAATATTATCCCTATAATTTTTCTATAACACAACATCATATGACTAACAATAAATATTTATTCTTAATTATAAATAAATTCCTTATCTTTTACTCAATTCCTCTTCATCTATAATTTTAAATTATTACACATGTTTCAATAAAGATATAAAAATATGATTAATATTATATTCTTCAAAATCATTACTCTAAATAATTTCTACCTTCTTAGAATTCCATTTATTAGGTGTAGCTATAAAAATTTCTTTAAGTAAAATAGAATGATTAAAATATTATCTTAATACATTTAATCCATTCTCAATGATAGTAAATATATTAAACATTTGATTTTCAGTTCCATTTTCACACATTCAAGAATCTTAATATTCTGATCTCAATATAAAAATCATACTTCTAATCAATTTATAAAAACAATAATGTGTATTTTTAAATATTCTAAAAATATCTTGTACAGTTTTACATGATGGACTGTTGAAAAAAAAAATCAATTAATTACAAAATTAATAATTATATTTATTTTATAATTAATAATGTATTTTAAATATTATATAAAAGTAAAATTATTTATATCATCATCAATGTTTTTATATTTTTTCCATGTTTTTCCAAATATCAATACTTAGTTTTTTTAGATATGACTTCATCTCAAAATAAAAAAAGGCCCAGTCATTTCCATAAAATATGGTGGTCTCTATAGAGCACATGCATCATTTTAAGTTCTTCATACCATCTAAAATAGTTCTTCTATTTATATGATTATGTATGAAATAAAATTTAACATATATATATATATACATTAGATAATATTACATTCAAGGATCAAATTCTGATATAAATTATTTAGTCTTGTAGGAAAGATGGTTGAATAGACTAAGTGGGTGGATTGGTATTTTAATATTTCTAAAATACATAACATACATAAATTGATTAGTAGAATAAAATAAAATATTAAAACAAATATTTTTATATTATTTTAGATAAAATAATGTTATGTTTACTCTTTACACATTTGACATGATATTATATTACAATAATATAGAGAACTGGATTTTTAAAGGATTTAAATCATTTTATAAATAATTTATAAACCCTTAGTGGAAGAAAATTAATCATAAAATTTTTACTGAAATAATTAAAAAAAACATTCCTTTTTAAGTATAGGAAGAACCAACATTGCATTCTTTTGGAACAATTCATGACTGAATCTCATTCCTTTTACAAAACCAAGGTACAACTATGACTACCTTTTATAAGGGGTAGAAAAACCCATACAATAAGATCTATAATTATTATGAAAAATCATAAACCAAAATTACATTACAAAAAAAATATAAATAATTGAGAATCATATATCCCAATATGAACAAGTAGAGCTACAGTGTCAAGGAAATAGTGGTATCTTTAACAACCATAGATTAGAACTATTTGGACTAGCTGAGAGTTTTATAGTGATGCTTGAAAGAAGACCATAGGAGGATCCTTCGGAAGGGATCTCTTGCCCATGTGGAGGCTAATCCTGGTGTCATTGCAGAACGACTGGCACTAGGGGAGAACTCTTTGATTGCTCGTGTTGTTCTTCCTAAAGGTGCTTCGCCATGGAAATGTGAAGATTTATTCCGAAGGATTTCGACATTGTGGGGTTTTGACAACTGGAAAGTGTCTCTCTTGGTCGGGGTTTCTTTCACTGTTTATTTCCATCGGATGATGTGAAGATGAAAGCTTGGAGCTCTGGATCTATGTTTCTAAAACCGGGATGGATTCATCTGCATGAATGGTCATTGGATTTTAATGTATCAAGTGCTAAAAATGTCTTCGCCCAGGTATGGGTTCGTCTTCATGGGCTGAATTGGGTCCTTTGGCATCCAGAAATTTTGCATGATATTGGAACGGCAATCGGAACACCCATCCGTCTTGATAATGAGAAGACAGATGTCAGGTACGGGCACTTTTCTAGAATGCTGGTGGAAGTCGACCTCAGGTCCACTCTCATTGACACGGTAACACTTTCTATTCCCTCTGATCAAATTCTGATTGATGTTGAATATGAAAACAAACCCCTCTTCTGCTCGAAATGCATGGCTGTGGGGCACTCTTTGGAGTTATTTCGTAAAAATATTACTTGTAAAGAGTGTGGACTGCGAGGTCACCCCTCCAATCATTGTCGTCGTAAAGTGAATCTAAAGGATCCGCCTGCACCAAATCCTGACACCAGGGGCAGTGATACTCATTTGGAATCTGACACTCGTGAGCTGCCGTTTTCTAGGAACGGTAAAGAGGTGTTCACTGATGCTTCTCCGCCTCGATCTTCGGATCATATTAGAGATCAGGAGCCCCCCACTGAAAAGTCTCGGACTACAGCCCCTGCTATTATGGTGACTGAACCTCCACAACAGAATATACAACCCTCCTCCTCTGCCTCTGAGAAAGTAAGGGCGGAGGAATCCACCCCTGGAGTTGGGGAACTAACCCTCTGCAAAAGGGGTGACTCTCATGGTGAGTCCAAGGGAAGAGATATGGATGCGAATAAGATATCATATAGTGATATTGTCCGAGGAGAAAAGAAAAGAGGCTCTGACAATGAGGGTGTCAGATCTGTCCCTGTTTCAAGGAAACCAAGGAAGGACTACTCTACATTTCCGAGGACCGTGACCACTAGGGCATCTGCCAAGAGGGAGATTGAGAAGCTATCGAAGGAGCAACTGGACAAACAGAAGTTTTATAAGAAGTTTCTTAAACAATATGAGACTCAATCGGAATGGGAATCGGCTGATGCTGATGACACGATCAGGTATGGGGGTGGTGACGATGAATATTTTGACATGTAATCTCTCTCTTTTCCTTTCTGCTGTCTCTGTACTTTTATTTTATTAATAAATTTTGTGGTCCAAGCTTGCTTGGATCGGACCTTCTGGCTAGCCTGCATATATATGCATGTCATAGTTGTGATCCATCATATCCCATATGAGAACATATCATTTAATTATAATCCATTATATCCAGGATATGTATACATAAATCCTTTGTATAGAAGAGATAGTGGGTTAGGGTTGGTACACAACCATTTGTATCTTTAACAACCTATATGTATTGGTAATACACCTAGAATATAGGGACAGATAATGGAATTGGTTACCCCAAATTAATCGAGTGATGGATTGTATGAAATAAAAGATCATAAGGAATAATATAGAAAACCACCATTCTAGGGAAACTAGGTAATCCAATACTCAAACTATATTTAACTTCATTTATGATAACTCTAATTCCATTACAAAGGAATATGAATCTAATAAATTCTCAAGTACATAAGAATAAATGATTAGTATTATATTTTTTATAATCATTATTTAAAATTAATAATTTATAATATCAAGACATAATTTATGGATTAAGTTTCACATTAAAAATTCAAAAGATTTTTTTAATTAAACATTATAATTCCATATTTCACTTCCTTGACTTATTAATAATTTATCAACATAAATTTTTTAAATTTATATTATTTGAAATATATCATTCCCTTTCAAGAACTACCCCCTTTATTTAATTCATCACTTAATTTCTATTCCATAATTTTATAAAAAAATTTATAATTATTTCTACTTTATTGAAGGATTTATCCAAAATAGAATAAATAAGATTCAGTAAATAACTAGTAAAAAAATCAAGAAAGGATCATAACTCAATACTTTCATCCCAATATCATTCCAAAATCTTGTCTACACTGTCCATACCATCATACCATCAACTACATAAATCCACCACCACTGAAATAATAAAAGAAAACCAATATCCTATTCTATCTAAGAAAAAATTTAGGTTCCAATAACAATATATAATGGGATAAAATATTTAATCAATATATAAAAGTGGTAGAAATAATATTTTTATTCAATATATTTTAATGTGATATCAATATAGCTAAAAATGTAACGACCCAAAAATTTCATTAATGGAAAATCCCTCTTGATCCAGTTAAATGTTTCTTTATGTTTTTATAAGATGTCAACTTCTTTAGTTTAGCGTTAAGATTTGTGACCGTTACTTTTATAGCCGTTGAACAGTGATCATTTGGGTAGTTTAAATATAAGGCTTTAACGAACCAATTTTCTACTCAGACAAAGGAAGCGATGGCCTCATCCAGTAGAATTGCCCCTTACGAAGCCCATTTGTTGGAGCTCGGAAAAGAGGTGGCGTCTTTGGGCTTTGCCCTTGACCAAGCCCAAGCTGAGCTTCATCAAGTCAAGCTCGAACGTGATCGTCTACGGGAAAAATGGAAGTTGATAGAGATTACCACTCGAGCGATGTTATCCGAGCAACCCCAAGAGTCTGTCACCATCGCACACCTTACCCTTAGGTCTTATGTGGCTATTTTAAGGGGTTATATAACAAATAAGTAGCACCATGTTCATGTACATTATTTTTGTATATATTAATGAATATAATTTCTAGTCATTTTTGATACATTGTAATTAGTTTTTAAAGTACAAACGGTGTTTTTAGTTATTATTTAATTAAGAATTATATTTTATTAAATTAAAGGATTTTTGAATTAAATAATATTTTAATAAAATATTATTATTAATATTAAATTAATTTTTATTAAATATAAATGATCTTATAATTTTATGAATGCAATTAAAATTTTTATTAAGGTTTGAAAGCCATTTCTGTCAAAACCCGTGAATTTTTTATAAATGTCGGTTTTTATTTTTAAAAATTCACATATTTAGAAAATTATTTAGATAAAATAAATATTATTTTTGGAATCAGGACGTTGAAATTTTCCAACGGTGAATTTTTCATAATTTTCTAAGACAGTCAAATTTTTGGGTAAAAATTAAATACCATTTAAATATATAATGTGTTTTATGACATCATAATGACCCAATGGTGATGTAATAAAATACCATAATCCTTATGTTCGGCCAATATGTGTTTTATCATTAAAATAATGAGGTTTTGGGTTTGTTTGACTTACTTTTCAAAGCATTAATGGAGCCCTCAAGACTTATTCAACACTTTGCCTTTTTAAATTAATTTCCATGGGAGTGTGACTCACCTCCACATAAGCAACCCTAATTTTTTAATAAGTTCGGACCTTGGCCTTGTAAAATATTGTTTTCCTCTTTCCTTTTCCAGAAACCATGGGCAAATACAATGGGATGGTTTGTAGTTTGGATTATTTTAATATAAGGGGTCCCAAACCTAAATAATAAAGAATTCTCTCACCTTTCCTATATAAACCCACCCAAGCTCCCACTTCCTCCTCACCCAAATCCCTTGAAGTTCGTCCAACCTCTGCCCTACTCTCTCTATAATCCTCTCAAGGTGCCCCAAGCTCCCAAGAAGCCTCTCACAAGCCTCTCTCTAGCCTTTGGAAGCACACTTCCAAGTAAGGGTTTTTCTTCCTTTCTCATTTTTTGTCAATTTTCTTTAAGTTGTATTGCCCTTTTAATTTCATTTATGAATGTTGGGGTATGGTTTCTCACCTCTCCCATACTGCCCTCTTATTGTTTGAATGATGGGATACCCCTTTCTCTCTCATTAAATGCCTCCCATGTACACCCGTTACTATGCCGAAATTCCGAAAGGAACCTTTTTCTCCTCTTTTATATTCAAGCAATACTTTTGTATCATGAATCTAAATTCCTTTTCAATTGTTGGGACATGTATCTATATGACCTTCTTACTTTCCATTACATGTAAATATTATGAGGAACCCCTTTCTCTCTCATCAGCCTTTTTATGAATTCTTATGTCAAGCCGTTACGCTGCCGAAATCACACCGATTTTCTAAGCCAATATCATTGTGTAGTGAATACCATGCCCATTTCTCCATCAAGGGTATTCACCTTTATGCACATTTACTTATTGATTGTAAATTTTCATGTATGAATTCCACATTCCTTTATCGTGGAATAAATGATTATGTTTTATGAATCCATGTTTTATGATCCATGTGGCACACTTATGCATGAAATGAAATGTTTAAGAAGGGTGTGCCCTGATAGCGCTCCAATGCATTGGGTAAAGTATAGTATCATGATACGTCATGTGCAATGAGTGTTGACTCATGCTAATTCAAGTGCAACGAGGGTTTACTCGTGCTTCAAGTGCAATGAGGGTTTACTCATGCTCCATGTGCAATGAGCCTTGGCCCATGCTAATTCAATGTTAAGTGTTGTTGCCACATTTCCATGTTATGATTATCATGCTTTATCATGCATTTATGTTCATGTCTCTCTTATGCTCTATTGATATGCCTATTTCCTAACATGTATTGTACTCCTCATGTTATTCATTATGTACTCCCTTACTGGGCTTTATAGCTCACCCTTTTCTTATGCATGTCCTCAGGTTATCCCATGCAATGCTAAGTACGAAGGAATGTAGTGGTCATGTAAAGGAAGTTTTCAATAAGGATGTTGTATTTCAAGTTTAAAGTTTTTATGTAATGATCCTAATCCCCAAAGACACTAAACCTCTCGATCTTCTTTGTTGTATCAAATGAAGTTTTATGTAATAAAGCATGTTTAAGTTGTAATAAAAAGCTGGGTTGTCATAGTTGGTATCAGAGGATAGGTTTAGTTATTTTTGGGATTAGGAAACCCTAGTAAAGCCTTAGATACAAGACTAAGAATAATAAAAACATCCCTAAGTTTTGGTAAATACTAAGTAATTGTTTTATCAAACAAATACATCCCTGTCTGGATACGAGCAGGTAGAGGCGGCTCTGGCACAGATGTATCCTAGGGGTAAAACCCGAAAACACCGCTTTGAGCTAGACTCGAACGGGAACTGGTGCACGACAACGGGCCTTGCTGCACTCTTGGTTACGACACTCCTGGGGGATATGTTTTGATAAATTCACAATCTTAGTATGAACCCTTATTAAGGGAAAAATGCCCCTAAGAATATATGTTAGAAGGAATATCATGAAAAGCCTGGATCGAATCCTATAGACTCATGAGTTGAATAGATTAAAGTTTATTTATAAGTCATCAAATTTTGTCTTTGGATTACCCTTTATGTGTTACCCCTAACTTTCCTTTTATTCCAGCCAATGGCCGGTAATAGGAGAACTCGGGCTAACAACCGTTGTGAAGATCAGTGTGATGATTGTACTTATGAGATGCCCAATCCAATGGGAGCGGGAATCGCGAACTTTGTCACGCTTCTCTCTCAGCTAACTCAAGTTTTGAATAGAAACACTGGTCAAGAGGAACATTCAACCCCCCCTAAGAAAGAACAAGTCGCTATTGAAAGCTTCATGAGAAAAAGGCCTCCTACTTTTAGTGGATCATCCGATCCCACGATTGTTGAACAATGGATCAACTCCATTAAAAAGATATTCTCCATCCTCCAATGCTCTGAAAAAGAGAAGGTTCTCCCGGCGGCTTATCGTATGGAGGGTGAAGCTGATCAATGGTGGACGTTGATCAAAAATACGAAGCCTGAGGAGGAGATCGAGGCTTTGGAATGGAAGGTATTCCGGAAGATGTTTTTCGATAAATATTTTCCACGCACCCTCCGTCTTAAGATGGAAAGGGACTTCCTTTCCCTCAAGCAGAAAGATGAGGAATCTGTGGGAGCGTACGAGGCAAACTTCACAAGGCTTGCACGATACGCTTTCGGCTTTGTCGTTACCCCCGAATGCAAGGTTGACCGCTTCTTTGGTGGGCTGAAGCCTAGCTTGCGGAAAGCATTAGCGATCCGTGACTTCGACAGCTATGAGGAAATTGTCCGATGTGCCCTCAAGGTTGAAATGGAGATCGGAGAATCACAGGGGTATCATGGGGACAAGAAGCGGAAGGTGGACTTCAATGCTGGTGGTCCGATGGATAAATCCAACGGCGCTAAGAAATTCCAGCACCCCACTTGCCAAAAGTGTGGAAAAAAGCACCCTGGAAATTGCCTTAGGGGGACAAGAAAATGCTTCAAGTGTGGAAGAGAAGGGCACCTAGCTGTAAACTGTCAGCAAGAAGGACCCGCGGCTGCGACGGAGGGGAGGAACGCTCCGTTCGAACCTCAACGCGTTGTTCAATGCTTCAAATGCAAAGAACCGGGTCATTTTGCGAATCAGTGCCCTAATCCAAGGGTTATCGGAGGCAATCAACAACCTCCAAGACAGCAAGGAAGAGCTTTTGCCATCACTTCTGCCGAAGTGAACCCCGACAACGAAGTGGTGACAGGTACGCTAGTTATTCATTCAAGAATAGCGAACGTACTTTTTGATTCAGGTTCTACGCATTCTTTTATATCTCAAAAGTTTAGTAGAACAATCCCTGCACCACCACAAATCATGGAAGTAAAGATGTCGGTGAGTACGGAAAATGGGGCAATCATTGCATCCCATGAGTATAAGTCCTCCCCTGTTATAATATGTGGATTGAATTTCCCGGCGAACCTCGTCATACTCCCTTTGGTGGAATTTGATGCAATTCTTGGCATGGATTGGCTTTCCTTATATAGAGCCAACATAAATTGTCGGGAGAGGGAAATCACACTCCATATGGAGAATCGACCCCCGATTCTTTACAAGTGTCAGGAGGAAGATGAATCTCCTTTAGCTCCATCATCTCAAGCATGGATATTACTGCCTTATGAGCACGCATATCTGGCTCAGATGATTGATTCCAAGGAAGAAACCACCCTTGAAGAAATGCCTATTGTGAGGGAATTCGCTGAAGTATTTCCCAAGGAACTTCCTGGTCTTCCTCCAAGAAGAGATGTTGAGTTCTCAATTGAACTTATACCTGGGGCGCTACCAATATCCAAGAATCCATATAGAATGGCTGTGGTTGAGCTTGAAGAACTGAAGAAACAACTACAGGAGAATCTGGATAAAGGGTTTATACGCCCAAGTGCATCACCATGGGGTGCACCAGTCCTCTTCGTCAAGAAGAAGGATGGGTCAATGCGGCTTTGCATCGATTATCGTGAACTTAACAAAATCACGATAAAGAACAAGTATCCTCTCACAAGAATTGATGACTTGTTTGATCAGCTGTGTGGAGCACAATACTTCTCCAAGGTCGACTTGCGGTCGGGATATTATCAAGTAAGGGTGAAGAAGGAAGATATCCCCAAGACTGCTTTTCGTACAAGGTACGGGCACTATGAATTCATAGTAATGCCTTTTGGACTCACCAATGATCCAGAAATATTCATGGACTTGATGAATAGAGTCTTTAGAGATTACCTAGATAAATTTGTGGTAGTCTTTATAGATGATATTCTAATATACTCCAAAACCAAGGAGGACCATGAGGAGCATTTAAGAACTGTACTGGAGACTTTGCGCAAGGAGAAGCTCTATGCCAAGTACAGCAAGTGTGAGTTCTGGTTGAAGGAGGTCTCATTCTTGGGCCATATCATCACAAGCAATGGGATATCTGTGGACCCCTCCAAAACAGATGCAATTGAGGGATGGCCGAGGCCAACATCGGTAACTGATATCCGTAGCTTCTTGGGGTTAGCTAGATATTATCGACGATTTGTGAGAAACTTCTCACAATTGTCCAACCCTCTTACCAAGCTAACTCGAAAGGGAGTAAAGTTTACTTGGAGTGATGAATGTGAAGAAAGCTTCAAGGAGTTGAAAAGGAGGCTTATCACTGCACCTGTGCTCACTTTACCCACAAGTGGGGAGCTTTTTGTGGTATTCAGTGATGCTTCGAAGAAGGGCTTAGGATGTGTGCTGATGCAGAATGATAAAGTGATATCGTATGCCTCAAGACAGTTGAAAATCCATGAGCGAAACTATCCAACGCATGATCTGGAGTTGGCGGCGGTAATCTTTGCCTTGAAAATCTGGCGGCATTATCTCTATGGAGAGAAATGTGAGATATATACTGACCACAAGAGTCTTAAATATATATTCACACAGAAAGAGCTTAATATGCGCCAGAGAAGATGGATAGAGCTCATAAAGGATTATAACTGTTCAATACATTACCACCCTGGGAAGGCGAACAAGGTGGCGGATGCCCTAAGTAGAAAGGATCCAGCAATTCTATCAATGATGAGAATTGAGAAGGATCCAATCTTCTTAGACTTGATGAAGATGGACGTGGGAATCATAAAGAAGGGAACATCATCAATCCTTTCACAAATGATTGCCCAACCATCTCTTTTGGAAAGGTTAAAGTATGCTCAAAAGGATGATGTGAGAATCCAAGAAAAAGTGGAAGCTATCAAAAAGGGAAAATCCTCAGAGTTTAATGTTAATGAAGAAGGAATTGTGCGGTTTGGGAAAAGAATATGTGTCCCATCAAGTTCAGAGACGAAGAAGGAACTTTTGGATGATGCACATAGTTCAAATTTCTCTATTCACCCAGGGAGCACAAAGATGTATCGAGATCTCTGAGAAAACTTTTGGTGGGATAATATGAAGAAGGAGATTGCCGAATATACATCAAAGTGCCTAGTGTGTCAGCAAGTGAAGGCAGAGAGGAAGAAGTCTAAGGGGATGATGCAACCATTGCCCATACCAGAATGGAAATGGGAGAACATCACCATGGACTTCGTCACTGGACTTCCAAGGAAATCCAAAAGCAACAATGCAATCTGGGTTATTGTGGATCGTCTTACAAAGACTGCACACTTTATTGCTATTAGAGAGGATTTCTCTTTGGATCAGCTGGCACGGATATATATCAGGGAAGTGGTACAGTTGCATGGAGTACCACTATCTATTGTGTCTGACCGAGATCCAAGATTTACCTCTAAGTTTTGGAAGAGTCTTCAACATGCTCTGAATACTGAACTGAACTTCAGTACGGCCTATCATCCTCAAACTGATGGCCAATCCGAGCGGACTATCCAAACACTTGAGGATATGTTGAGAGCATGCTCAATGGACTTTAAAGGAGGATGGGATCAACATCTTCCTCTAGTTGAGTTCTCTTATAATAATAGTTTCCACTCGAGCATCCAAATGGCACCATATGAAGCCCTGTATGGGAAAAGGTGTAGAACACCGGCATGTTGGGATGAGGTCGGTGAACGTAAGCTGCTTGGACCAGAAATGGTCTAAGAAATGGTGGAGAAGGTGAAAACCATTCAGCCGCATATCAAGGCAGCCCAAAGTCGACAGAAGAGTTATGCAGATAATCGTCGACGAGACCTTGAGTTTAAAGTCGGAGACATGGTGTTTTTACGCATATCTCCATGGAAGAAGGTCATGAGGTTTGTAAAGAAAGGGAAGTTAAGTCCAAGGTACATCGGCCCCTTCGAGATTCTTGATCGTGTTGGGGCTGTGGTCTATCGACTAGCACTTCCACCTACTATGGCCAAGGTGCATGATGTCTTCCATGTATCCCTCTTAAGGAAGTACATACCAGACCCTTCACATGTACTCTCTTCTGATGTGGTACAATTAGAATACGATCTTTCTTATGAGGAGCAACCAGTGAAGATCTTGGATCGTAGAGAAAAAGTTCTACGAAATAAGACAATGCCCCTCGTCAAGGTGTTGTGGAGAAACCACAAGTTTGAAGAAGCAACTTGGGAGTCGGAGGATATGATGAAGCTAAGTTACCCACATTTGTTTTAGTGTGGGAAAAGGAAAATTTCGAGGGCGAAATTTCTTAAGGGGGTAATGTTGTAACGACCCAAAAATTTCATTAATGGAAAATCCCTCTTGATCCAGTTAAATGTTTCTTTATGTTTTTATAAGATGTCAACTTCTTTAGTTTAGCGTTAAGATTTTTGACCGTTACTTTTATAGCCGTTGAACAGTGATCATTTGGGTAGTTTAAATATAAGGCTTTAACGAACCAATTTTCTACTCAGACAAAGGAAGCGATGGCCTCATCCAGTAGAATTGCCCCTTACGAAGCCCATTTGTCGGATCTTGGAAAAGAGGTGGCGTCTTTGGGCTTTTCCCTTGACCAAGCCCAAGCTGAGCTTCATCAAGTCAAGCTCGAACGTGATCGTCTACGGGAAAAATGGAAGTTAATAGAGATTACCACTCGAGCGATGTTATCCGAGCAACCCCAAGAGTCTGTCACCATCGCACACCTTACCCTTAGGTCTTATGCGGCTATTTTAAGGGGTTATGTAACAAATAAGTAGCACCATGTTCATGTACATTATTTTTGTATATATTAATGAATATAATTTCTAGTCATTTTTGATACATTGTAATTAGTTTTTAAAGTACAAACGGTGTTTTTAGTTATTATTTAATTAAGAATTATATTTTATTAAATTAAAGGATTTTTGAATTAAATAATATTTTAATAAAATATTATTATTAATATTAAATTAATTTTTATTAAATATAAATGATCTTATAATTTTATGAATGCAATTAAAATTTTTATTAAGGTTTGAAAGCCATTTCTGTCAAAACCCGTGAATTTTTTATAAATGTCGGTTTTTATTTTTAAAAATTCACATATTTAGAAAATTATTTAGATAAAATAAATATTATTTTTGGAATCAGGACGTTGAAATTATCCAACGGTGAATTTTTCATAATTTTCTGAGACAGTCAAATTTTTGGGTAAAAATTAAATACCATTTAAATATATAATGTGTTTTATGACATCATAATGACCCAATGGTGATGTAATAAAATACCATAATCCTTATGTTCGGCCAATATGTGTTTTATCATTAAAATAATGAGGTTTTGGGTTTGTTTGACTTACTTTTCAAAGCATTAATGGAGCCCTCAAGACTTATTCAACACTTTGCCTTTTTAAATTAATTTCCATGGGAGTGTGACTCACCTCCACATAAGCAACCCTAATTTTTTAATAAGTTCGGACCTTGGCCTTGTAAAATATTTTTTTCCTCTTTCCTTTTCCAGAAACCATGGGCAAATACCATGGGATGGTTTGTGGTTTGGATTATTTTAATATAAGGGGTCCCAAACCTAAATAATAAAGAATTCTATCACCTTTCCTATATAAACCCACCCAAGCTCCCACTTCCTCCTCACCCAAAGCCCTTGAAGTTCATCCAACCTCTGCCCTACTCTCTCTAGAATCCTCTCAAGGTTCCCCAAGCTCCCAAGAAGCCTCTCACAAGCCTCTCTCTAGCCTTTGGAAGCACACTTCCAAGTAAGGGTTTTTCTTCCTTTCTCATTTTTGTCAATTTTCTTTAAGTTGTATTGCCCTTTTAATTTCATTTATGAATGTTGGGGTATGGTTTCGCACCTCTCCCATACTGCCCTCTTATTGTTTGAATGATGGGAGACCCCTTTCTCTCTCATTAAATTCCTCCCATGTACACCCGTTACTATGCCGAAATTCCGAAAGGAACCTTTTTCTCCTCTTTTATATTCAAGCAATACTTTTGTATCATGAATCTAAATTCATTTTCAATTGTTGGGACATGTATCTATATGACCTTCTTACTGTCCATTACATGTAAATATGATGAGGAACCCCTTTCTCTCTCATCAGCCTTTTTATGAATTCTTATGTCAAGCCGTTACGCTGCCGAAATCACACCGATTTTCTAAGCCAATATCATTGTGTAGTGAATACCATGCCCATTTCTCCATCAAGGGTATTCACCTTTATGCACATTTACTTATTGATTGTAAAGTTTCATGTATGAATTTCACATTCCTTTATCGTGGAATAAATGATTATGTTTTATGAATCCATGTTTTATGATCCATGTGGCACACTTATGCATGAAATGAAATGTTTAAGAAGGGTGCGCCCTGATAGCGCTCCAATGCATTGGGTAAAGTATAGTATCATGATACGTCATGTGAAATGAGTGTTGACTCATGCTAATTCAAGTGCAACGAGGGTTTACTCGTGCTTCAAGTGCAATGAGGGTTTACTCATGCTCCATGTGCAATGAGCCTTGGCTCATGCTAATTCAATGTTAAGTGTTGTTGCCACATTTCCATGTTATGATTATCATGCTTTATCATGCCTTTATATTCATGTCTCTCTTATGCTCTATTGATATGCCTATTGCCTAACATGTATTGTACTCCTCATGTTATTCATTATGTACTCCCTTACTGGGCTTTATAGCTCACCCTTTTCTTATGCATGTCCTCAGGTTATCCCATGCAATGCTAAGTACGAAGGAATGTAGTGGTCATGTAAAGGAAGTTTTCAATAAGGATGTTGTATTTCAAGTTTAAAGTTTTTATGTAATGATCCTAAGCCCCAAAGACACTAAACCTCTCGATCTTCTTTGTTGTATCAAGTGAAGTTTTATGTAATAAAGCATGTTTAAGTTGTAATAAAAAGCTGGGTTGTCCTAAAAAATAATTCTTGTATACTCATAGAATCCAAGTACCGATCTCATAGGCTCATTGGTAATAATTTCAGTAATCATCATATGTTAGTTTACCATATCATGGAATTATACTAATTATGATAAGGTTCTTAAAATCAAAGAAACATAAAATAATAGTTATTCTAGTTATAATCAATCAAATATTATTCTCAATAATTTCTTAATTATGATAATAAATTTTATGTAAGGAATAATGATTAAAGCCTCATTCATAATTCCCCTTTTATTATCATCGTTAAGTTGTTTATTTTATTTTATACATGTCAAATATTTATAGAAACATAAATAATACAGTTAATTACATTAACACATTATCAAAAAAATATCAATTGGTAATAAAATTAATAATAAACATGACCACATGTGAAGTTGTGAAAAAATCCCCTGTAGTTGTTTGAATATTGATTATTATCTTCTTAAGGTCGATCTCAAATATTTTACCATTAGAAATAAAACCATTATAATATTAAATTTAAACATAATAAATATTATAATTTTTTATTCTTATATATATTTAACACTCGTTTTAAAGACCGAGAAGAAGATTCTCACAAGCCCATGAACACAAGCGGGAAACTCAAAAAAAATAATCATGAGCTGATTGGTTCTGTGGAGGTGATGGAAAGAATAAATCTAAGGGTTTTCATGATCTCCAAATATGTATTTATTCATCTAGGGTTTGATATAAATATAGAAAATAAACCAAAATGGTAGGGGCACATATATTTTACAAATCCAAACACATGAATTTTGTTGGGATTCTCTCAGTATTTCCCAATTTAAAAAAATCATTCACCTAATTTTGATATGATTGACGGAATCAAACAGTTAATTTGTTGAAAATTTCACAACTTTAAAATTATCATATATTATAGACTAAAATTTTATAATACCCTTATCAGTCATAATATAAGATTGATAAACATCATTTTTAAAACCATAAAATATGATTTAGTTTAAGGAAATATGTTTACATACATAAAAATTTTATGCATAACATAATCTATGATACATAAGGACTTATATTAAATATGTTATAAAATTAAAACATGTTAGTTTTTTTCAAGTTAATAATATCAATATGTATGTTTTTTGAACATCTCAAAAACAAATGCATAATATTTTTAACAATATATAAGGTTATACACTTTTTAAAAAACTAATACAATGGTTTTTTATTAAAAAACTTGGTTTATCCATTAAGTAATTTTTTTAATTTTACAATAATCTATATGTAATTATTTTCACCCTATATAATATTTTAAATCCATAGATATGGTTTTATAATCTAGAAAAATCCCAATATTTAAGGGTAATTCCAAACATTTCCAAAAAACATTTTTAAGTCAAAAAAGGAAAAAAATAGCCAAATTACTTATCCCCCCATCCACAATACCACCTCCAAGATTCCTTAAACTCCCCCATCACCTGATAAGATATAATGTAAAGGAAAAATAATTCAAGGTCTTACAAAACATTCTCAAGAATTCACCCAATGTCGACAAATATACATATTATCACTAGTAAAATAATATCACTCCAATTATATTAATAAATAATATAATTCATTAAAAAATGTATCACTAAGATACATATACATTATTTTATTTCAAATCCAAAAAATCATCTTCATTTAAAAAACATTAATATTTTTCTTTTATTTGTCAATGAAAAGAAATGATGTATCAATTATTCTATGAAAATAATGAAAAAGTAATTAATTCAATTCCATAGATGCATTTAAAAATTTTATTAATTCAATATCTAGGCAAGAACAGTTATCAAGATACATAATAGTTCCAATTTCACTAAGATATATACCCACATAGTTTCATAGTGGTTTTTTCTAAAATTTAATGTTCTAACTACCATTGGAGTATGGAAAAATTAAATAAGAGTTATAATATATTATAAAAATAATAATTTCTTTACATAATTATACATATCTATATAGAATATATATAAGTTATTAAAATTTATAAATATATATATAATAATGTATTGAAATATGTATAAATATATATAATATATATATATAAGTATATTTACATTAGTATTTGTAAATTAATATTTTAATATATATATATATAATCAAATTATTAAAATATATACATATATACATATATCATTATATAATAAAAAACACTCAAATTTTTTTTTCAGGTTCTTCTACATGAAGTTCTTCGATGGTTTCAAACCCTTCCCCTTGTCAATTAGTTCGTAATTTTCCATGCTTTGATGTGGAAACATTTTTATTAAGAGCAAAACTAATGTGTGATGCATTGGGTGACTCTTAAATTTCATTTTTGTCTCTAGGGAGTTTTAAAATATTTCCAAATTCATTATCAACCACTATAGATATAAAGGGTATGTTTTATGTGTACTAAAAAGTATATCCTTTATTAGTGTTATATGTAATAGTATAGGTTCTCTTATGAGAGTGTCATTTTTTATACTTTTATTTTCACATCCATTTATGTTTTATTATATTTTTATATATATTTAAATTAAATTGAGTCATTTTATGTTGTTTTTTTTGAATACCATATAAGGTTTTGTGGAAAATATTATTTTTCTCATTGAGAAGGTTAAACTAGTAAATTATTTCTTAATAAAGCAGCAAATATAAAAGTAGACTTCTTCATAGTGTCCAGAATGGTGTATTTCCCATCGATGATATATTTTCATAATATTTTGTTTTTGTTTATAATTTAAGGTATTGGTGATGAGAATATTATCATAAATGATATTTATTAAAAAATATTATTTGAACTAAGCCATCTCAATTTATGTTCAACTTGTAAAGTATCTACAAGGGAGGATAGGGTTTTGAAGTGGTCCCATCTTGGATACCACCACAAGAGATATATAAATTTATAAAGATCAAAGTATTGAGGTGATAATGGAATAATTCATTGATTCTAATGTATCGTCATAATAATTTATGAAGCCTTATAATTACACAGAATTTTCAATCTCTTAATTATCAATTCTTGGAAAAAAAATTATCTATGTTATTATAAAATTCATAATGAATATATTGGAATTATATTAATAAATATTTGATGACTGTTTTTTTTTTTCAAATATAGAGAGAACTAGTATTTCTCTCACATATTCATGTGGGATGCAGTAAATACTGAAAAATATATGACTATAAATTCTAAAAATATTAATAATTTTATTTTTTATGTAAAAAATTTGATGGTGTGTTTAAATTCATTTGATTATAAGAATGGAAAAAAATCTAGTTAGAAATTTATGTCGTTAATTTGAAAACTATTTTACTAGTTTTATATATAAATTAATAAAATTTTAAGATATATTTAATTGGATCACCAAATAAAAAACATTTTCAATAAATTGCTTGAAAAAAATCCAATGATTATATATTTGAAAAATCTTATGAAATAAATTATAAAACTTATGGTCTATATTCAAAAAATAATAAAACATTTTTTTATCAGAGTAAAATTGAATTCTTTTCTCAAAAATTAAAATAAATGTACAAATATCTTAATAATAATGGTAAAAATAATTCATAGTTTAAAACATGAAAACTTGATAATAAAATCTAAATAAAAATCCATATTAAAAATATATATTAACCTAATATATATAAATTGAATATGAGAATAATTTTTTTATCAATATCATATATATTTGTTAGAATATTCTTCAATTGGACATAAAAAATGACATCAAAAGGAGTATCTACATATTTTATTAAAGAGTATAAAATGAGAAATTTTTTTGATAAAAAAATTACTAAAAATTTAACTTTTAAAAAATTCAACAGAAAAAACCCATTGAAACACCTACCCTTATTTACCATAATTATTTTAGACCCTTATATATAATTCCAGTAATTTTTTCTTACAATCCCAAAAATAATTGACTATATTTTCAAGAATATAATCATGGATGGTGTTGAAATATCATGTGTCAGGAGTCTTGATTTTTGAGTCCTTCTTTAGTGGCCTAATGATCCTATAAGTAGAAATTAGAACCACATTCTATTAAGCATGAGGAAAATAACCACCATTATTTGAGAAGGTTAATTGTTTATTTGAAAAAAAATATTTAAAAGTAATAATAATTGTAAATAAAATATTCAAAAATAATAAGTGGTGATTATATTATTTATAAAAAAATAGTCCATCATCTTAATAATCCCATGAACACACATATTGTGAGTGATCATATAACCAATGAAACTATAATCCATATATTCCTTATAAATATCTATATTTTTGTGCACATATGATTAAAATCATGGAACACAAGGGAATTGAGGGGTTGAAGATAGACATGATGATGGGGTGGAATTAACATAATTGTGCAAGACCCGTTGCGAGGAAATGGTGGCCTAATGACAAGGGAGAAGACCAAGGGGGAATAGGAAGAATTACATGGATTAATCATGAAAATACAAGGGGATTAAAAATACACTTTCTTTGGGGAAGCATTCTGGAATATATTTACATTAATTAAGGCCCAAAAAATCCTTTAAAAACCCAACCCATTTTGTGCTGTGAATTTCAAGCCCACCCCAACAAGGAATCTTCAAAGTAAAAAAGTGGTGGGATAGTTGTATTAACATTACAAAATTATGGGATACTTGTCTCTTAATGTCATGGTCATGTTCTAAAATTTTCAAAAGCATCATTTAGGCTTTTTGACTTGTGGAAACTTGGTGTTATACGTTTTTATCACTCTTTGGCTATAAATAGTCAACCTCATGTACTCTTTAGACATAAATAAGTAAAGGTAATGTTATTATGGTGATTTTTGTATGAAATATTTGTGTTATTGGTTAATTATTGACTTATCAAATGGTTGGTCACCATTTTTCAAATCTAGTGGATAGAGTTCTTATAGAAAACAACTCTTTAGGTTCCACCTAGACCAACATTCTCATTTCTTTCTCATTTACAATAATTATATCCCTTATCACTTGTGTTCTTGATGAGATGCAGGTGATAAACACGCAAAAATTGAACAATGTTCCTATGAAACTTACTAGAAGGTCATGGATTGTGTATCATATAGTATAAGAGACTAATTGCAGGAAATGATGTTCATCATTTTTTATCCATTCTTCCATTTTTATTTCTCTATGAAGTGGGATAACATCAATTCTAGTTCATTTTATTCTTCACATAAGGACATAATTTCATCATCATTTTTTACATATATGATATCATTATTTTAGTTGATAATCTCATATTTCTTCTCCATATAGAATCATCAAAATCAATGCTATAAACCGTGATATACAACGGGTTCAAATTTTATGATGAATTATACAATTTAGGAATCTTGAAATTCATACTTTGATTCTATTTCATGTTTCAAATTATAGTTTTTCTTATATTTACATATTAATAAATTATCATGTTGAAACTGTATTTATTCATAAATAAGTGCCTAAAAATCAAAAATAATATCAAAAATAAATTAAAACATCTTGAGTTCTTTATCCCGTTATCATTTTTATCCAATCCATTTTATTACTCTTACCATATTCTTCATCTTGAATCCTTTTTCAATTTTATCATTGAATTCTAGTTTTGGATTCCCACATTCCAACGAACCATTATATTTTTTTCAATTGGTTTAGAATTATATAGAATGTAATTTGATTGTTAAAAGGAAAGAGTATAATATTTTGTTAAAATATCCAATTTGGGTAAAATACAAGTGAACATATTAATTTTTAGTGTAAACACATATGGGGGTGTGTGAGGTCTATATTCCTTTATCTTAAAATTTCATTACAGGATTCTTAAATGGAAGAGTCAAGTAACACCAATTAAATAGACATTAATTTTATCATGAGGGTTGTACAAGAAAAATTCTAAATGTTGGATGTGAGGTTGGATGAATTGAAATACCCTCCAACTTCTAGAGCACCAATGAGGAGGAGGGTTGTTTAAGAATAGGATGAGTTATTTGATTTTCATGAGTCACCAATTCATAAAAATAAACCTCCATGGAAGAAAATCCAATGATCTTGGAGGAGTCAATTTTAGAATCCCTTAATTATTAGGTAATAATTATCTGGAAACATACATGTATTGGGAAAAAATGTTAGAGAATACTTTTGTTTCTCACAACTATATGAAGGAAAATAAGGTGATGTTGGTGGCTATAGAATTCACTGATTATGCTAGAATATGGTGGGACTAACTACAGTTGAGTCAATGATAAAATGGAGAAATACCCATTTACACCTAAGATGAGATGAAATTGGTAATGTGTAATATGTTCATTTCTATCCACTCTTATCATTATTTGTTCCTCAATTTGTAGGTTTTGGAACAAGAAACCTTGACTATTGAGAAGTATCACAAAGAGATAGAGATCATCATGATTTTTTCCAATATTAATGAGGATCAATATTAAACCATGGAGAGTTATGTGGAGCTCCTTATCCATGGAATATAAGTAATAGTGTACATGCACCACTACATACACATAGAGGATATAATTTACAAGTACACTAATGTAGATATGTGTCTAAAGGTAAAAAGAGAGGAATCTAATTGTAATAAATAAACCCCCTATATCTTATGATAGAGATTATAAATATTCTTTCATGTTCAAGGATTCCAAACAATAGTATCATGTAAGGGAGAACAAAATATATTCAAAGGAGTTGACCAAACCAAAATCATTCTTTCTAGAATCCAAAGGTAAAATAAAGGGTAAGGTTGTTTCAAAATCACGTGATATCAAATGTTTTAAATGTCAAGGGTTTGGAATTTTTTCTCATAATGTCCAAAATAGAAGATAATTATTATTTTGGATGATTGTGATATTCTTAGTGCTATCTCTAGAGAAGATGAAATTCCATCACTTGAGGAGTGTTAGGATGTGAAAATAGAGGGCCCCGTACATGGATAAATGCTTTTGGAAAGACGTGCTTTGAATTCTCAACCCAAATAAGAACACTGTAAATAGAAAAGGGATTACATTTTTCAAACTAGAGGAATCATAAAAGATATATTATATAGTATGATTATTAATGGGGATAGTTGCACAAACATAGAAAGTAGTTTGATGGTTGATAAACTGGGTTTATCTATGACCAAGCCTCTTTGGCCTTAAAGATTGTAATGGTTAAGTAATAGCAAGGATGTTAAAGTTACTAAATATGAAGAAAAACTATTTTTTATTGGGAAGTATGAATACAAGGTGATATTTAATTATCTTCCCATTATATAAAGTCATATATTTTTGTGAAGGACGTATAGATTTGATAGAGGGTCACATATGATAGATATACCAACCACTATTCTTTTGAGTACAAAGGGAAGATAGTTATACTTACACTTTTAAGGTATTTTCAAGCTTATGAAGGCCATTTGAGGATAGAGATATATTTTAAAAAGATTTAAAAATAGATATAATGAAAAGATTAGAAAATTTAAGTGTGAAAAGGGAGTGATGAGTCACACCAATAGTTTTTGGGAAATAAAATAGTTAAAAAAAGAGTGAAAATAAATGTGAAAATAAGAATATTGAGGGACAAGTGAGTTTATTTTCTAGAAAAAGATATATAACCAAATATTTATAAATGGAGGAACCAATCATGCTTCTATGAATTGGAGACTGTTTTACCACTAACTCTCTAGACCCATCAATTCCTTCTTGTGTTTTGTATTTAATGATGGGATATAGTGATCAAACAAGGAAGTTTTAGAAATAAGATAAATTTGATCTAGGTGGTTTTGTATGGCATTACCTTCTAAATGGTGGCATCCCAATTCAATGAAAATAAAAACTTCATCTATGATGAGATGGTCCTATCTAAGTCTTAGATAATATTAATGATAATTCCTATAAGACTGAGTTACCCGACCGGTATGGAAATGTTTGTTCCAAATTTAATTTGATTGACCATTCCCCCTTCAAATTTACAGATTCAAGGAAGAATACTTTGGGGGAGGAAGTATATGAAGATGATCCTAGAACACATTTTCATCATTGGGTTGAATAATGACTTAACAAGGAGTGTGTAATGTGAAAAATTGCACAAGACCCATTGTGGGGAATTATTGGCCCAATGACAAGGAAGAAGACCAAGAGGATGGAGGAGGTCTTACATAGATTAATCATAAATATCAATGGGTAGTCCCAATACCCTTGATTGGGGGAAGAATTTGGGCATATATTTAAATTAATTAAGTCCCAAAAATGATTTTAATGACCCATCCCATGTTGTGCTATGAATTTCAAGCCCAACTCACCATGGATTCTTTAAAGTCAATAGTTGTGGGATAGTTCTCTTTACTTTCCAAAAGGGTGTGATACTTGTCTCTTAGAGGAATAGTCATGTCCCAAATTTATTAAAATCATAATTTAGTATTTTTGACTTGTGGAAACTAGGTTTTAGAATTTTTATATCACTCTTTGGCTGTAAATAGTCTACTCCTTATACTCTTTAGGAATCAATGAATTAAGTTATTATTATTATAGTGATTTTTTCTTACAACGATTGTGTTCTTGGTTAATTATTTACTTATTAAAGGATTGTAAATCCCTATTTCATATTTTTGATAGAGTTATCAGAGAAATGTTCTACTTGGGTTTTATATTAAAAAAAATTGTCCTTTCTTCCTCATTTCCACCATTTATATCCCTTTCACTTGTTTTATTTCTAATATTTGGGTACTCAACACATGAATGTTGAACAAAATTCTTAAGAAAATTCCAAGTGGGTCTTGTATCATATATCAATATCCTTTTGTAGGAAGAAAATACATACATTAAGTGATGCATTATTAATATTAAATCAAATCACATTCCTTACATTCCAAATAAAATTAAAAAGTGGATGTTATGTAAAAGAAAATTAAATTCCTAATATATTAATTTAGTAGAACATAGATAGACCCCAAAATCATGTATAAATAATTTTTACAAGGTAAATAATGGTTAAAACCAACCAATATATTTCCTTTAATACTGGGTAAAAGATAATCAAAAAATAAATGGGATGAATAATTCCCATATTTTTAACACTGTGAATAGATGTATACAAATTGAAAACAACAAAACCTAATATCATCATCATATTGAATGTATTTATTCAAAATCACTACAAGAAATGAACCCTTTACCAATGGTTCCAAACTGTTGGTAAATGCTGGATAACCGTTGGTATAATATATACCAATGGTTATCCAAACTATAGGGAAGTAATCCGTAGGGAAACACATATTCCAATGGTTTCTGGAAAACCATTGGTATATGTTAAGAAATTTACATTATACCAATGGTTATGTCAAACCGTTGGTATAACTTTTCACCAACGGTTTAAAACCATTTGTAAACTTATTATTCCAATGGTTTAAAACTGTTGGAATATAGTTTTTTATAGCCTTTTACCAATGGTTTGTGTAAACCGTTGGTAAAGGATGGACATTTCACTATATCCCAATGGTTTGTAAACCATTAGGAAAGTGTTTTTACCAATATTTCTCTAGAACTGTGGGTATAAAACACATTCATATCCCTATGACAATATTTTACAACTGTTGGCATAGGCTTTGCAGTGAAATTCAGGCAGCATCCTGTTGCAGGCTTCCCTTTCTACATTCCCAGCTTTCCAACTCCAATTACCTTCAATAAAATATATAACACATACATATACACAATTAATTGATATATATTAAACACATAATGCACCCTACAACTATACACATACAGAATTAAAACATAATTCATAAGGTTATTATAAAAATACATAATTTATTTATAATTCAATTTAGAATTGAGATGAAAATTACATGTGAAATCTGGAATTCAATTCATAATTGAATACTGAATTGAATACATACATAATTTAATTATCAATTATCAATATGATACATAACAAACTGAATACATAATTATATGTGTTATACAGAATTAAGAATGCATATAAAATTTCATTTTGTATAACACATACACTGAATTCAGAAATTAGAAGCTAATAACCCCAAAATAAGGAAATGGATAAATAACTTCAACCAAACTCAAATATAATTTACCATGGTCTGGGGCGGGTGTCTTTGAATTTAGTGATGATGATAATGGGTGTGTATCAATGAGCTTGTGTGACTTAGGGAATGTAGTTGTCCTTGGTGTATTAAATGTCATGTGTTTTAGAATAGGGGTAGGAGTTCCTCACATGAGAAGTGGATTGTGTGAGGCTGGACCATAGATCCTTGTGATAAAGTATCAACACAATCCGAATATGTTTGGTTAGTTTTCCATATGCCAGTTTTTTTAATTAAAATGTTTTCCATTTTAAACAAAAGACGTACACTTTGAGTGATTCTGGCCACACCGTGCCTCGGATTGTGATGGGGTTGACTCGTACACATCACATATGACCCATGGATCGTTTTCCTAAAGTATCAAGACTATCTGAAAGTGTTTTGTTAGTTTTTCATATTCTAGTGGTTGTTTTCACTTAAAATGTTTTCCATTTCAAATAAAAAAGAGACACTTTGAGTGGTACCGTCCACATCGTGCCTCGGATTGAGGCGGAGTTGACTCTTACATGTCACAAATGACCCATGGATCGTTTTTCTAAAGTATCAACAAAATCCGAATATGTTTGGTCAGTTTTCCGTATGCCAGTTTTTTTTACATAAAAGAGTTTCCATTTTAAACAAAAGACAGACACTTCGAGTGATACCAGCCACATCGTCTTTAAAGATTTTAGCTTCTACTCTCTTCTGTTGACCCATTTAGATATGTTGCTTGAATAGCCATCAAAAAATCTAATATTCTCTAATACTTCAAGAAATTGTTTTCTTTGTAGGTGTCATCACATAATAAGCACATAGAACTTTCCATTTATGTTCACTGATACGCACAGGATGCAATTCTGGTCTGATTCCCCAATCCACCAAGTCACGTCGAGACCGTAAATCATCTTTTTTCTTTCCCTTAACATATAGAAGTATCAAAATCAACATTTCACATATATTATTTTCAATGTAAATTACATCTAAGAAATGAGGTAACAAATTGGTTGACCAATAAGGAAAATCAAAAAATATACTCCTCTTCCTCCAATTGTAACAGGTTTCAGTGGAAACATTATTTTTCTTTCCAGATTTCATTTGACCCTTCCCAAATGAAAAATTGAAATATTCCAATTCATTAATCACATCAGTTCCAGACATATGTTGAGGTGGATCATCGATCTCTATGGTATTATCAAATCTTCGACAATTATTTCTATATGGATGGTCCATTGGAAAGAATCATTGATGTCCCATAAAATTGAAACTACGGTGATTTTTTATTCTTCTAGATCGTGTATTCTTCATACAAACAAGACATGACAGTTTTCCCTTCATGCTCCATCCAGACATCATTTCATAAGTCAGAAAATCATTGATCATCCACATAAGCACAACACGCATCTGAAATATGTCTTTTGAATATGCATCGTATGTGCGCACACCCTCATCCCAAAGAAGTTTCAACTCTTTTATTAAAGTTTTCATGTATACATCAATATCAATGTCGGTATCAGAAGGGCCAGATATGAGTATACTCATGAAAGTGAAAGGTTTTTTCATACACAACCATGGGGGAAGATTATAAATGTGTATAAAAACTTCTCATGTGTTGTATGAAGTAAGAATCTTCCCAAAAGGATTAAAAACATCGCATGAAAGACCCAGGCTCACATTACACATGTTAGATGAAAAATAAGTATATCGAGCATCAAATATCTACCATGAAAATCCATCTTCAGGGTGAACCAACTCATCATTAGTCTTCTTTCTCTCAGTATCATGCCATCTAATTTTTATTGATATTTCATCAAACAAAAAAAGATTTTGGGATCTAGATATCAATGGAAAGTGTCACATTACTTTCTTTGACACACGGGTTGGTGTTCCATTAGATTTTGACTTCTAGCGGGATGTTCCATATTTTATACAATCATTTCGTTCATCGGTTTCCTCCTAGAATAAACTGCAATCTTTCAGGCAAGAATTAATTTTGTTTCTTTAAAATCCATGTTCCTCAAATAACTTCCATGATATATAGTGGTTTGAGGTAATATCTCCATCATCTGGAATTAAATATTTCAAGAAGGTAAGAATGTAATCGATTGCTATATTAGAAATCCCATACATAGTTTTTCCATGAAACAATCAGATTAAAAATTCCAGATTTTTTCAATTTATAGCATTGTCAATATACTGGAGTCGTGGCAGAATCATTCAATTTTTTCACCCTGACAACATCATCATTTTCATTAGACGTGTCATGTGTGCTCATATTGAAGTCTTCTTGGGTCGGAATCCTTTTTTTCATGATGATGAATAAACAGAAACCGTTCATATAAAAAATTCTCCACTCTAGTCCTCTCATTTGGATCATCATCAATTTTTGATTTCATTTTCTCCCCATTGTGATGCCACACATAGTAGTTTGCTTGAAATCCATATTTGGTTATGTGGTATCAGACTTCATCACGTCTCAACCAAGGTCTTCCAACACAATTAGAACATGGGAAGTGTATGCGACCACTATTTGAAGCATTGTGAAATAAAAAATTTAAAAAGCTCTCCAAATTATTTTGAAATCGCTTGAGATCCGATCGGTTTCATACATCCAAATTATATCCATTCTGTAAAAAAATAATTATTATAAGTCATTTCATCAAAATCAATTCAATAGATTGAAGTTTTGTCAAAAATATATTTAAGTAAATGAGAATTGTTCACTTTATATGAAATAGTAATTGACATACTACTCTATATGAGAATCATAATATAAAAGAAAAAAAATAATATATTTTTAACAAAATATCTTTTAAGACCTATACATGAGTGTACAAGATCATGTGAACTTGTGGAGGAGAATTA